>VXBU01016055.1:942-19657 GCA_013400315.1 Bombycilla garrulus | reverse complement strand
GGTCTCTGTTTATTGGGGGCTGTGTTTATTGGAGGTCTGTGTTTATTGGGGGTCTGTCTGTGTTTATTGGGGGTCTGTGTGTGTTTATTGGGGTCTGTGTTTATTGGGGTCTGTGTTTATTGGGGTCTGTGTTTATTGGGGTCTGTGTTTATTGGGATCTCTGTTTATTGGGATCTCTGTTTATTGGGGACCTCTGTTGATTGGGATCTCTGTTTATTGGGATCTCTCTTTTCTCCACGTCCAACCCAAGATGTTTTTGTAAGAAATGGCCGAAGGTGTGGAAACACACGATTACGTGAAGGAAAACCGAATCACAGCCTCACAAACCATCAGGAATCTGTGCAAGAGGTCTTTGGCTGCCTTGAGGTGCCAAATAACTCGTGCAGTGTGATTCTTGCTCTAATTTTTGGTAGATACCCATTGCAGCCAGATCCTTTCCCAGAGTTCTCATCTCCCTCTGGTTCTGTCTGCACTTTGAAGGGGCAAAGAGCACACGAAGGATTATCCTAAAAGAGCATTTCCACTCTTTAATTCATTACAAGAAGCAGCTTTAATAGCAGAGGCTGCGCTGGAGCCTTTATAAACACGGGGAGATGGGATGGGATATTTTGTATACAAAACTGAAATATCATTGCAACCCAAAGTGCAGCACTTCCACACAGAGTGCTCTCTAATCCATTTTAAATTGAATAGGAATACTTCAGGGAAAACACCGTCTCTTTTCATCAGTGTGTTGTCTCTTTTAGAACAGTCATTGATCCCATAAAAGCCCCCGTTTTTCTGGCTCAGGCTGTTCCCAGACACGGGGTTGGGTTTGCTGTGGGTGGATATTTGCTGGAGATGGGTTTTAGGTTTTGTTATGGGGTTGGTGCATTAAATAAAAATTGCTCCTTGGGGTTTATGATGTGGCACGGGAAGGGCTTAAGCCTTGTGAACCAAACACACCTAAAATCTGATTCTTTAGGCTTTATTGTCAAAAGTAGATATTAACAGAGTATCCATGCATTTGTTAATCAGGTCATAAATACATCCTCAAATGGAGTCCCTGATGTTGTGAGCACTTTGCCTTTCTCTGCTGCTCAGAATGTGTGACAGGGCTCAGAGAAGCCACCATTTCTGTGAGGAAGTGTTTGATTCTCTGTGAGATGTGGTTTGGTGGGGTTAGGATTGACATGATGCACGAGAAAAGCCACATCCAGCTGGGAGAGCTGGAAACGTGCAGGCACAGCGTGGCGAGTTCTGGGTAGCTATCACTGATTTTTACTTTATTTTTAGATTAAAAAGTTGCTGTTCGCACCAAGTCTCCTCTGCTTAGAGCTTGTTTTATTTCCACCAGATTTGCTCCCAGCATGGAAGCTCTCTGTGGAGCCAAGCTCACCTTCTGGCAGGGACGTGGAATTGTTCAGGTTTCAGATGCTCAGATTTCAAACCCAAACTGATGTTCAGGAGCCAGGCGAGGCAGACTCAGCTCTGGGGGTGAAGGGCTTTGCACTGAACCACTGCAGCGTTTGTCACGTTACCAAACACAAAAGCTGCTCTTCTCCATCAAATTTGATGGGTTTGGATGTTGTAGGATTGTCTGGTTTTGATTGATGCTGTCTCCAGTCCCCCAAGGGCTTTGGTGAGGAACAAAATGTTTTGGAGAGAGAGAGAGAGAGAAATCTGGAGCAGCGACAAGTGCTCCTTCCTTCCAAAGGAAAATAAATCCAGGGCTCGTCCAGCCCATCCATCACTTGTGTCCCCTCAGTGTCTTGTCCGAGTTTTCCTCGGTGAAACTCCCTGGTGAGACAGGAGGAGGTGGGAATGCAGTTTAATTGAGATGGAGGCTCCCCATCCTTCCCGAGGGATTCTGCAGGAGCCAAATCCTCCTTCGTGTCATCATTCAGGGGCTGTGTCCAAGCTGTGTCCTAAAGAATGTGGTGTTTTCCCTGCTGATAAAACCCCAAATTATCTCCCCCCAAAAAATACATTATTTAAAATTAAATAAGGCGTTATTTGGCTTTGCTGCCAAAATACGAAATAGAGGAAATACATAAAAAATTACCGAGTATGCTGGATTTTCAATTGGGATTTCCTTCTCCTTGGAGTTTTTTTATTATATCTAGCAGAAGGTATGGAGAGGGAATAGGACATTTTAGGGATAAATGTGTTGCTGTCCCAAACTGAGGCCTGTGGAAGTGAAAAGAATTTCTCACAGAACTTTAAATTATTTCTGGTCAATTTGGAAGCGGAAAATGTTTGGGTTTTGTTTTGTAACTGCCAGATTAGACAGTACTTCTGTGTGGGATTAAAATTATTAATTTAGAGTCAGAGCCAACCAAAACTGGAGCCAGAGAGGGGAAGAGCAGAGAGTTTGTTGAACTGGACAAGTTTCCTCTGAAATTTTTTGCTTTAAATATCCCCGTGGTGAGCTCTGCCTTTGATGTGGGGTGAGCCCCAGCCACCCTGCAGCAGCTTTGTCCCCTGTTTTTTATGCTAAAATGTATTTACCCAGCTCCCTGCATTCCTGTGGTGTTTTCTTTTATGAAAATGAATGTCTTGTCTCTGTACGTGGATATTCCCTGTTCCTGTGAAGAATGGGAGGCTGGAATGATTCATTAGAAAGGTTTTGCAAGAGTGATTGCCCAATGCCAACTTTTCCTTTAGAAATTCTCAATAATTTTGTTTTTTTTCCTTAAAAAGGCTTGGGAAGGCAATTAATTTTTCTCTATTTATAATTGTCTCACCTTGGGATGGGAACTATGGGAACTTTGATAAATGTGCTCAAAACTTTGTCCAGCTTTAAAACCGCTTTTCTAAATCTCTGCTTTCTGCTGTTCTGAGGGTCTGAGATTCCCAGAGCAGCTGTGGCTGCCCCTGGATCCCTGGAAATGTCCCAGGCCAGGCTGGATTTGGGGTTTGGAGCAGCCTGGGATGGTGGGAGGTGTCTCTACCCACAGCAGGGGCTGGAACTGGGTGATTTTTAAGGTCCCTTCCAACCCAAATCATTCCATCATTCTCCATTGCTTTGGACTGCTACACAGATATTTATAAAATACAACATCCAGGAGTTATTTCATTGTTTTATTCACATTTTTGGCTTTCAACAGCTCTGAAATTAATTAGGTTTTTTTCCTTTATTTATTTTTTTTCCCTATTTGCTTTATTATTGTGGATCTGCTGTGTGAAATGACAGATCTGTGGTCAGGTTGGCTTTGCCCTGGGAGCAGCCACTTCTCCATGACAACAGAGTTCTTGTTTCTTGTAGCTATTTAAAGAAATATTTCTTGAAACCATCCTACCCTCATATTAATAAGCCCAGTTTTCATGGAATTAGCACAACAAATTCACTTGGACACCTAAAAAAATTCCCCATTCGTTGCGGCCTGACAGATTTGGATCCCCCTCTTCTTTTCCTCTGTGCTATGGGAGGTAATTGGGATCTAAACTGGGACGTGGCTTTTCCCCAGCCCCTCCTTGCAGCAGGGCTCCACAAACTGCACACACAGAGCCATTTTTCATTCTGAACCAAACAATGAAATGACATCCCAGCAGCAGCAGAGGCCCCGGTGACCTCCAGCTCGCCCGTCACGGGCCATCAGTCCCCGAGCACCTGTCACATCCCGGGCCTGCCTTAAAAAAATGTCACAGTGTCAACACATTTACCAGGTGAAACTTTCCTGTCCTAGTCTCCTCTCGTTTTATGGCCCCATCAGTCAAGCCTGGAGCGTTAAGATTCCAGCAGAGGCTTTGGAAGTGGAGCAGGGATGTTTGGGAGCTGAATGCTCATTTCCTTTAAGTACTTCCATCCAGCCCTGAAGAAGTAATCACTTTACAGAAGCTAATAAAGAATGGATTAAGCTCCAGCTTTGAAGAACTCATCTCAAAAGGGCCCCGAAAGCACTGACTAAAAGCAATATTAGCAGTATTAGGAGCTGAAAAATTACACCAACAGATCTAGGTCAGCGCATTATGGGGAGAAACAATAGAACTGATGTCAGGAATATTACCCAAAATCTGCCTCTGGTAGTCCAGGGGGGTTTAAGTCATCGACTGTGCTTTCATTTGAAGAGTTTGGGGCATGGCTGTGTCAATTTGCATCCTCGTGTTTGGGATTTGGCTCAGCAGAGGAGGTTCTGCTCCAGGGTTTGGTTTTGAAGGCCGAGATTTCCCTGCGTGTTTGTCATCGATGTGTGAGGGCTGCTGGGAACAAAAACCTGGATGTGCAGCCAGGGCAGGATCAGATTGGAGATTGGGGAAATGTCTTCAGGGGAAGGGATGCTGAGCACGGGCACAGGGCGCTGTGGAGTCTCCTGGAGGGGTCTCAAAGCCACGAGGATGTGGCACTTGGGGATGTTCAGGGTGGGCTGGGTGGCCTCAGAGCTCTTTCCAGCCCTGAGGACTCCGTGCTGGTTGTGCAAATCCCCAGTTTCCTTCGGGGGGGTTCTTTCTGGGTTTGTGTTTTTAGGGAATATACGAGAGAGACTCTGCTCTTCCTTGAAGAATTAAGAAGTGATTATTCAAGGGGTGGTTACTGACTGAGAATCCTCAATTTTGTCTTTTCATGTTGACAGTGAGAAAGCAAACAGTGGGGGGAGGATGAATGCTTTAAAGGTTTCATTTAAATGAAATGCTTTAAAGGTTTCATTCTGGTTCTTGTTTGGTTTTTTTTTCCTTCCTTTTTAGTATTACTTAATGAAGTTTATTCTATACTTCAAATTTAGGTTAGCTGTACTCCTTTTTTTTTTTAGTTCTATCTCACAGCAGAAATGAAGGAAAATATATTCTCATGGGTACCCTGGCACCGAACTGGTGCCAAAGCCATGACAGGGAGCCACAGCACCAGGCTGTGACCCCGCTGGTGACATCCAGGGACAGCCCCCTGCAGCATTTGTCCCTTTCTAAACTGGGTAATTCCCCAGCAGATGGTGCTGATAAAAACCCTCCCTGGGCAGGGAGGAGAGTGAGCAGAGAGAGGATGGGCAGGTTTCTGTAACCACTTCTGTATCCTGCTCAAAACACCTGCAAAAACAAGGCCTCTGTTTCTTTACAGTTGTGTTTGGGGTTTTTTTGCATCTTTTGATTTAAAAGGAAAAGCTCTGGGAGGTGCTGAATGCTGTGAAATGCGTTATTTGCAGTGAAATTAAATGTATATTGGAGACTAAAAGCTCATTGCTGTGTACAACAACATCCATCAACATCAGCCGGAAGATTTGAAGCGCAGACACAAAATTATGGGTTTGATGTCTGCAGGTTCTATCAAGTCACTGCAAAGCCTCCTGCGCTTCAGAGAAATAGAAATAATATTATTTATATTAATCTACATTGCAGCACTGAGGCCTGGGAAGGACCTGATCACAAAGGAGGTAATGCAGACAAAGTTTCAATATTTTATGTTGTATAAAACTAAGATTTTGCATTGTTTTAGCACTCTAGTTGAAAGCACAATTTTAATAATAAGATAATGGAGAAAAACAAAGATGACTGGAGTGTCTGTGACAAAATTATAAAAACATTCTTTTCTTTGGTGCATGCTGATGGAGGCCAGGAAACCACCTCTCTAGCAGCTGGGAAATTTGATTTTGTGTACTATTACAAAAGATAATTAAGCATCTGAGAGGAGGAAAAAAGGTAAAACTAAGACCAACCAAAAAAGAAAAAGAAAAAAAAAAAAAGCCAGAATGAAATTAATTGTATAACAACAGGAAGGCTATTTTTGAAAAAACAAAAAAAAAATTCAATTATTCCCTGAAACATGAGAAGCTTCATTTCAGAAATTGCAACAAAAGGAACTGCTGGTAACCACCCCAATACATCTCCATTTCTCAAAATAGTACAAGCACTTGCAGAGAGAAGCCAAGTCATTCATTATAGAGCACCCCCAGGAGAGAGATTTCCTCCAAGTG
Organism: Bombycilla garrulus; assembly: GCA_013400315.1. NCBI lineage: Eukaryota > Metazoa > Chordata > Aves > Passeriformes > Bombycillidae > Bombycilla > Bombycilla garrulus. The sequence goes on along the minus strand of VXBU01016055.1, from coordinate 13,772 downwards.
AACTTCACATTCCTCTCTTGCAGAGAAAAGCAACCCTGAAATAAAGACAAGTGCTTAGAAAGAAAGCTCGAGTGGCCTTAAAAGTTTATACATTTATGGGCAGTGCAGGGGTTTTGTGGGTCAGGTTGTTCATTTACGTTTTCAGGAGTTTTTAAAGCCTGAGGTTTAGATAAAAACTCTCTCTGTGGGACTAACTGGACTGTAATACATCATTATTTGTGTAATTGGCTGTAATAACTAACTTATTAAAGCGTTCAGGTGAGAGGTGTTAAAGGATGGAGAGGAAGAGCTCACATCAGGTTTGATTCACCACCAGGGACTGTTGCTTCTGCAAAATTTATGCAAAAAAATTATGCATTTTATGCAAAAATCTGGATATAATTCCTGGAAAAGTAGCCAATACATACAGTAATATTTTCCACAGGAGAAACTACAATTTTGCAAAATTGGCAAGTCAGATTCCCAAAAAAACCAATCTGAAAATTGATTTTTTTTTTTTTCATCCTGCCATTACTTTTTGATAATAAGACACTAAATTGCTGTGTTCTGCTAATTTCTAATTTGGCTTCTCAAGATTTCCCTTTGGTAAAGGATTAGCAGAGCTGGTGTGCAGCACTCAGCAAGGTGACGAGACTTTGCTTTGAAGTGTTTTCAAAGGGATTTGATGTTTGCCATCCCTGCAGAGCTTTCCCTGGGAATGGTCATCTCAGGGAGCTGGAAACGGGCCCTTGGCAGCAGGGATGAACTCTGCACCTTTGCTGGGCAGATCAGCTCAATGCACAAGAGAGCTTTGATCCGTTTATGCACAATTCAGAGCCTCTAATGAGTTCATTTTGAAGCACCTCTCCAACACGAACAAGGAAATAATCTCAATTATTCCTCTCACTGCTCTTCCCCGCGTTCTCCTCGTGTACAACGCTGCCCCTCGCTCACATTTGTGTTCTTGCAAAAGCTCAGCTACTGGGGAACTGATCCAACAAATTTTCAGCATCATCCTCCCTCTCTGAGACCTCAGGATGCTCCAACATCCCCTGAGAACAGGATGGAGAACTTCAGCTGTAGCTGTGCTCCAAACCTGCAGCTTTTTGCTGTTCATTCTCGATGCAGAGCAATTCATGAGGGGAAAATACCTTGGTTTTCATCTCTAGGGTGATGCCCTGGTTTTTTTTTTCTTCCTTCTATCTTTTGTGTTTTGCTGAGAAGGGATTGATGGATGATGGATGGAAAGGGTGAGAGAATTTGGTCAGGGCAGTCATTGGAAGGATTTTTTTTTTTTTTAAGTCATTTTGGTGAGTGTGACAGGGCAATGAGATGGTCACCACCCCAAACTTCACCAAAAGCTGTGTCTCCTCTTCAGCTGCTCTGGCCTGTGGGATTTTTGGGAATGGATCTGCACCTGGCTGGAGTGGACTCGTGGATTCCTGCATGGGCGGGAATTACAACATCCACAGAGGCTCAGCTGACTCAAAACAAACCCATCTCCCTTCCTCGAGCCAGAACTTTGGGGAATTATGAACCACCCGAGAGAAATGATCCAAACTGCTCTTTGAGGCTGAAATAAAAGGTCAGACAAGGCTTGGAGAACCACGACCCCTTTTCTATCTTGGTTTTTCTTCAGTAGCTGTGGGAAACTCTGGGGGTGTTTTCCAGGGAAAAAGTGGTGGAAGCCACATTTGTGCTCCTTTTTTGCTGGAATATCTCCATTAAATGAGGCACAGGATTACAGGGACTTCAGAAAAATGAGACAAAACTCAGCAGCAGATCTTTGAGGGGTTTTCACTTCCTCTTCCATTCCCATCAATTTGTGCATTTTTACTGTTTGGGGGGAAAGTGTTGTTAACGCTTCTTTCAAAGTGAAGATGAAATCCTCAATAATTCAATCTTACCTGGAATTTGTTGGAAATATTATGGATATTTGTGGATTTAAATGACTCACCTCATTTAAGCAAGTTAAAACCATCACATAATCCATTTTTATACTGCAATTACTAATGTTGCTAATTAAATCATAGTGGGAATGGTTGGACTTGATCTTGGAGGTCTTTTCCAACCTTAATTCTTTAATTTTCAACTATGATTCTTTAATTAAGATTCTAGAAATCAGGCTATTCTCTGTATTCTCCTAAAACAGGTGTTTTTGGTTTTTTTTTTTTTTATTTTCTAACCAACAGTTCTCATCCCAAGATAAAAGGAAAAAAACAAACAAAGTTGTTCCCCACTGTTCCTGACCTGGCCTGGTTTTGGTTTCGCTACAAAAATCAAGCCAGATGAGGAAAGCTCAAACAAATCTACAAAAATACGTGGAGCTCCCTCTTCCCAATAATTTCCAGGAAGACTTGGATGCCTTAAATGCTTTTATGCCTTTGAAAACACCCAAACAACTTTTAATTCAAACAGAAATTACAGTCAGGGCCTTTCCCATCCTTTGTGTTCACAGGCAATAAAAGAACTTTCAACACCAAGAAAACAGCAGAAAATGCTGTTTATTTTTCTGTCCTATTCCCGTGACCTTTGCTATCAGTGGAGCCTCTAAAGTAGGGCAGAGAAATGAAATTTGGGGCCAGACTGGCCAATATTCAAAGCAACAACATAAGACGGATTTTTTTTTCCCTTTCTTTTTTTCTTTGCTTCATGCTTGGGCAATTTATTATTTTATTTTTTTTTTGACATTGTGAGATCGGTCTGGCTGGTAGTGAATGATGTATGAAAGGGAACAATCCCCGCCCATGGCACAAATAAACAGCCACTGCAGGCAGATGAAGTTTTTTGTGCTGGGCTGTTGGCAGTGGCCTTTGTGCTCAGCCTCACCAGGAAACTGGAGCACAGAAAGAAAAGTCTGGGGTGTGTTGAGAAACAGGCACTCAAAAGTATTTGTTGTTTGTTTTTTCTTACCACCTCTCTGAAGAATCCCCTTTTTTCTGTGAGTAAATGTGGTGGAATTTGATTTTTTTATATATATATATTTTTTTTTTTTTGATAAAAAATTCCTCATGTCATACCCATGGATAAATTCATAACAATGTTCTGGGAAAGCACCGGAAAATTACAGTTGTGGTGTAGTTGTAAAATGCATTTTTTCATNGAGCCTCTAAAGTAGGGCAGAGAAATGAAATTTGGGGCCAGACTGGCCAATATTCAAAGCAACAACATAAGACGGATTTTTTTTTCCCTTTCTTTTTTTCTTTGCTTCATGCTTGGGCAATTTATTATTTTATTTTTTTTTTGACATTGTGAGATCGGTCTGGCTGGTAGTGAATGATGTATGAAAGGGAACAATCCCCGCCCATGGCACAAATAAACAGCCACTGCAGGCAGATGAAGTTTTTTGTGCTGGGCTGTTGGCAGTGGCCTTTGTGCTCAGCCTCACCAGGAAACTGGAGCACAGAAAGAAAAGTCTGGGGTGTGTTGAGAAACAGGCACTCAAAAGTATTTGTTGTTTGTTTTTTCTTACCACCTCTCTGAAGAATCCCTTTTNAGTGATGCCAGATATAGCTATAGAAAATCTCAAATATATATGTTTATATATATATATTTTTTTTTTTTTGATAAAAAATTCCTCATGTCATACCCATGGATAAATTCATAACAATGTTCTGGGAAAGCACCGGAAAATTACAGTTGTGGTGTAGTTGTAAAATGCATTTTTTCATGCAGTGGGAAGGGAATAAAACAAGTTCAGCTTTAATTGAATATTTATTAATTTTTTCAAATATTTAGTTGAGCAACAGTCAGGCGAAATATTGATAATTAAATACACTGACTTTGCATTTGCAGAGTGAGGATTGTAATGAGGATGATGTTTGGTAGATCTTGATGTTCTGAGGGTGTTTATTTGGAAATTTCCTTTGCTGGGGAAATGGGAGTGTGAGGATTTCTCCCTCAGCAAAAGGTTCTGGTTTTATGTATCACTTGTCTGTATTTCCATGAGCCCTGCTTGTTCCTTGTGCCATTCACAGAGCAGTTCTGGGATCTAGAAAACCTCTAATTAACACTCACATCATCAAAAGTAATTATTAGCTAAAGTGTCTTGAGTAATTTGTTGTTAAGGAGGTGTTTTTTTGCCACATCTTTTCATAAATGTGTTTTATAAACATGACCAGATGAACACTGGGCAGTTTTAGGCATTCCTGTATGTAAGTTTATGCTCATGAAATAATGCTGGTTTTTTGTTTTTTTTTAAGAATATATTTATTCACCTGGGATGTATCTTTAAGTTCAGAATTGACCTTTAACTCAAAAAAAAAAAAAAATTTAAATTTTGAGAGCTCCAGAAATTTGAATACTCTGCTGCTGGAGGAATATATTTGTGTTTAGGTTTTCCATAATTTACCATGTGTCAGTTGTTGTGTCCCAAGGAACTGAGAGGAAGGAAGTGACAAGTTGTCGTGACAAGTCTGGAATGAAAAGATGGTGGGATGAGCAAACAAAAATAAATGCAGACAGAGCTGCTCTTTTCTGTGCTGCTGCAGAGATGAACCCTTCAGGCTGCTGGGGTTGGGTTGATGCCTGGGAAGGCTGATTTGGAAATAGAGACTGGGTGGATAAAAGGGATTTATTGCAAGGATCCAGCCTGGGCAGTGCAGGAACCCCTTGGGGCTGCACCCAAGTCAAACCCACAAATGGCACAAAATGGATCCCGGGCACCAGGCCTCACACTTTGATAGGTTTGGGTCCATCAGCACATTGGAGTTCATTGTCCAATTCCAGCTCCAGCTGATGAAGCTCCATCCTCCTTGTTCCCTCTCTTCCTTCACTGCTGTTTCCACTCTTGGGTCTCAAATTTGTCCTTGGTCCCAGCTGGAAAGGAATTGTTTTGTGTCCCTGCTCTGTGCAGAGAGCTCAGCAACCCTGAATGTGAAACCCAGAACTGCACACTAAACCAGCACAGAATGTGAAAAATCTAAAAGCTGAAACTGAAGGCATCATTTCCTCCCTTTAGAGGCTTGACAAGGCCTTTACCTCATCAAGTCTTTATTTTAAATATCTGCTAATAACAGATATTTAAAAATAGGTAAATATTAACAATAGTATCCCTGCCTGGAAACCCCAGGTGTGGCTCTGGATCCTGCTGGGATCCTTGGGATGGGAAAGGGAGAGATGATCTTGTCCAACAAGCAAAGAGAAGAGAGGGGTGTAGTTATGACTGAAATGCAAAATGCCAGCAGAGCTGCTCCCCTCTCCCTTAGTGTTTTCCTCTGAAGTTGGAAGCATTTGAAGAGTCATCAGTTATTTTAACCATGATTTTGTTGAAGAATTCAGCCTTCCTGTGCAGAAATAACTGGGGAAAACATCAAAAAATAATCTAAGTTTAAACACATGTAGTAAAAGCAGAGTTTTCATAGACTCACAGGATGGTTGGGGTTCAAGGGACCTTAAAGGTCACCCAGTGCCAGCCCTGCCATGGCAGGGACACCTCCCACTGTCCCAGGCTGCTCCAAACCCTGTCCAGCCTGGCCTGGGACATTCCAGGGATCTGGGACACCCACAGCTGCTGTGGGAATTCCATCCCACCCCTCCCCACCCTCACAGGGAACAATTCCTTCTCAAGATCCCCGCTAATATCCGATTTATCTTCTCATTTCTGCCATGAGTTTGACCTACAGTCACCTTGAAATACCCCCAATCGTCACTCCCAGTTGTTTCTATTTTCCTATTTAAAGTAGGATTTCATCTTAGAGGTGCCACATTTCGTTAGGATTCAAAGCTCCCTGGATCGACCCACAACCCCCAGTGACAGGAAGAAAGCAAGAAAGGAAAGGAAAGCCAAGACAAGTGAAGATCTTTCATATAGGAGGATATAAAAGACTGCTTAAAGCCACGTCCCAATGTTTTTGACAAAGAAATGAATTAAAAACAATGAGTCACTTGAAGTCCAGTGGAAGTTAATTGTACAGTTGTACAATTGTATCACAAATAACCCCAAAGTCACTCGTGGGTCACGGGAAATAACGTATCCCTCAGCAGAAATCTTGGATTGCTCATTCCAGGCACTGAAAGTCTATTTGGAATTATTTTGCAGCCAAGTCTGTGCCACTTGCCCCTTGTGGATTTCAGTCATCCACACCTCCTCCTAATGCAATTGTACAATACTTCAATGGCTTTTTTCTGATCCAGTTCAATAGATCAGGAAGGGGAAGGTCACCTCAAGCTCTGCCTTACAATCCTTACCGGTGAATAATTGAACATTCTGGTAAAAAATTGACACTGGAGGAAGGGGCACCATTCACTTCACTCTCAAAACAGATGCAATGTGAATTTATTTGCTCCTCAGGACTGTTCTTATCAATGCCTAATTCATTTCTCCACAATGTGGGGAGATAAAGAGAAGCTTTTTATCCTCAACTCTCCTAATTCATTCCAGCTTCCTGGCTTGAAGCAGGTCGTGTTTGCCCGTTCAGGGGTTGATCACAATTTGTCAGAACAAGATCTAATTCCCCACTCACCCCTTGCTGCTGATTTATAAATGAGTTTTATGGGCCCATCTGATCTGTGCATGCTGTTCCTGCATTTCAAGAGGCTTTAATACATTTATTTTGACGGCAACTTTTTGTTTAATAATAATATGTCAGTCTTACATCCTGGCTTGCATAAATAATTCCTTCCAACAGCATGTTGCTCGCACATCAAAGTGTTCTTCGAATTATTCTTTAGGAAATGTCTCTAGAAATCCCTTCCACTCCACACTGAGCTCATCATGTGCATGTTTTATATTTGAATTGTCTCTTAGGTGGGGAAATCATTTCTTGTGCTCATTTCAGGGCCGCTCAGCTCTGGTTCTGGGCACGTTTGAGTCGTGGAGCGTTTCTAAAAAGTAGAAGAGTGATTTTTCTTTCCCCTGTTATTCGAGCTAATTGATCAATGGGTGTTGCCCACCTTTATTTAGGGAGGACAGAGAATTTCAGATTATTTGGAAAACCTCATTATTTACTACTCCTGGTCCAACAATTTGACCAGACATGGAAAAACAAACCCAGGGAACGTAACACGCTCGGCATGTGTTACATTTCATATCTAGAGGAAATGTTTCAGAAAATTCTGCTTTCAGCTCTTCTGGTTTTAAGCACAATTAAAAGCTATTAATTCCAATATTTAATTATATGTTTGTTGTAAATTAAATCAGCTTTCATCAATCTCCAGCTTGTACTGAAGGCCATCTGAAGAGATTGGGGGAAGTCTGTCCTATTTATGACCATGTGTAGAGAAGTTCAGAAGAAGCTACTGGGGGGAATTTTTTTTATCAAAATGATGAACTGGGGTGTAATTGTTCCTTTGGGGGGGAAAAAAGGAAATTTTGGATTTAAAATTTTTTAAGGTGTTATGTTACTCCTTAAAACCACAAATATTTCCAATTTTGAGGCAGAATTTTGCTGTCTGGAACTGAGTGAGGCCCTTCTGGAGCTACCCTGGGATTTGTCATGACCTTCTCTTCCTCCTCCTCAGATAACAGCAGGGTTCAGCTGCTGCTCTGAATCTCTTTTGGCAAAAAGTATTCATTTTGCTTCCACTTATACCTAAAGCTGAAGCTGAAGGTAGGTCAGACTCAAGAGCTTGGCTTAAATTTATGATTGTGAGGCTTTTCCTGGTTTTAAGGATCCAGACAATGCCTCTGCAGCTGTTTTCCAGTGCTTCCCAGTTTTTTCCTCACAGTTGTGAAAAGGAGAAAGTTTTTTTAAGGGGCCAAAGATTTCAGTGAGTCTCTGTAACTTCAGGAGCTGGGAGGGGACATTGGAAATGCTTCAGGTTTATTTTCTCTTGGCGAAGCTGACGCAATTTTAGACTTCCTTGCTGTTTATATTCTCTAGGATGGCTTAAAAAATTGAAAACTGGTGGGGGGAAAGCAGCACGTCCTTCCATCCTACCCAAAATACGTGCACAGGAGGTATTTTTGTGCTCTGCAGTTCTCAGAGCACTCGTTCAGGGAGAAATTTCCACGTCAGTTCCCTGAGAGTCACACGGACGTGGATCCAGCATGGAATGATGTTCCAAAGCACAGGAATCTCAGCACTTTGGTTTTTATGGAAGACATCTCTAAAGGTTTTCCATCAAAACCAATGTCCCCGTGCACAAAAGCTGTTCAAAAATGTTTTTTTTTAGTTCAGTGAATTCTTCTCTTTACTGTTTGTGTTTTTTATTTATAATTTTGGGAGAATATATATGAAATAAATTAAAATACTCTGGTTACAGAGTTTATAGCTTGTGTTTTCTAAATAAACACAGAAAAGCTGCAGTAGCACAGCTGTATAGGAACTTTTCTCTCTCAAAATGGCCTTTAATTTGATAACAATGAAATAATAATAATAATAATAAATCTCTCTCACTGCCATCAGTCACACTTAAATCACTGTGAATATTTTATTAAAAGGAAAGATTGCAACAAAGTAATTTTAAGGCAGCAGAATTGAAGTCAGTTCTTGTGGGAACGGACCACTGTTCTTTCCTCCAGTCTATGATTAATTTTTAAATAAATGAAACTACACAAGCATGAGACCTTAGAGGCTTCTGACTTTCTCCTTTCTGAAAGGTTCAGATTAAACAGCGAGGCAGAAGGATTCCAAAGATCCAGATTTGCAAACCACTGTAAATATTGCAGTTTGTTTCAGCCTGGAAACTCCTGATCCAAGGCTGTGATGAACATTTCATTCCATGTCCTTGCCAGGGCTGGGGTGATCCGAGCTCCCGAAACTGGGAGGGTGTTCAGGGTGAGCTGGGGGTGACCCGAGGAGCTGCAATACCAAAATCTGTCCCTGAGGAGAATCCCAGGATCACTGGGGTTGGAAAAGCCCTTTAAGATGGAGTCCAGCCGTTCCCAGCCCTGCCCCACGTCCCCAGGAATGGGGGCAGAGTCAGGAGAAGAAACAGAAATTAATAAATTCAGAGTCTGTCCATAGCAAGGAGGAAGACAAGGCCATCAGCGTGGAAACTGATTAAAAAAAAAAAATTATAGTTAGGCTGTGTGCATAAATTAATGTGTACATGTGCCTTGTGAACTTTAGCAAAACTTTTGCCAGGTGTATTGTGTTAATTGCTTGACACCAATGAATATAATAAGTTATTGTAATATAATTAATAACTTAAGATCAGGCTTTGTTAGAAATAGATAAAGTATAGAATACACAAAATAAGAGGTCATTATTATTCTGTTAAAATATTATTATTCTGTTAAATTCTGTTAAAAATCTCTATATATCCATTATGTCCAACCCAACAATGACACCCCAGTTCCACATCCACATGGTTTTTAACTCCCTCCAGGAATGGGAACTCCACCCCTGCCCTGTCCCAGGCCAGCACAACCCTTTTGGTGAAGGGATTTTCCCAAAAATCCAGACTAAACTGTGGGGATCTCCTCAATCCTGGGAGACCCCACAATGCACAGAACAGTCCAGGTTTGCAGCCCGTGCTGCTGAAGGAGTCTGCAGTGGTTTGTTGGTGTTCTCAAGGCAGTTTATCAGTTCCTTAGCAAAAGTAGATTTCTCTGCCCTGCCAGGGTTGGCACAGAACGCGTCCAGAGACACACTGTGCCCGCCCCGGGTCAGCTCTGATCTTTGATACTAATAACTACCTATTGAATGTTTATCATTAATTACCAACCCGTGCCCCTCACACCACACTGTCCAGATCTGTGTCAAACCAATCCCAAAGTGCCAGCAGCACCAAGAAGATGGAGGTGATGAAGAAGAACAAAAGATAACATGGCACGTGTAAAGATTCTCCATCTTGTGCCTCAGACCCCCCTGTACAGATCTCCAACCCCCCTGTACAGGGCTTCAAACCCCCCTGGACATACACTCAAATTCTTTTCTTTTTATCATTCCAGGGTCTCTGACACCTCTGGCAAGGCTGAAAAGCCTCCTGAGCAGGGTTTGGTTCGGCCAAAGGCATCACAGGAACCTCTGGGTTCCAACACTAAACCTCTCCTTGTGCAGCCTGAGGCCATTTCCTCTCATCCCACCCCTTGTTCCTTGGGATGAGAGCCTGGTTCTGCTCAGCTCCAGCCTCCTTCAGGAGTTTGGGATTCTCAGCCGCTCCCGGCCTGCTTTGCTCACACCTGGGCACCCCTGATCAGCTCCAAACACCCAGAATCAACCCCTCTGCTGTTTATTAACACGCAGAATGCAAAGACATCCTGATGCTGTGTTTATTTCTGCCTGTCCATTCTGTCCCTGCTGTGGGGTTTCGCAGGAGCTCTTTGTGCAGTAACCCAGCGCCGCTGGGGGATCTCTGGGTTCATTTTTGGGGGCAGGCCCGGCTTTGATTTAATCTCAAAGTCAAGCCTTGGTGACTCACACTGGTGTCTGAGCGCTGTAAATTTAGAAAACACAGTCCATAATCCTCAGGCCAGCAGCTGTTTACTCCATCTGATGAGAATCTCTGCTGCTTTGGCTGCAATAGAATATATTAAAAATACCTTAAGTGGCTTAGGTAATTGTGCCAAATCCTGTTTGATTAATGCACTTCGCCTCCCCGTTGCTCCTCTTGCAGCTTTGGACCATTCTCAAAAAAAAAAACCCTCTCAGTAGAAACTAATTTTAGCGTGGCTGTGACATCTCCTGACAGCGGGTCCCTCACAGCCTCTTAAAGCTTAATTTCCTTTCCTGTCTTAGAAAACTTCTAAAATCTAAACCCCCAAAGTTCTCACAGAGGATTTTTTCCCTTTTTCTTTTTCCCCTAGAAAACAACAATTGTCTGTGACTAACTCAGTCATGATGGCTTAAAACTCTGGAGCAAAAAGGTGAAGGCAAAGGGAGCAAAGCTTTCATATTTATTTATTTATTTATTTATTTATTGTTTATTTATTTCTGTTGCCAACCTTCTGGGATATTTTTCATCCTTAATAATCCCTGCACGAAATCAGGAATACACTGGGACTGAGCTGCTCAACGAGCCCGGGCGGTGCCGGGCTCCTGGACACCAGATGAAAGTGGGCTGATGTGATAGAGCTGATCCATTTCAGCAGATTTTTGTGTGGATTGGGGACTGTAAATCTGTTCTGGGCTGGGTTTTGTTCTGTTCCATGTGCTTTGCATCCGGGCTGCGTTATTCCACGCACCTCCTGTCGCGGATGGGGTGGGATTCGTTCAGCCTAATGTGGTTTGCAGCCGTTTGGTGATCTATTAAGTCTAGATTTTTTATTTTTTTTAATAGAATTTGCCTTTTTATGGAATTAATGAGATCAGACAACATCTATTGAATGATGTGGTGGATTTTGTGTGACTGTGATAAGAATGGAGTTGGCTCAATATTAAGGAAATTTAAATATCTGCCCCTCAGGCGGTGGAAACAATGGAAACTTCTGAGGGCTCCCTGCTTGGATTCTGTGCTTTAGACATCTGCTCTGATACAGAAAATCCTGGATCAGTGATTAATGCTGCGTCAAGGATTTGCAAAGTTTCTCCTCAGAGTTGAGCACTTGTGACAAGGAACCCACAAATCTTTTTGCTAAGCTGGAAAGAGTAAAACAATCCGGGGGAAAAAAGGATGATTCTCATGGTCACCCACCTCAAAGCCCCAAACTGAGAAGTTACTTACTAAAAAAAATGTTAATTTTTTTTTTTGTAAGTAAATGTTAATAACCATTGTGCATCTTTTTATCCTCCAAAAAATCCCATAAAAAGCCCTTTACTGTGGATTTGGTACAAAGGTGGATTTCAGGCTCTGAAATAAAACATTTCTGTTTGAGGTGGTGAATCTTAAAAGGAGAAAAAGGCCATTTTTGTTCTTGGCAAAGTCTCCCAAGTTGATCAGTTGGGTCCATTTAATGGAAACTGGAGGGTTTGCCTTTGAGCAGCAGCGCTGGGATCGGCAGCAGAGGATGGATTCCCTGGAAGGGCAGGATGGATGAGCCAAGGAAATTCAGTTTCAGATTGAATTCATCTGAATTCAGGTTAAATACAGACAAATCTCCATCTGAATTCAGGGAATTCAGAAGGAGATTGCTCCTGAAAGGGACAAGAAATTTCCTCCTCGAAGCATCCCTGGAGACATCTCCCAAATGCCAGCAGAATGGAGAGATTTTGTACAAATCTCTAACAAGCGCAAAGAAACGCTCCAAAATATTCCTTGCCAGGCTGTTGATTCCAGTTGTGGGGAAACATCTGTTCGTCTTTGCTCGAGCTTGGGAAGCACGGTGAAGCGTTAGAAATAATTCCAGAGTTGTTACATTTGCGATTTCATTTGAGTTCTGGGTTGGTTCTTTGATAAAGCACCTTCCAAACCACAGCAGATGCTGGATTTCAGCATCTTTTCTGAAGGATTAAATCTTCTTCTGATCAGCTTGGAAATAAAACAGGTAAAAGTTTCGGAACTCCTGGTAAATCCCTTCATAATTAAAAAGAGGGGAATTTGTTTCCAGCCTAATTTGAAGGATTTCTTTAGGATGATGCTGTTGTAGTTGGCTGCTCACCTTTGTTATAATTAATTGTGTAATTACAATCAGAAGGGATCTGAGTGGGAATACTGATAAGAAAAGGGGATTTTGATAACATTGGACATCATGGGAAAAACTGTTGGCAAACACAAAAATCAAGGATTTTGTCCCGCACTTTTGACATTCGAGACCTGCAAGGCCCAGAGGTTAAAATAAATTCCTTTATTTTATAGAAAACAACAGAACCAAGAGATTTCCCATCCCACGTCCAACGAGGAAACAAATTTAGAAGCTGTTATTTGGAGAGGCTGCAGGAAATCCGATTGAAATGATTCCCATGAATCCAGATCTTCTAAGTGAGGTTTGTTCTGACGATATTTTTGTCTTGACTTGCTTTTCATTCTGCAGAAATATAAAGTAATATAAAAGAATATAAAATCTGAACTCTAAAATATTATAAAGT
>VXBU01016054.1:0-55434 GCA_013400315.1 Bombycilla garrulus | reverse complement strand
ATGGAGGGGCCCCACTCTGAGAGCCCCCAGGTTTGCTTTGGGGGAATCCCTGAGCCTTTTGGGGCACTGAGAGGGAGCCTGGAGGGGGGACCCGGACACTGGGGTCCCTGTGGGTCCCTTTTGGGGCAGAGTGAGGGGTTTGGGGTGCTGAGCCCACACGACGTGCTGGGGGAAACGGGAAACTCCTCCGGTATCTGGGGATGGGGTTGAGCTCAGGGTGTTTGAGTTTTCACAGGTTTGGGGGGGTCCCCGCTCTGTTTGGGGTCACTTGGGTTCCTCTTGGGATGGGGGGAGTGGGGTGAGGGGTTTGGAGGTGCTGAACCATTGAGGGATGATGCTGGGGCCTCGTGAGGAGTGTTGGAGGAAATGGGGGGGACTCTGCCCTATGGGGATCCTCCTGTGTCTGAGGATGAAGTCAAGCCCAGAGGATTTCGGGGTTTGTGCCCCCCCAGATTTTCCTGCTAGGGAGCTTGAACCCCCATTTCCACCGATGAGGGTCCGTCCAAGCTCAGAACCCCTGAATGGGCTCCTTCACCCCAAAACCCAGCTCCCCATGGAGGGGACCCTCAAAATCCAGGTGCTCAGGTAGGCAACTCCTCACTTAGATGTGTCCAGAGTGTCATGGAGGGGTCTCTGCCCCATAGCAGGGTGTCCCTGCCCCATATTGGGGGCTGGTCCCTTGGCCGCCACCTGGGTGGGGTTTTGGGGTTCAGTGACAAGCTGGGGCCTGTTAGGGAAATTAACTCCTGTAATTAGTGTCAGGAGGAGCCGCCCAAACTCTCGGTACTTTCACACGCACACCCCTGCACTCCTCCCCTCCTGGCACCCCAAACCTCCCCCTGCTCCCAAACATCCCCCACAGCCCCCTGAGACTCTGCACCCCCAGACCCAGCGTATTTTGAGTTGGTGTTGCCTTTTTAGTTGGGGTGAGATGTGGAGTGACCCCAGGAAGGCAGAGTGGGGGCTGGTGGGGTGGCTTGGGCTGTGGTCTCGTTTTTGGGAGCCCAGCTGGGTTTTGGGGCCTGTTTTGGCCTTTTAGAGGGTGTTCTGGATTTGGGATCCCAAGGGACTGGGGAGGGAGAGATGGAGGGTGGGGGAGGGATGGATACAGGTATACTCTGGGGTGCAGCCCACCTGTTTCCCAGCCCCAGGAATTTGGGGAGTGAGTGATGCCACACCCGGGGGGCCTACTAGGTCTAACCCCCCAAATCCCAGTGGTTTTCTCTCAAAAAATGAGATCCCCCCACCCTTAGCACCCACCCTGACCCTTTTAACACTGAATTCACCCCATTTTTGTGTCCCTGCTTGCCCCCCATGTGGGAAGAAACAGGGGGACCTGGGTGTCCAGTGGGTTGTTATTCCCATGGGATGTTCACATAGATTCCCATGGGACCCCCAGGGTCAGCCCTACCCCTGCCTGGCACCTACCCTCACCCTGTGACCCCCAGAAGGGTCCTCACCCCTTCACGGGCATCCTACGGGGGTTGGCAAGTCCAAGTGGGTGCTCCTTCCTGGGGCTACCTCCCCGATGACTCCTAATCTTCATTCCCTGGGATCTGTTTCCCGGTGCTGGGGCTGGGATGAGCTTTCCCTGTGGCTGGGCACGATGCGGGGTCCTGTGCCTGAGCAGTGGGACAGCAGGAGAGGTGACACCAATGGCACCACAACTGTCGCGAGAGTCAGCCTGCTCCTGGCGGTTGTAAATCCTGGGGTTGGGGGGTGCCATGAGCTCGATGCCACCAGCTCTGCTCCCGCCATGGATCCCGGGGCGCCCGGGGCTCTTGGCAGTCCCAGGGTGCCGCCTGTCTTCTGCAACACCTGCTTTGATCTCCCGGGGACCCACCTTGTTGTTCCAGCTGTCACCATTCCCGCTCCCAGCCCTGCAATTTCCCAGGTTTGTGACTCCCAAATGGAGCAGCCAGGTGTTTCTGGATCTGCTGTTTTTCCAGTTGAACCCAGTCCCAGCGCAGTTTTGGGGTGAAAATGGCTGTATTTGGACAATGGTTCTGCTACACATTTCCCTGGTTGGGACTGCTGGACACCCGTGCTGCGGGTCCCTGCTCCCGGGCAGCAGGAGCTGGGATGTTGAGGTGCTGGATGGGTGATGATGGTCAAGTTTGGGTGGGTGATGGTGGCCAAGACTGAGCAGAGGATGGTGTCCAACGCTGGGTTGGTGATGATGGCCAACACTGAGTGGGGGATGGGCCTCCACGTTGGAGTGGATGGGTGACAGTGTGTTAGGTGGGTGACGGTGGCCAACAGCGGGTGAGAGGTGGTGGCCAGCACTGGGTGTGTGATGGTGGCCAACACTGGTTGGGTGGCCAACCTTGGGCCCTCGGCTTTGCCCCTGATGCATTCCCATCCTGGCAACTCACCTTGGAGCTCAGGAGGGATTTGGGAACCGACCCTGTGTCCCAGCGAGGTGTCTACACCCCTTGGTGGCAGGGCGGGGCTGGTTGCTGGCCCAGCAGCTGCTTGGGCAAGTGCCGGGCTGGCTGTAGGCCAGCGCCTGGGCCAGGAGCTGGTGCTGGAGCCACCCTGGGAACTCCTGGCAGGAATGCTCTCCGCCCCAGCTCCAACAGGTTCATTCGGTTTTGGGGCAGATCTGCCGGTTGTGTAAGGTCAGGAGATGCAGCCGCCACCTCCTTCCCTCGGCTCAAACCATTTCTCTTCTCCAGCTGGAAAACTGGGGAGCCCTGGAGGGTTGGAGAGGGTTTCCAGGAGGCGTTGGGGTGTGCAGGATGTGGATTGTTGAAGGGGAGCATCAACTTCCCTGTTCCCTGCACTGTAAATCCCCTGGGGCTGAAAATCCTGGAGCTTCAGGAATCTCTCAGGAGATTCAGGAGGAAACACTGGGACATACACCCAGACCTACATCTACATATTTTCAGTGAAAAAAAAAAGCTGGCGGTGAACAGTCTCGGAGCTGAAACTGGTTCCACAAACCTCTCCCAATGAACGAGATAATCCAGAGCTGAATTTTATTGGCAGTGTGGGGTTAGGGGGAAGTTTTGGGGCTTTTTATTTGTTTTAACTTTGGGAAAAACCAGGATCCTCAATGGAGGCAGCTCAACATCTCATTTAAATAGAAATTTAAAGCAATTAAGCAATTAAATTTTGTTGTTTCACTGTTTCCACCTTTTCCACAAGGACCCTCAGGAAACATCCCAAAATTCCTGGAAGGTTCCTCAGAGGAGGGATGTGATCCCCTGTCAAAGTTATGGGGCAAGGAACAGTCCAGACCCTGCTGGGGTGTGGCCCAACACAGATGTATTGGGATATTTCAATCTCTGCAAATCCCAGTGTGTCCCGCCCAGCTAAACCCATCACTCAGAGGGATTCAGAATGACTTCAAAACCCTTTCAGAAGGTTTAAGAAGGTTTTAAAATAATCTTTATTGACATAAAAGTAGTTTTAGAGCCCTGCCAAACACTAACGCTCCCAGTTGTGAAACACTTTGGACAACCCACGTCACCCCTCCATGTAGCAGGAGGTTGAAACTGAGTGCACCTGAGGGTGTGCCTGGGAGCCTGGGTTTTTGTTGGAATTCAGTGAACCCACCCCCTGGTGTCAGGCCGAAAATGACAGATTTAGCTAAAGCAAGGGTTTCCCTCGAGGGCGTGACACATCAGTAGCGAGTTCACGGGGCTTTGTGATGAGTGACGGCCGTGGCTCAGGGAATTTGAGTTGGAGTTTTCCTCCAACACCAACAATACTTTTGTTTTTCTTTGCTCTCTGGGGAGTGTTTGCAGGCAGGTCATGGTTGTGGCAAAGAGAGGAGGGCGTCCTTTAAAACCTGAAAACAATGAAGGGAATGAAACAACCCCCAAAAAATGACATCTCCACTCCCCCCTGGCACCGACCAACTCCCTGCGCCCATAAAAAGGGGGGACCCAGCAGCTGCTCCCACAGCATTTGGCTCCTCTCTCCTCCCAAGCTCCGGCCTCAGCGCTTTGCTCAGAATTTTGGGGACTCTTCACCATGTCTCGCCAGTCCTGTGCTCTTGGCAAGGGGTTCAGCTCCAGCTCTGTGTGTTTTGGGGGCAAGAACAAGGTCACATTCGGCTCCGTGCCCCGTGGAGGATGCCGGGGATCTGGTGGTGCTGGCGGCTTCAGCAGCAGGAGCCTCTATTCCCTGGGGGGAAGTAAAAGCATCTCCCTGGGAGGATTTGGGGGGGCTGGTGGTGCCTGCAGAGGCTTTGGTGGCCAAGGAGGCTTCAGCTTTGGGGGTGGCTATGGTGCAGGGGGCTTTGGTGGAGGCCTCGGCAGTGGTTTTGGTGGAGGATTTGATGGTGGGATTGGGGGCCAGGGCTTTCCCCCATGCCCCCCGGGGGGCATCAGGGAGGTGACCATCAACCAGAGCCTGCTGGCCCCCCTCAATCTGGAGATTGACCCCGAGATCCAGAAGGTTCGGACACAGGAGCGGGAGGAGATCAAGAAACTCAACGACAAATTCGCCTCCTTCATCGACAAGGTTTGGAGGGGCTTCACTCTGGGATCGACTCTGGAGGGTGGGAATGACTGGGGGATGCTCATCCAGTGGCACCCAGAGCTGGGAGCTGCCCGGATCACCATAAACTGAAGGTGTTTGGGGATATTTTTAGGGGGAAATTGGGCTGTTTTAAGGGGAATGTTGGGCTACTTTGAAGGAGAAGGTGAAATGTTTTGGGTGTTTGGGGCTATTTTTAATGGGATTTTGGGTGCTTTAGGCTACTTTTAAGGAGAAGATGTGATTTTGGGTGACTTGGAGTATTTTAAAGGAGAAGGCAGGATTTTTTGGGGAATATTTTTAAGGAGATGTTGGGATTTGGGGTGTTTTGGGCTATTTTTAAGGAGAAGATGGGATACGTAGAGATTTAGTCTATTTTTAAAGAGATTATTGGACTTCTTGGATATTTTGGTCTATTTGGAAGATGTTGGGACTTTTCCGGCTATTTTGAATAAGAAGGTGCCAAACCCATGAAATTCATTGTCTAGAGGCTCCAAAATTAGGGAGGGGATGTGACTGCCTTTTACCCACTCGTGCAATCCACTGTGGATGGGGTAAACCCTGGACGCTACCTGTCCCATAGGACTGGGGAATTATCACACATTAAATGGGAAAAAAATATGGAAAACACGTGGGGAAAAAAATCAACAAGAAGATGGGATTTTGAAGGAAGAATCTGACTCTTTCCCCACTTGTTTAGGTCCGGTTCCTGGAGCAGCAGAACCGAGTCCTGGAGACCAAGTGGAAGCTGCTGCAGGAACAGGGCGGAACAGGAACAGGGGGCAGGAACCTGGACCCTTTCTTTGAGACCTACATCAGTGGGCTGAGGAAGCAGTTGGATTGTCTCTCCAGTGAGAAGCACCAGTTGGAGACAGAGCTGAAGAGCTTCCAGGACATGGTGGAGGACTTCAAGACAAAGTAGGTTGTTTGGGGTTTCTGGTGGTGAATAAACAGAGACTCACTTCAAATAGCCAAAAAAACGGAAATATTGATAACAATTGTCAATACTGATTTTTTTCCCCAATGGTTAGAAAATGTAAAATGTTTCGGGAAAAGTGAGTTTGGATGAAAAGTGGTGCTTTTTCAAGGTATTTCTCAACTTTTCTCAGATTTTCTCAATATATTGCTCAAATTGTGCTTCTTCCTGAAGGAGGATCCTCCACTCTTTGTGTCCCTCAAGAAGGAATTCTTTAAGAATCAGTGACATTATGATTTAATGAGTTAATCTGTTGCTAAACCCAACTCTAATTTCCTCATGGATTTCCTCACGATTCCTTCATATAATATCATTCAGGATTTGAGGATTTTTTTGGAAGAAGAAATCTTCTTCTTGACATGAAGTAAAATAAAAAAAAAAAGGAAAAATAAAGATTATTTTTCTGCTGCTATTTATTATAATATATAATTTATTTTAGTCTATAAATATAAACATAAAATGTGTCCAATTGGAAAAACTAGAACAAAGACTGGAGAAATGAATCCACCTGAGGAATTACAAAAGGCAGTGAGCAAGGAAGTCTGGGAATCATCAGAATCCACAAGATCTGGGATCAGCCAGAGGTTGCTGGGTGAAAATTGACTTTATATTTGGAAATGAGCATCTGGAAAATTTGGGTCCATTTGGGATTCTGTGGTGTCCTGTGCAGGGCCAGGAGCTGAACGTGATGATCCCTGTAAATCCCTTCTAAATTGCATGATACCTGTGGGGAACTGAACGTTCATGGATTTCGTAGAAAGAACTTGGAGTGGCCACAAGCGCCAGGACTCACTTTAGCAGAGCCAGAATTCCTCCTTCCAGGCTTTCTTCACCCAGGCGCTGGAGATGCAGGAGCCAGGGCTTGTCCTGAAAGGCGAAGTGCAATTCCCTGTCCATAAATCTCCCTCGTGGCAGATCTATTTTTGCCGCATTTATGAGTCTGAGGCCAACAGTGTTCATTAGTCTGAGCTGGAGCCAAAACAAGCAGCCAGATTCCATCTCCCTCCTTCCCATCCACAGGTACGAGGAGGAGATAAACAAAAGGACAGCAGCTGAGAATGAATTTGTGCTCCTGAAGAAGGTTAAGTCCTTGTTTTTCACCTAAAGGGACTCCGAGAGAGCTGGAGAGGGACTTTGGACAATGGCTTGGAGTGACATGACAAGGGGCTTTCTACTGCCAGAGGGCAGGGATAGATGGGGTATTGGGAAGGAATTCTTCCCTGTGAGGGCAGGGAGGCCCTGGAATGGATTTCCAAGAGAAGCTGTGGCTGGTTCGCCCTGGAAGTGTCCAAGGCCAGGCTGGACAGGGCTTGGGGCAGCCTGGGAGAGAGAAAGGTGTCCCTGCCCATGGAAGGGGGTGGAATTGCATTTAAAGTCCTTTCCAACCTAGATCGCTCCACAATTCCATGAGATTTTAGATTAACTGGTGCTGGGCAGGTTTTCTCACGTCATCTCTGCTGCAGGATGTGGATGGAGTCTACATGAACAAGGTGGAACTCCAGGGAAAACTGGATTCTCTGTCAGACGAGATCAACTTCCTTAAGTGTCTTTACGAGGCAGTGAGTACTCTGGGGATGCGGGGATGGGGGAGGCTTGTGGCACCATAAGGAAGCTCTAGAAGGGCTAAATATGGTTTGGGCACCACCTGCAGGAGCTGTCCCAGGTGCAGAAGACTGTGTCAGACACCTCGGTGGTGCTCTCCATGGACAACAGCCGGAACCTGGACCTGGACAGCATCATTGCTGAAGTCAAGGCGCAGTACGAGGAGATCGCCAACCGGAGCCGGCTGGAGGCCGAGTCCTGGTACCGGTGCAAGGTGAGGGTGGCACATGCCACTGGGCTCCTCCAGTGTCCAAGGGAGTGGGAGAGCTACTGGTGGCAGTGCAGGCCATGGCAAGGTCTGCAATGCTGCTGGTGCCTGTCCATCCAGAATGGACCTGGCCCAGACACGCTCTCCTTGGCTTCCCTGTGGTGATGCGGGAGCAGCTGGGAGCTCACAATGGACTCAACATGCTCCTCCTGCTTCATCCCACCAGTACGAGGAGCTGCAGGCAACTGCGGGCAAGCATGGGGACAGCCTCAAGGACACCAAGACCGAGATCTCAGAGCTCAATCGCGTGATCCAGAGGATCCGGGCTGAGATCGACAGTGTGAAGAAGCAGGTGGGGGTTATGTTTTTTGAGTATTGGGAAGACCTCTTGGTCACGCCCTTTAGAACTTCCCCGAAGGGACATAAGTGTGGTGGGAATTGCAGGGCATGGGAGGGACCTGGGAACAGCTGAGCCTGAGTGGCTATGGCACATGTTGCCCAGAGAAGTTATGGATGCTCCACCCATGGAAGCATCCAAAGGCCAGGTAGGATGTGACTTGGAGCAACCTGGGATGGTGGAAGGCATCCCTGCTCATGCTACAGATCATCTTTACAGTCCTGTCCAACCCAATTATATTTCTCTGATCTGGGATCATGGTTACATTCTCTCACTGGCAGCCCCCACCCCACTCATCCTGCCCATGTCTTGCCCTGCAGTGCGAGACCATTCAGACCTCAATTGCGGACGCGGAGCAGCGCGGGGAGGTGGCTCTCAAGGATGCCAGGGATAAACTGGCCGAGCTGGAGACAGCCCTCCAAAAAGCCAAAGCTGACCTGGCCCGGCAGCTCCGGGAATACCAGGAGCTCATGAACGTCAAATTAGCCCTGGATGTGGAGATTGCAACTTACAGGAAGCTGCTGGAGGGCGAGGAGAGCAGGTGGGTGGGATACGGCAAGAATCCCAATGTATCCTGATCAATCAGTGGGAAAAATGTATACCACTATCTTCATAAAACATTAATGGTATTGTCATGAGCCATGGACCATGTGGTCCTGTGTCTGTGCCAGCGGACCAATCCTGACCACAAGGAGCTGGACAGCTCCACATGCTTTGGCTGGATGTGACATTCCATCTCTTTTCCTTGCAGGATGTCTGGAGAGTGCCAGAGCTCCGTCAGCATCTGTAAGTACTGTTCCCACGGGAGCGTGGCAGGCTGGGATTGGTGCTCTCAAACTTCTTGGTGGCATCAGAGGTAACCTGGTGCCTTTTGTTCCTCTCCGCAGCCGTGGTGGGCGGCAGCAACTCCGTGGGAGGTGGATACGGCAGTGGATTGTGCCTTGGAGGAGGAGGAATTGGCTTTGGAAGCGGGAAAGGCAGCTGCAACACAGGCGGTGCTGGTTTGTGCTTCAGCCTGGGAGGGGGCGGATTTGGTGCCGGGAGTGGATTTGGCTCCCTGGGTGGGGGATCTAACTCGGTGGTGGTAGGGGGATCTGGCACCATCCTGAAGAACAGCGGCCCCACTGGCCGGAGGGCGTAGGAAAGGGATCAATCCCCTGACCCCGGCACCCAGAGGAGAAAGGAAGCAAATTGCACGATGACCCCTTAATGACCACTGAGTGATGGGCACTGACGGCACCTTAAACCACCGCCCAAACTGCGGGCAGGAGACAAACATAGCCAAATCCATCTGCTAAAGACTGAGATTCCCAACAGCAGCTGAGAACAGCTCAATCTCTTGTACTCCTCTCCAACTGCTGGACGTCAAGTGACCAGGTCTCCTTCAGCAGCGGGACCTGCCCATTCATGGGGAGCCCCAAATCTTGCTGGGATGAGCCTGTGGAGCAGCACCCTCTAAGCAAGAGGCGCCCGACCGCAGGCAGGAGCGGGGATGGATGTGAGCGCGGCTCCGAGTGTGGAGGGAACCCTCCTTCTCTCAAGTTCTTGTGCTGGATCCAGCCGTGGTGCAACTTTAATCAGTGCTGCAGCTCAAGCTCTAAAACAGGAATTTCCTCCTGGTGTCTTGGCCCAGCTGAAGATGTTTCTCACCCAATTGACTTTTAGTTTGCTTTTTGCGCTAAAGTTTCACTCGTGGTGTTGTAAAATGTTTATTTTTACTCAGGGCTCACCTTTTCCTTGGGACCATGGGAACAATCATGTGTGTTTGCTTAAGCCTTTCTCCTTGGCATGTGCCATCCCCTAATAAACACAAGAGGCAGAAACCTGGTGTGGTTTTCTCCCTGACCAAAGAGTTTCATGTTGCAACAAGTCTCGTCTTCTGGCAAGACCTGAAAACATTTCCTGACTTTCTCCTGCCCTTTGAAGTCTGAATTTAAAGGAACTCAGGTGAAGGTACAACCGGGTCTCCTCTCACCCCCCTGTCTCCAAAAATGTGGGGAGTTTGTGAGTTTTGCAGGAATAAGGAGGGTCTCACTGGGGAGGTTAAAGGGATGTTGGGTGCAGAGTGACAGTGACACAGTCAGGGGTGTCTTTGGTGACAGCCCTGGGAATGAGCCCACTCCTGGCAGAGAGAAAAAGGCAGCCCCTGGATCCTCCTCTCTGTCCTGCAGGATCTCTGGATGTGGCAGAGGTTGTTGTCCCACCATTGTCCCCACCAGATCTGAGCAGACTTTCAGACTGTGGATTTTAGGAGACTCTTCCCTTCCTCCTTCTCTTCCTAAGCCCTTTCCTTGCTGGAGTTAGCCAATTTGGGACGTTCCCCACCTATCCCACCTCTCCCTGGCCACAGTGCCTGACCACGCAACTGCCCACCCTGTCTTCCAAGGTGGCCCCAGGACTACAATGCCACAGCTGGAGCTCCCAGGGCACTCTTGACACAACTCCAAGTGCTTTAGGAGCATTCTACCATGGTTGGTGTGGCAGAAGGAAGAGTGGTCATCGCCTCTCCAAACAATTTGGAGCTAATTCCTTGGTACCCATGATTTTGGAGCCAGCCCTGCAGCTTTTCCTACTGTCTGGACCCACCAGGGATCCATGGATTGCTCTTAAGGTATCTCCAAAAGGTAACTGAGACCATGGGAAGAGCAAGACTTTCCCCTCTCTGCCCCATCAAACCCCACCTCTCCACAAAAGCAGAGTATTTGGATAAATTTCAATCCCCAGACTCCTGCTGTGGTTTGACCTCTTGCCCAGGAGACCTTGAATAACATCCCTGGCCAACCACAGACTGTGCTTGGGGTGACTCATCTCATTTCTCCCATGTTCCATTCTGAGCTGGTAAAGGCTGAAGACATCCAGGACCCGCAGCAACAGGCGGAATGTCACAATGGAATGTCACAATGATGCCAGCACGGGCTTGTCACTGCTTGGGTGGGGACACGGTTTGAGAGGTGGTTAAACATTCAGGGAGTTGTAAAAGTGACCTGAAGTGGTGTTGAATGAAAAGGCATTGACTTCCCTTGGAGTTACCCCAATCCCTCGGAGTCACCCCAACACAAACTTGCTTCCAGCAGTGACTCCTGCCTGAGGAGAGACAAAGGGCTTCTCCAGGAGCATAAAGGACATTGCTGAAACAAACATATATACAAATCCTTTCCCTTTTGTTCCTGGGATCACACCAGCAGTTAGGGAAAAACTCTCCTAGGCTGGACACAGAGGTGATATAATTCCTGCCACTGGTTGGAGCAGAGAAAATGTTTTCCATGGTCTGAAAATAGAATTGGATTCATCGGGGTTTGTCCCCATCCATGTCAGGGGATGGACTAAGATGAACTTTAAGGTCCTTTCCAGCCCAAACCCTTCCATGATTTTGTGATTTCATGGTTTCCTCTCAGTTATTCAAGGCCTGTTTATTTTCACAGCACCATGGAACAGTTTGGGTGTGAAGTGACCTCTGAAGGTAATTTTCCTTTGCTGGGGGCTCCAAGAGAGCTGTAGAGGGACTTGGAAAGGGCCTGAAATGATAGAATAAGAGGTGATGGCTTCCAGCTGGAAGAAGGCAGGATTAGATGTGGTGTCAGGAAGGAATTACTCCCTGTGAGGGTGGTGAGGTCCTGGAATGGATTTTCTGGAAAAGCTGTGGCTGCCGCATCCCTGGAAGTGCCCAAGTCCAGGTTGGATGGGGCTTGGAGCAATTTGGTCTAGTGGAAGGTGTCCCTCCCCATGGCAGGGGTGGGATGGGATGATCTTTCTACTCCTTTCCTACCCATTCCTGCTCTGCCCATCATGTTTGAAATGGGAGGTGATGTCGATACCCAGATCCCAGTTCAATTTCCTAAGCTTGGCTGGAGCTGTGGCCATGACTCAATGCTCTGCGTTATCTCTCCGCTGGCGCTCGGGGCTCTGCCGTTTGCTGACTCGGGAACTCTCCTCCCCTGGGAACAGGAGAACTTTCAGATCGTGTCATCCCGCCCACAGAAAGAGAAAAAAATCCCAACAAAAATCCCCCACGAAAGCGTAACCAGAGGTTTGATAATGCTGAGGGGGGTGGATTTTGCCTGGACTATTGGGGGACAGTGCCTCAGCCTCCATTTTTATTGTCTGTATTGATTTCTTGTCTATTTTTTAATTTATTGCCTATAAAACCCTCTATCCAGCTGCCAAGCCCCCCATTCCTTTGCTCTCACAGTGAGGTTTTGATATTATATATGTTTACTTTTTTTAAAAGTAGGTCTCGAAGGTCTTTTTCAGTCTTAACAATTCTATGATTTCATTATTTTTCTTAGCCTTATCTACCCCCACAATCCACCTCCTTTAGTCCTCCCAGACCCACACAGGTCCTGGAGGTGGGATAAACACAGGGAATGTCATGTTTTCCAGTGGAAATGCCAGTTTAGCTGCATGTCCGGGTCCCAAGGCACTTTTGGAAATGGGTGTCTGGTATTTTTAGAGGCATTTAAACATCTGATGATACCAGAAGTTGCTGGTGTGGATTTTCCAGAAGCTCTTAATTAACATGTGTCCTGTGAGAATTCTGAGACCTGCAGCAGATGGCTGCCAGCACAGCTAGGTGCCTCCAGAGCTGTGGGTTTGGACTTCAATATGTCTTAGGTAGCTTTAAAAATGTTGAAAAGTAATTAAAAAAAAAGATTTTTTCTCTAAAAAAAGAAAATGAGACTAATTGTTGTTTGATAAGAAGGCAAAGGGGTGAATGGATTTTTGGATTAAATGACTTAGAGTCAGCCCGAATCATTCCATGAAGGATGGTGCATGTCCAATCCCTGGAAATGTCCAAGGCCATTGGACACATATCCAGGGGCTTGGAGCCACCTGGGATAGTGGAAGGTGTCCCTGCCCATGGCAAGTGGTGGGACAAGATGGGCTTTAAGATCCTTTCCAACCCAAGCCATTCTGGAATTCTGTGACAGATATAGTCTGAATCCGTCCTCAGTCAGGGATCAGAACTGGAGGATTTCAACAAACTCCTGCCTTTCTAAAATCTACATCTGCCAAAGATGTATTTGCATATAAACACCAAAATAAATGAAACAGCTGAAAAGAATGCTGATTTCTCTAAGCCCCATGCTCTCCTCATTTCCATATCTCTATAAATATGTTGAGCTCTATTAATTGCATTTAAATTGTTCCAGGGTGTGTGATGTGGGCAGCAAGGTTTAGGATCCCTCCTCCCACTGAGTTCCTGGGGCTGTCCCTCCATCTTCCTGCAAATCCCACCACGGCAGCTGGTGCCTGGCGTCTCCTCATGGTCCTGAAGCTTTCATAAAATCCTACACAGGTTTCCCAGATAGGGCATTTCCTCACGAGTGCTGATATTATCTTGGCATGAAGACAGTCGGACACGCTTCAGTCCAACAATAAATGAATTTCCAGTGCCAGCACTGGTGTCTCGTCACCGGTGAGGTTTTATTTATCAAAAAGGTGCAGAGCCTCATCAAAATGCAATTTGCTGAGCCTTGGCTGTAGATTGAGAAACTCAATTCTCTGAGCCAAAGGCAATTTTCCAAGTAAAAAGAAGGCCGAGGGTGTAACTTAGGTGTGTTTTGGGAATTGTGAAAGCCAGGCTACAACTTGGCAGGAGCCGCAGTGCCTGCCTGCAATGGGGCTTTGGAGCGAGAGATTTAAAGATAAACACAAGCAGGGAGACAACCCCAGTGGATGAAAGGTGGAAAAAAAATGCCTGGTGTATCCCAGGGAGGCTCTTGCTGTTCCACAAGATGTAGGATTCCTTAGTCATGGAGTGCTGGGAGCCCCAGTTGGATATTTTTTGCCTTTTCTCCTGTATTAGAGGGTGTGTTTCTGGGTAGGGTCAATGTTTGGCAAATTGGAGATGGAAATCTTTAGCCACGCCACGCTGATGAAGACAGGACCTGTCTCCTCCTTCACGCCCATGCAGACCCAGCCCACCTCCAAAAACACATAAAAGGGAGCATCCGCTGCCCTCCAGCCAGAGGGACTGACTTCCCTTCTTTCACCCACCTCCTCACCCACAAACCCGTCGAGCTCCTCAGCTTCTCCGTTCTTGGCTCTTCTGAGGATAAACAGCCATGTCTCGTCAGTCTGTCTGCAGGAGCTTCGGAGGGGGGAGCAGAAGGGGCTTTAGCTCCTGTTCCGCAGTTGGTGGTGGCTTTGGAGGTGGCAGCCGGAGCAGGAGCAGCTACAGCTCGTACTCGGTGTCCAGGGGATTCGGAGGTGGAGGACGGTGCGGGGGCTTCGGCAGCCGGAGCCTGCACAGCATGGGGGGCAGCGCCAGGATGTCCATGGGTGGGTGCTATGGCGGCGGCTACGGCGGCAGGATGGGCGGCTTTGGCGGCAGCTACGGGGGTCTCGGCAGCTTTG
This sequence comes from Bombycilla garrulus, assembly GCA_013400315.1. Lineage (NCBI taxonomy): Eukaryota > Metazoa > Chordata > Aves > Passeriformes > Bombycillidae > Bombycilla > Bombycilla garrulus. The sequence continues at coordinate 41,406 of VXBU01016054.1, read as the reverse complement.
GGGGTGGAATGGGTGGAGGAGGAGGAGGAATGTGTGGCTTTGGAGGAATGGGTGGAGGTGGAATGGGCGGTGGAGGAGGAATGGGTGGCTTCAGTGGAGGAATGGGTGGCTTTGGTGGCGGGATGGGTGGTGGAGGAATGGGTGGCTTTGGTGGCCCAGGCTTTGGCATGGGTGGCCCAGGGAGAGGTGGCCCTGGGATCCAGCCAGTGCAGATCGACACAACTCTCCTGCGTCCGGTCCATGTCGAGATTGATCCCCAGATCCAGCAAGTTAAAAACCAGGAGAAGGAGCAGATCAAGACCCTGAACAACCAGTTTGCCTCCTTCATCGACAAGGTGAGAGGGTGGGATTGTGCCCGATTAAGGCCAAAATTAGGAGGAACTTCCCAGTTGCGCAGAAATGTCCTTCTGGAGCTAAATCCCAGAAGGCAGAAAAGCTTGAGCAGAGCCTTTTCATTAAGGGAAGAGATGGGAATCTCTCCTCCGCACAAGATCAAAGCAATGTCTCCAGGGCTTTCATCTGCCCTGTTGCACCAAGCTCTACTCTGAGGTTACTCTTGCAAGCAGGTTCAACACCTCCAACCTCCGCAGGTTTCGGGCACAGATTCTTCCTCCTCCACCACTCTCTACCCAAACAACCTCCCATTTAAGTATTAATTTATATATTTTTCTCTTTGTTTTCAAATCTTCAGGCTTTCAAATCTAGGCTGGAGATCAGATTTCCACATTGCCTGTGATGGGGACGGACTTGGAGTAAGGGCAATGCGTAAAAGCTCCTTTGAGTAGATAATTATTAGAAATTTCCTTTTTTTCCTGATTTTGCAGCTTAGGCACCAACAGATATTTAAAAAAACAGACTGAATTGGTTCTCTCATCACCGTGCAAATCTTTTCCAGTGATGCAATAGATGCTCCCGTGTGATGGTGGGTCCTCTGTGTTTTGGTTGTAGGTCCGATTCCTGGAGCAGCAGAACAAGGTGCTCTCCACCAAGTGGGAGCTGCTCCAGCAGCAAGGGCCATCAGGGCCAAGGAAGAACCTGGATGTGATCTTTGAGAATTACATCCAGAACCTGCGGAGGCAGCTGGACTCAATCCTGGCACAGCGGGGCCAGCTGGAGTCGGAGCTGCAGAACATGCAGCAGTACGTCGAGGATTACAAAACCAAGTGAGTGCAGAGCCAGGAGCAGCTCAAGAAGCTTTTTGGTCACTATAGTTTTCCCCAACTGCTTTTTAAACTGATAGTGGAGATAGTTTTTCAGCCTAAATATTTTAATTTAGGGTTTTTTTCCCTTTTAGTTTGCTTCTCATGGCCTTAGGCAGGAAAGTCCAGGAACTCAAGTTGCACTTTTCCTCTCCATAGGTATGAGGAAGAGATCAACCGGCGCACGACAGCTGAGAACGAGTTTGTGGTGCTGAAGAAGGTGAGTCACAGGCACCACAAAGTAATGCCTAAATATTTAGCTTTGCCTGTGCTTGAATGGAAATTGTGGAGTTTTTAAGATCTCCCAGCTGACATCTGTAACCCCTTATATTTAATTTGCATAACTGGATGACACCATAACATTACTTATTTTTAATTATTTATATATATGGTTGTAGCGTTACATATAAACATAATGATGTCCCAGTGAGTAACACCAAACCCTCAGCACAGATGGCAATTCCCACAAGCCTGAAGCATTCCCAAGAGGAAACAAAGCTATTTTCTATGGGATTTTTCCTTTAGGACGTGGACAGTGCCTACATGACCAAAGTTGAGCTGGAAGCCAAGGTGGGAGCTTTGACAGATGAAATCAACTTCCTGAGGTGCATCTATGAGGAGGTAGGAACTCTTTCTTCTCCCTTCCAAGGGGGCTGAACTTGCAATGAGGAGGCCAAACACTGAGGCTGGATGGGGTGCCTGGGTGGATTTAGGCTTGAGATGGTGCCTCTGACTCATGTCTTGGTTGCAGGAACTGTCTCAGATGCAGACGATCAGTCGGGATCTGTCTGTGGTGGTGTCCATGGACAACAACCGGCACCTGGACCTGGACAGCATCATCGAGGAGGTCCGGCGCCAGTACGAGCAGATCGCCCAGAGCAGCCGGGCTGAGGCTGAGGCCTGGTACCAGAGCCAGGTGAGTCAGGGAGCAGTGGAGACTCCTGGGTGTGGCTGGGTGATTTGCAATAATTTATAGCTGGATGAGACACTGGGTGAGACACCTTTTCAAGCTAACGGGGCTGGAGCTCGTGGTGCAATGAAGGTCCAGGAGGACTGAGCTGCTTTTGAGGGATCTGACTCACTCTTCCCAATGCGTCCCAAACTCACCAAGGTGTGTGGCACAAACTAATGCCTTGAGAGGCTACTGAGAACAGAGGCTAGACAATGTTAAAGGAATGAAGTTGGGTTTTATTAAAAAGGTCTTCAAAGGATACAGCTTGGTCAGTACAAGAGCCTGGCTGAGGCTACATCCAAGATGGATGATGGGTCACACATTTTCACAGTTTTATAAATTTTGGTCCATTTCCATATTAGGATTAAGTGTTCAGTCACAGCTTCAGGTTATGAAGTCCCATCCTCCCAGATTGCTCTCCTCAATTCGCTGTTGTTTATACTTTTTGGGCCTGAAGCTGTCCTTGGTTCTTAGGGTGGAAACGAATTGTTTTGTCAAACTAAACTGTGAGGAGACTTGCTAACACTTTATATGAAGTTCAGAGTTACATACTAATGCAGCACAGAATTTGGATAATAAGAACTTAGGGCATCAAAACCTCACAATTAAAATGGCCCAGAATGCATTTTAATGAGAAAACTCCAGCCCAAGTGGCTTTTCAGAAGCCAAGAGATGTCACTAGATGTGTCACTTTAGTGTCACTAAGATGCATTTCAAAGCTCAAACCCCGTGACTGAGTCCCAGAGTCATCTTGAACATTGAGCTGGGCATCCATTGGCAGCGCAGGGGGTCCTCATAGCATCACATGAGCCTTGAAACTGGGGACAAATCTCCTAGAGGCACCAGGAATGTGTCACTGATAGGTTGTTCATTCTTGATGCCATCAGTATGAGCAGCTCCAGAGCACGGCTGGTCGGCACGGGGACAACCTCCGCAACACCAAGATTGAGATCCAGGAGCTGACCAGGAATGTCCAGAGGCTGCGGACAGAGATTGAGAACGTGAAGAAGCAGGTAGGGATTGGTTGGTGTCTCAGGGTTGAGACTGAGGACATGAAGAAAGGAAGGGGCTGGTTGGTGTCCCAGGGGAAGATGGCAGCAGGTTGGATCACAAATGACCATGAGTGGGGCAGAAGCCCTCTATCTCCCCAAGATAATTTCATGCAGATTTATTTGCTTCCTGATTTCTCCTCTTGGGGGTCTGAGGACTGATCATTAGGGACAAACTGAGGTGTGAGAAAGCTCCTGTTGTGCTCTGCAGAACCAGCAGCTGCAGGCAGCCATTGCTGAGGCTGAGGAGAGGGGAGAGATGGCTCTTAAAGATGCCAGGTTGAAGCTGGAGGAGCTGGAGAGTGCTCTGCAGAAAGACAAGGAGGAGCTGGCTCGCCTCCTGAAGGAGTATCAGGAGCTGCTGAATATCAAGATTGCGCTGGACGTTGAGATTGCCATGTACAGGAAGCTGCTGGAGGGGGAGGAGAACAGGTAAAGAGCTGAGCTCTCATTAGATGTTGTGATCTACACTGAACACCTGGAAAATTGACAGTAATCCCAAACCAGTTCTTTGGGCTAACAGGTGGATCTTGTGATTGATGCTGTGTGGGATATTCTGGTGGTCAGGACCTATAACTGGCTCCCTAGAGGTGGCAGAGATGCTGCCCCATCTCAGTCACTGCTGAGTTTTTAATGAACCTCAAATCTGGAGAAACCTCATTGTAAAGAGGAATTGCCAATCCCTTCTCTCCTCCAATCTTTAAGTGATCCCAAAGTGGCTTAGGAGGGTGAACCAGGAAAATTATTTGATAGTGGAAATACAGAATAGAGTTTTTACAACCTCTCATTTATTGAGTATTAAAATGTCCAATTTCCTTCACAGGCTGTGCAACGATGGCATGTCCAATGTCAACGTCTGTAAGTATCTGCCCTGGGGCCCTTCAGAAAAAGCATCACACTGTGGCTTTTCAGACACAAAGCCTGAGACTTGGAAATGGGAACATAACCTGTGCTTTTCTTCCAGCTGTGGTGGGCAGGACGACTGTCTCTGGAGGCAGAGGAGGCATGGGAGGAGCATTCGGAGGCAGCGGCATGGGAGGAGGATTCGGAGGCGGCAGCTGTGGAATGGGAGGAGGATTTGGAGGCGGCAGCGGCATGGGAGGAGGAGTGGGAGGAGGCGGCATCTGCGGAGGAGGCAGCAGCTTTGGAGGAGGCAGCATGGGCGGCAGCTGTGGGATGGGGGGAGGAATGTACGTTGGGGGCTTCTCCTCTGGAAGCGGAAGGATGTGCGGCTCCGGCGGGGGATCCTCCTCCGTGCGGAGATGCGTCACCACCACCTCAGTCAAATCTTCGGGAGTGAGATTCTGAGTCCCGAAGGTTGACAAGGAAAGAAGCATCTCCTCTCTCCTCCTGCCAGCAGCCCAGCCTCCCAAAGCCCAGCTCCGGTGTCCTGCAATGGGATGAACTGTGTCCCTCCCTCCCAGCTCATCCCAGCTCCTGGTCCCGCCCGGGGATTTGGTGGCGATGCCGTGGGTGTCCCGGCACCGGGAGCTGCCTGGCAGGAGGGGCCACTCTGCCTTCCTTGCTGTGTTGTACATTTCTCGTGGCAAACGTGTATAAAAACCCTCTCTCCTCTTCTTTCCCCCTGTTCTGTGTCCCTGGGGTGCTTCTGTATGTGTCCATCCTGCTGTTCCCTTTGCAGGCCTTTGGGGTCAGGGTGGGTGTGGGGCAAGCAGGACTCGTCCCTTGGGGAGGGGGCATCTCAGTGAGTGGCCAGAGGGATGAGCTGGCCCAGTGTGGAGCTTCTGTGCAGCTTTGCTCACTTGGAAGCCCCAGGTGTGCTGCCAGCAGGAGCTTCTCTGGAGCTCCGGCTTCCATTCTACAGCTCTGGTTGACACCTGGGACACCTCACACACACCTGAACTATTCCTAAGGAGAACAAAATTGTCCTTCAGCGCCTGGCTCCCATGACACAGTGTGAGATGTACTGTCCCCACCTCCCCGCCTCCTCTGTGGGCTGCCCTCCTTCCTTGGGATGTTGCCATTCCCAATAAATTGCAGAGAATATTCACGATGTTGTGTTGATGCTTTGGGAGCTGCTCTGGGCAGGGTGGGAGAGGGGTTCATTCTCCTGCCTGTCCCTGTGTTTTGGGGAACAGATCAGTGGTGGGAATGGACAAGGGCAGGTGCCCCAGCTCAGATGATGCTCTTGACTCTCACCTGGAGGCACAAACCTATATCCAAAATGGTGGTGGTCTGGATCCTCTAGATGAACAATGAGAAATAAGAGCTCAGGTCAGAGACCTGGAATCATTGAATAATGGAATGCTTTGTGTTGAAAGGGACCTTAAAGATCATACCACACCAACCCTCTGAACAGGGACATGTCCCTGCCATGAACAGGGACACCTTCCACTAGATGGGACTTCCACACATTGGACTAAAAATTAAGTTGCTGCTTCTGAAGTTTCTTTGGGATCATCTCCAGGTGCAGGAGACCTTGATGTGTGTCAGGCGAAGGATATGGCACCAGTGTTGCTGTGTGCAGTGGTGGGAGGGCAGGTGAATGTGGACCAGGATGTTGGCCATGCACCTGCTGTTGGCTGCAGCCAGCCATAAACTCATCTGCCCCAGGATGAGCCATGATTCTAGCCGTGGGAACACGATGGGCTGGGAAGGTGTGATTCATCCCCATCCATGAGCTCAGGTACCATCCTCTCCCTGAGAAGCCAATTAATTCCCCAGTGGCTCATCCTTGCTCCAAGAGCAGGAGGGAGAGATTTGGAGGAGCTCAGGAAGGGGTTTGGGAGGGGAGTCTGGAGTGTTTGGTGTGAGCCGTGCTGTGGTTCCTCCACCACCTGGAGAGATCAAAGAAGCAGAAAACGCTGTCAGTGGTGGTTCAGAACTCCCACAACAGCCTCTGGGAGTTGCTGATGTTTCTAGAGTGGGTCAGGAAGCTGCAGACTGAGGAAGAGGTCCAGGAAAGGCAGCAGACAATGACTACAGGCTCATTGGAAGAGAGAATTCTCCTGTTGGAAGCCCAGCAGGAGGGTGCCAGGGTTGGAGAACATGGCTGGGTTTGTCCCAACAAGAAGATGCTGAGAAGGCTCTGAGAAGCTGGTGTTGTGCCAGGAGCATTTTGAGGTTTGGCTTGGGGCAAGAGTCACCTGTTTCGGTGCTTAATTTTAAGAGTCTGTTTCTTCTCAGCTTTAAATCCAGCGCACAGCATTGTAGTGCCCAGTGAGGAGTCATTGCAACACCTCCTCTGTGCAAGATTCATGACAGAACTCTTGGCTAGGTCAGATGCGAAGCCGGAGTGCGGCTCACTCTCCATCCATCTGCTTTCTGCCGAGTTCACATTTTCCTGGTGTTGATCTTACCATGTTTAACTCCTTGTGTAAGAGATCTGAACAATCAGCTTGGTGTTGAGTCTCACCTGAAGGAGGCCGAAGTGACTCCAGGTTTGGAATAATCTGCACATCTTGTCTGAAGACGTCAGAGTGACTCAAGCTGGGCGTCTTATCTGCAGGAGCTGAGTGTGGTCAGCACCCAGGCATCTGGCTGACTTTGCAGATCTTCCTCCTCATTGTGGAATCTCCTCGTGGGATGTTCCAGAGAAGTCCTGGTGCCTTCATACTACGGGTTTGGCAGCTGGGAGGGAGGCCAGGAGAAGGGACAACCTTTCTTTTCCACCTAAACCCGAGCCACACTGCAGCTCCCCCAGGCTGCTGATCATGAGCGGGTGCGCTGGGCTACAGACGGTCTGGAGAGCTTAAATCTCCATCTGGGAGATGACCGTGGTGAAACCAGCCCATCCTGATTGCAGCTGCTTTTGGAAGGGACAGTGTCCCCTCCATGCTGTGGGGTGCTGTCCATTCTGCAGGAGCACACAGCTGGGTCACCTTTGGCCAACTGTTGGTCCTCCTCAAAAGCTGCATAACCTTGTCCCTCAGGGGTGGAATAACCATTGGTCAGCTCTTACCTAATACACTGAGGGTGGTATAACCCTTGGATAAGTGTTTTTTGAGTCTCTCATGGGTGGAACAATCCTTGGTCAACTCTTACTTGAATTCCTTGAGAGAAGGATTATTCTTGACCAACCAGGAGTTACGAGTGGGATAACCCTTTTTCAAGTTGAGCCCCTGAGCCCCCACGTGTGGAATAATCCTTGGCCAACTCTTTCTGAGTTCCTCGGGAGCGGGATAACTCTTGGCCAACTGTTGAGTCTCCCAAGAGTGGGGTAACCCTCGGTCGACCATTGATTCCCTCAAGGGTAATGTTCTCCCCTCCCTCACACACTGTTCCATGCAGACCAGTACCCCCATCCCAGTGACAGGGGACATTTTGGTTTCTGATGCCTTGTGATACTTTCAAAGCATATTTAGTTGCCCAGATCTCATTGGAGACTCGGAAAATTCCTTCTGAAGTTCTGTAGTCATACACAGGTTTTTTAACACAGGTCTTTTGAATGGCCTTAAATTAATGTTTTAGGTATTTCAAGGGCTAGAATATGCATTTTCTGTCATTTTTTCATTACTTGTGCTGTTTTCTAGGAAAATGTTAACATTAATTTTCTATTTCATTCATTAAGTTATTCAGGTATTTAATTGATAATATCCAGGTAGATAAAACCTTTAGAATGCCTCTTATATAATATTTACAGACTTGGCTTCCTTTTAAACTAGAATCTACTCTTTTTTGGAACACACTCATATTATTTGTATTTTCTGTAATTAATTAAAATTTCATTTACATGCAACACAAATAAAAGGGTTTATTTCAGAGACATCCTATAAAATGCATTTCTAAACCACATTCCTAAACCGCATTCCTTTCCCAAGAAATTATTTGGAAGGAAAAGGTTATACTGTGCCTGGGGGGTTGCAACAGCTCCATTTCTCAGCAGGTTTTTTCCATGTCAGTCATCTCATTTTTGGGAATAAAAAGGTAAATCAGAGGTTGTGGGATTCACCAGAGCAGCAGGAGCCCCTTACCACTTTGACTTGTCCATCTGTTGCTCCTCTTCCATAGTGTTTGTCTGTCCCTGACATTGGCACCAAAGGGTTCCCAAAGTGTCCCTTCATTCTTCCTCAAGTTGTCATTCCCTGCCACTGTCAGACCACTGAGGAGAGCGAGACGATTTCAGTCACCTTCTTCCCTCTGCTGCAGCATCATCCAAAGCCCCAGCTGCTTGTCCCAGATTTGCGGAGTTGCAGGTGGAGAGAATTTAGTCTAAAGGCAGAAGACACTCCCATTGTAGTGACACCACATGCTCCAAGGAGATGTTTTTCCTCTCTAGCAAGAGAATATGCTGAGTCTCCTCAAACTTTGGTGTCGTGAATTCCCATTCAGGATTGGGAAACATCTCCTGAAACGCAAAGGCAATTTAACATATAAAAAGGGGATTAAGGGTGTGTGTGAGGAATTGTGAAAGCCATATTATAGCTGGGATTTCATCAAAACTTTGCCTTTCTATGGAGCTTTGATAGGGAGATCTCTATCTGGAATTATTGGGAGCCACTAATGAGGGCTGGATATCCAATGAGGGGCTTCAGAAAAGGATTATGGACAAAATTGATTTCCAAGATGTCATAAAGATACGAGAGTCCACTTAGTCATGGAGACCTGCCTCGATGCTCTTGTTTTATTCACCTCTAGATTACAGGGTGTGTTTCTCGGCAGCCCCAAATATGGAAAAGCTCATGGCAAATCTGTCAACAACTCCGTGCTGATGAAAATATTAAATTGCTTTCCACCTTCATGCCCAAGCTGTCCCAGCCCACCTCCAGCAGCGGATAAAAGGGAATGCCCGGAGCTGTTGGAGCCAGAGAAGACTCTGCAGACTTCTTTCTGCCCTCATCAACTCCGCTGATCTTTCTGCTCTCCTGGTTTTTGATTCCGCTTGGAAAGAAACAGCCATGTCTCGTCAGTCTGTCTGCAGGAGCTTTGGAGTCGGGGGGAGGAAGGGATTCAGCTCCTGCTCTGCTGTCGGTGGTGGATTTGGAGGAGGTGGCGGCCGGAGCAAGATCAGTTACAGCTCGTACTCCTCATCCCGGGGAGGAGGCGGAGGAGGACACTGTGGGGGGTTCAGCAGCCGGAGCCTCCATAGCATGGGGGGCAGCAGAAGGATCGCCATGGGCGGATGTTATGGTGGTGGTGGATACGGTGGCAGGGTGGGCGGCTTTGGTGGAGGAATGAGCTGTGGAGGGATGGGTGGTGGTGGCATGGGAATGGGTGGCTTTGGTGGTGGAATGGGTGGTGGAGGAGGAATGGGTGGCTTTGGTGGTGGAATGGGCAGTGGGGGAATGGGTGGAATGGGTGGCTTTGGTGGTCCAGGCTTCCCTGGAGGCATCCAACCCGTGCAAGTTGACCCCAGCCTCCTCCGTCCAGTCCATGTTGAGATTGATCCCCAGATCCAGCAAGTTAAAAACCAGGAGAAGGAGCAGATCAAGACCCTGAACAACCAGTTTGCCTCCTTCATCGACAAGGTGAGAGTTTAGGAACTGGGGTTTTTGGAGGTGGCATGTCAAACAACTTCCTTGGGATGTGGAATGGGAGTTTTTTCACTTACCAACCACTGTCGGAGTTGTCAGACCAATGCCTCAGCACCAAGTTGTAATAAGTCAGGTTTTATTAAGTAGCACCAAACAATAGAATAGGTTTTGTGCTAATGGAAGATTAAAGAGAACATCTGCAGGGTATTCTGGGGATTGTCTTGCCAAAGCACTTCTGCAGCCTCATTTTGGGTGATTCAGGGCAAAGTCATCATTGTAAATTTAATTGTCCTAAGATTTCTCATTGCTGGGATTTGCTTCGTGATGAGACTTTCTTTTCAAAGCCTGATTCTAGAAACTTCAGAGCATTGAAGCTCTTTCTAATACTCTTGGATTATTTATATTTCAAATAGAAGCTGAAGAAATGGAGAATCCTTCCTAAGAGAATGCATGGGCGGTTAGGGAATAAAAAAAATCATCTTTCTTGACCTCAGTACTGGAAAGATGACGGCAAAGTCCAATCCTGAAGTTATGGAAAGTTGGGATGATGTTTTCTACTGGCAACATCTCTTTGTCTCCAAGGGAGAAGTTCAGAATGACTCAAAACCTAATTGTCTAATAATAAATAAATTAATTAATGCTTCTCATGCACTTCAGGAGCTTGAATGCCTGAATAAGACATAGATGAGGAATGACTCCCTGGGCTCCCAAATCTCCCAGCAGTGGGATGTGTCTCTGGTGAATGTCTGACACACCCTTTGTTGGCTGTAGGTCCGATTCCTGGAGCAGCAGAACAATGTGCTCTCCACCAAGTGGGAGCTGCTCCAGCAGCAAGGGCCATCAGGGCCAAGGAAGAACCTGGATGTGATCTTTGAGAATTACATCCAGAACCTGAGGAGGAGGCTGGAATCTCTGCTGGGCCAGCGGGGCCAGCTGGAGTCGGAGCTGCAGAACATGCGGCAGTACGTGGAGGAGTTCAAAACCAAGTGAGTGCGGGGACAGACAGGAAGGGACCAGCTGGGAGAGCAGAGCTGGTGCGGAGACCCCGTGGGAGGAGTGACCAGGGCTCTCAGAGTCTTACCTGGTCCTGCCCCCACCACAGGTATGAAGAGGAGATCAACCGTCGCACGGCTGCTGAGAATGAGTTTGTGGTGCTGAAGAAGGTGAGTCTGGAGACACCAGCAGGGATGGGGTGAGGGAGGACAGGAGGCAAAGACATGGGAAGGACTCAGCTCCAAGATGGGCAGATGCCAACAGGAAGAGCCAACAGTTCTGTGTGCTGGGAGGAAGCCATGGTCCAATTCTGAGATCTTTCCTTTAGGACGTGGACTGTGCCTACATGACCAAAGTTGAGCTGGAAGCCAAGGTGGGAGCTTTGACAGACGAAATCAACTTCCTGAGATGCATCTATGAGGAGGTAGGAACTCTTTCTTCTCCCCTTGGGTGAAGTTTTAATGAGGGTGTGGTGGCCAAAGACACTGAGGTTGGGCTGGGCATCTTTGTGGATTTGATCTGGAATGGTTGCCTGGAGCTGCTGCTCTTCACTTCCCTCATCTGATGGTGCCTCTGACTCATGTCTTGGTTGCAGGAACTGTCTCAGATGCAGACGATCAGTCGGGATCTGTCTGTGGTGGTGTCCATGGACAACAACAGGCACCTGGACCTGGAAAACATCATCGAGGAGGTCCGGCGCCAGTACGAGCAGATCGCCCAGAGCAGCCGGGCTGAGGCTGAGGCCTGGTACCAGAGCCGGGTGAGTTGGGAAGGGGTCGAGGCACCTGGGACAGTTCCTGCTGTTTGAACCACCCAAGTTTTTGGTCAGCTGTGTCCCTGATGGATGTCTTTGTCCCCACGTCCCCAGTACGAAGAGCTCCAGAACACTGCTGGAAAGCACGGGGACAGCCTCCGCAACACCAAGATTGAGATCCAGGAGCTGACCAGGAATGTCCAGAGGCTGCGGGCTGAGATTGAGAATGTGAAGAAGCAGGTAAGGGACCATCAGCGCCTCATTGGGTAAATGCTGCATGCTGGGTCAGTATGGGGCTGGGTGGTGAGAGGGAAAGCAGTCATGATAATTCATAGCCTTTGGAAGGGATAGATAGTTTTTGTTTTTTTTCCCTCCAGCTTGTGACATGAGGATGCTCTAGCAGAGGGTAGGAAGAAGGGATCTCACACACTGTTTTCTCTTCCTCAGAACCAGCAGCTGCAGGCAGCCATTGCTGAGGCTGAGGAGAGGGGGGAGATGGCCATCAAGGATGCCAGGAGGAAGCTAGAAGAGCTGGAATGTGCCCTGAACAAAGACAAGGAGGAGCTGGCTCGCCTCCTGAAGGAGTATCAGGAGCTGCTGAACACCAAGATTGCACTGGATGTTGAGATTGCCATGTACAGGAAGCTGCTGGAGGGGGAGGAGAACAGGTACTTAACTGAAATCTTTTTGACTAAATTCTTGACAGATTATAGGACGTGTGGGCAAAACCCTTGAATCCACACTAAAGATTGATTTTGTGTCATTCACGCTCGAATTCTCAAGTATATATTAATTATATTACGCATGAACATACTTAAGTGGGTTTTTTGTCTTAAAAGAATGTGAAGGTAAAGGTTGCTCATTTATTTAAAGAATAATTGGAAAATTCTGAAAAATATATTGAATAGGTTGTTGATTTTTCAAGAATAATTGAGAAATATAAACTTGTACAAAAAAGGGAAATTCTCAGCTGAAGAGCCTTGCACTCCCCAGAGGAATAACTGATCCCATTTCCTTCACAGGCTGTGCAACGACAGCATGTCCAACGTCAATGTCTGTAAGTATCTGCCCTGGGGTCCTTCAGAAGTGGTAGACCTTGTTCTTTTGGGCAACAGGTGAGTAACCTGTGCTTTTCTTCCAGCTGTGGTGGGCAGGACGACTGTCTCTGGAGGCAGAGGAGGCATGGGAGGAGCATTCGGAGGCAGCGGCATGGGAGGAGGATTCGGAGGCGGCAGCTGTGGAATGGGAGGAGGATTTGGAGGCGGCAGCGGCATGGGAGGAGGAATGGGAGGAGGCGGCATCTGCGGAGGAGGCAGCAGCTTTGGAGGAGGCAGCATGGGCGGCAGCTGTGGGATGGGAGGAGGAATGTACGTTGGGGGCTTCTCCTCTGGAAGCGGAAGGATGTGCGGCTCCGGCGGGGGATCCTCCTCCGTGCGGAGATGCGTCACCACCACCTCAGTCAAATCTTCGGGAGTGAGATTCTGAGTCCCGAAGGTTGACAAGGAAAGAAGCATCTCCTCTCTCCTCCTGCCAGCAGCCCAGCCTCCCAAAGCCCAGCTCCGGTGTCCTGCAATGGGATGAACTGTGTCCCTCCCTCCCAGCTCATCCCAGCTTCTGGTCCCGCCCGGGGATTTGGTGGCGATGCCGTGGGTGTCCCGGCACCGGGAGCTGCCTGGCAGGAGGGGCCACTCTGCCTTCCTTGCTGTGTTGTACATTTCTTGTGGCAAACGTGTATAAAAACCCTCTCTCCTCCTGTTTTGTGTCCCTACCTCCCTTCCTCTGTGTGTGTCTCATGCCCTCCTTCCCCAGGATGTTGCCATTCCCAATAAATTGCAGAGAACATTCACGATGTTGTTGTGTCACTGCTTCAGGAACCGCTCTGAGCAGGGGGATTCATGGATTGGGGAAGCAGCTTGTTGGGAAGCTGGGGGTCATTTTTTGCCCCATGTCTCATATCTGTGCTTTGACGGAGCTGAACAGGTGGGGAGTGGATCAGGGCAGGCGTCCCAGCTCAGCTGATGGCTGACTCTCACATGAAGGCACAAGTCCAGGTGGTGGGTGCTGGATGCTCAGTTCACACAACACTCAGTAACTGTGAGCCAGCAGAAAACCAAGCTGGAATACAGGAGCCTGCTCAATTTTTAGGCATCTCCTGACATAGTGAATCACCCATTTCACCCCTGGAATCCTGTAGAGTTACTCCCACAGCAGATTTCTGCAGTTGTTGCATCTGGAAACCTCCAGCACAAAGGGGTCCCATATCTTCCTAGTCATTGAGCTAATAGAGACTGCCCTTCCCAATTTTTTGGGCTCAGCTTTAGGCAGACAAAGGCAGTCAGTGCCTCACTGCCCAGGTCACATCTCTCCAGATGTTGCAACAATCAAGTTCCTGAAACTCTAGGAAAGGGGCTTTCTCAATCCCTCTTGGATTTTGGAAGCTCTGCAAAGGGTCTGCCGAAACCCGTGTCCTGTGATTTAGGCAGGAACATTCCTAGTGCCTCATGACCAGAGCAGTAGAGACTTACAGGGGCTGATGGATGATGAGAATCAGCAGCAGTAGGTGGGAGCCAACACTGGATCAGTCTCATCTGAGTTTTCTGCCTCTGAATGGTCTTTGGGTTGAGATGAGGGTTGGCAGGGTAGGAGCCCCTTGGGTGCGAGAGCTGGTGAACACAGGTAACAATGGATCAGGATGTTGGCAAAGCACCTGCCTGTGGTGCACACCTGGGCTGTGGGATGGCCAGGTGTGATGCACAGCTCGGCACCCAGAGAGCAGGGGGAGCACTGGACAGCTATGAACCATCCTTGACTAGCCGTGGGAACACGATGGGCTGGGAAGGTGTGATTCATCCCCATCCATGAGCTCAGGTACCATCCTCTCCCTGAGAAGCCAATTAATTCCCCAGTGGCTCATCCTTGCTCCAAGAGCAGGAGGGAGAGATTTGGAGGAGCTCAGGAAGGGGTTTGGGAGGGGAGTCTGGAGTGTTTGGTGTGAGCCGTGCTGTGGTTCCTCCACCACCTGGAGAGATCAAAGAAGCAGAAAACGCTGTCAGTGGTGGTTCAGAACTCCCACAACAGCCTCTGGGAGTTGCTGATGTTTCTAGAGTGGGTCAGGAAGCTGCAGACTGAGGAAGAGGTCCAGGAAAGGCAGTGGGCTCTTCGAAAAGGGAGTTCTCCCTGCTTTGAAGGGTGCGGGAGTCGGGATTGTGGCTGGGTTTGGCCCAAATAAAGATGCTGAGTAAGCAATGCCTGTGTGAAGCCGGTGTTGTGCCAGGAGCACTTTGAGGTTTGGCTTGGGGCAAGAGTCACCTGTTTTGGTGCTTAATCACCTCTTTCAGTGTTTAATTTTAAGAGTCTGTTTCTTCTAAACTTTACAATGAGCTTTACATGGCGTTGTAGCGCTGCTGTGAAGAGTCATTGCGACACCTCCTCTGTGCTCTTGGCTGGCTTAGATGCGAAGCTGGAGCGCGGCTCAGTCTCCATCCACGTTTTCTGCCGAGTTCACATTTTTCCTGGTGTCGATGATTCTGCTGTGCGCAGCTCCTTGTGCAAGAGATCTGAGGGCATGGCTGGAGCCCAGTGGCCCGTCGAGTTTTACCTGGAGGAGGCTCAGGTGACTCCAGGTTTGGAATAATCTGCACATCTTGTCTGAAGACGTCAGAGTGACTCAAGCTGGGCGTCTTATCTGCAGGAGCTGAGTGTGGTCAGCACCCAGGCATCTGGCTGACTTTGCAGATCTTCCTCCTCATTGTGGAATCTCCTCGTGGGATGTTCCAGAGAAGTCCTGGTGCCTTCATACTATGGGTTTGGCAGCTGGGAGGGAGGCCAGGAGAAGGGACAAACTTTCTTCTCCACCTAAACTCGAGCCACACTGCAGCTCCCCCAGACTGCTGATCATGAGCGGGTGCGTTGAGCTACAGACGGTCTGGAGAGCTTAAATCTTCATCTGGGAGATGACCGTGGTGAAACCAGCCCATCCTGATTGCAGCTGCTTTTGGAAGGGAGGGCGTCCCCTCCATGCTGTGGGGGGCTGTCCATTCTGCAGGAGCACACAGCTGGACAGCCCTTGGTCAACCATGATGTGTGTCCCTCAAAGGTGGGATAGCCCTTTGCCAATTGTTTGGTCCATTAATGGTGGGATAATCTTTGGCCAACTGTTGCGTTCCTACAATTGTGGAATAACTGTTGCCAGCTGTTGAGACCTGAAGAGTGGGATAATCTTGGCCAACAATTGAATTCCCATCAAGAGTAACATCCTCCCCTCCCTCCCATTCCACACAGTCTGTGGCTCCAGAAGCCTCATCCCAGTGGCAATCAATGACATTCATATTTCTGATTCCTCCAGTGGCTTTTGGAAGTGTTTTCCTGGGCTGGTTTGCCAAAGTGTTTGCTGTGTCTATGGCCACCAGCTGATTCCTAAGCATGCTTTCAAACCACATTTACCTGCCCAAATCTCTTGTATGACCATGAAAACTCAACAGATGGAATTGAGAAACTTAAAACCAGGATACTTTTGACTGCTGAATTGCTTTAAAATATATATTTCCCTTGACTTTTATTCATGATTTTCAGGAAATAAGAATAAAGCAAATGTTTGTGGTTTTTACCAATAAAATTAATAAATGTAACTAAAATATTTATTTGATTAATGGGGCTCAGAATGTACCTGCAAGATGTCCTTCATGTGAATGAACAAATCCATTGCTGGGGAGCTGGTGCGTGAGATGAAACATTATTGTCAGTCATCATTTCAATATGCCTGGAGCATCCTTTCCATCCTCTGTGGCTTGGCAATCCCTGTGGCCATTGGAAAAGCACAAGTAAGGAGTTGGACATCCTTGTTCCCTTGCTCTGGTGCTCAGAATCCCAGGACCTGTTTGTCTCAGATTTTGTGGGACACATTTTGGAGGGAAAAATCCAACCTGATGCTCTTAGGAAGGAGCTAAGCAGCTCCTTTCCGGACAAAACAGAAATGCTGACCCCTGTTAAATGTTAATGATGTGACATTTTTCCACTTGGAAAGGCATTGGGAATTTTCTGCTTAACAAGGAGATTTGGGGTGTGCTTGGGGGAATTACGAAAGCCTCATTCTATCTGGGTTTCACCAAAATCCTTGCCTGGTGTGGAGTGTCAGGCAAAAATTCTGGAGTCAGAAAACCTGTGGAGTCATTAGGAGCAGGCAGGGAAGTGGCAGAACATGACAACATCACTGTAAAACATATTTTTCCAGATGATATAAAGATATGGGAGTCCACTTACTCACAGAGACCTGCCTTGGCGCTCGTACTTTTCCTTCTGCACGGCGAAGCGGATTTCTGGGTGGAGTCACCAATTTGGCAAAAATCTGTTAACCGCACCAAGCTGATGAAGACAGTAAATTTGTTTCCTCTTCACGCCCAAGCTGTCCCAGCCCACCTCCAGGAGCAGATAAAAGGGAATGCCTGGAGCTGTGAAGCCAGAGAAGACTCTGAGCACTTCTCTCTGCCCTCAGCACCAGCTCAGCTCTGTTGATCTCCTAATCTTCCCCAGTTTTGGATCTTTTGAGGAGAACTAGTCATGTCTCGTCAGTCTGTCTGCAGGAGCTTCGGAGTTGGGAGCAAAAGGGGATTCAGCTCTTGCTCTGCTGTTGGTGGTGGCTTTGGAGGCAGTGGCCGGAGCAGGATCAGCTACAGCTCGTTCTCCACATCCAGGGGGATTGGAGGTGGCAGCGGACGCTGCGGAGGATTCAGCAGCCGGAGCCTCCACAACCTGGGGGGCAGCACAAGGATTTCCATGGGCAGCTCTTATGGCAGTGGCTACGGATGTAGAATTGGTGGCTTTGGTGGAGGATTTCCGGGAGGATTTGGTGGCATTGGAGGAGGTGTCATTGGTGGAGGAATGGGCGGCTTTGGTGGCCCCGTCAGAGGTGGCCCCGGGTTCCCTGGAGGCATCCAACCGGTGCAGGTGGACCCAACCCTGCTGCGGCCAGTCCACGTTGACATTGACCCTCAGATCCAGCAAGTGAAGTGCCAGGAGAAGGAGCAGATCAAGACTCTGAACAACCAGTTTGCCTCCTTCATTGACAAGGTGAGAGGGTGGAGCTGGACTTGCTTGGGAATGGGAAAACTGCAGAAATTCCTTTTGTTCTATAGAAGGAAATATTGTCCTTCTCAGCTCAGTGCTGGGTGGGCTGTGATTGTTTCCATTGGGTTCCATCTACTTTCCTCCTGAGGAAATGTCAAAATTTAGCATCCACAGAGAAACTGAACAACTTTCTCCAGATTTGGTGCATGCACACTGATTTTCTCTCCAGTGCAGACAGACTAAATGGATGGGGATGTACTCAGTGACCAAAGGGTTTCTTTAAGTCTGTCCTTTTTCTGGGATAATTTTTTTTCAAGAACTTAAAATCTAGGAATGAAATTAGAAAAAACGGAACCATTTCTTGTTTCAGTTTAAGTGCAGATGAGTTCCCTTTAAGTTTTCTGAACTAGGAGAATGTTGGTTTTAAATGTGCTCCATGTTTCTTAAAACTATGTCATGTATATGGAATAATTTCTATGTCTGATAAGAGGAATGTTCTTGAATATGGAGATCAAAGGCATTCCGTTCTCTTCATTCACTAAAAAAGGAACAGATGCTCCTGAAAATTAATGTAAAAAATCGCGACTGCTATTAGAAATTTGAAATTCCATTCCAATTTTTAAGATTGGAATAGAAGCATTTCAATAGCTACACCCCCTCCAAAAAAAATCCAAAAAACAACAACAAAAATCCAAACAAAAACAACCCCCCAAAAAAACCAAAACAAAAAAAACCCCAAAACAAAAGAAACAAACAAAAAACCAAACAACCCCCCCAAAACAAAACCAGACAAACAAATAAACAAAACCACAAAAAAAAAAATTAAAAGAGCAGGAATACAGGAGGAGAAAAGAGGAAGAATTTAAGGATAATGGGTAAAAAAAGAAGAATGAACAGAGGAACTTTCCCCTTGGAAGCAATGGTCCTGCTAAGGTTTTGGGGAATGATTCCCATGGCCCTACAAAGCCAAAGTTGGGATGATGTTTTCTACTGGCAACATCTCTTTGTCTCCAAGGGAGAAGTTCAGAATGACTCAAAACCTAATTGTCTAATAATAAATAAATTAATTAATGCTTCTCATGCACTTCAGGAGCTTGAATGCCTGAATAAGACATAGATGAGGAATGACTCCCTGGGCTCCCAAATCTCCCAGCAGTGGGATGTGTCTCTGGTGAATGTCTGACACACCCTTTGTTGGCTGTAGGTCCGATTCCTGGAGCAGCAGAACAAGGTGCTCTCCACCAAGTGGGAGCTGCTCCAGCAGCAAGGGCCATCAGGGCCAAGGAAGAACCTGGATGTGATCTTTGAGAATTACATCCAGAACCTGAGGAGGAGGCTGGAATCTCTGCTGGGCCAGCGGGGCCAGCTGGAGTCGGAGCTGCAGAACATGCGGCAGTACGTGGAGGAGTTCAAAACCAAGTGAGTGCGGGGACAGACAGGAAGGGACCAGCTGGGAGAGCAGAGCTGGTGCGGAGACCCCGTGGGAGGAGTGACCAGGGCTCTCAGAGTCTTACCTGGTCCTGCCCCCACCACAGGTATGAAGAGGAGATCAACCGTCGCACGGCTGCTGAGAATGAGTTTGTGGTGCTGAAGAAGGTGAGTCTGGAGACACCAGCAGGGATGGGGTGAGGGAGGACAGGAGGCAAAGACATGGGAAGGACTCAGCTCCAAGATGGGCAGATGCCAACAGGAAGAGCCAACAGTTCTGTGTGCTGGGAGGAAGCCATGGTCCAATTCTGAGATCTTTCCTTTAGGACGTGGACTGTGCCTACATGACCAAAGTTGAGCTGGAAGCCAAGGTGGGAGCTTTGACAGATGAAATCAACTTCCTGAGGTGCATCTATGAGGAGGTAGGAACTCTTTCTTCTCCCTTCCAAGGGGGCTGAACTTGCAATGAGGAGGCCAAACACTGAGGTTGGATGGGGTGCCTGGGTGGATTTAGGCTTGAGATGGTGCCTCTGACTCATGTCTTGGTTGCAGGAACTGTCTCAGATGCAGACGATCAGTCGGGATCTATCTGTGGTGGTGTCCATGGACAACAACCGGCACCTGGACCTGGACAGCATCATCGAGGAGGTCCGGCGTCACTATGAGCAGATTGCCCAGAACAGCCGGGCTGAGGCTGAGGCCTGGTACCAGAGCCGGGTGAGTTGGGAAGGGGTCGAGGCACCTGCAGTATGGGAAACACCTGAGTTTTTGGTCAGCTGTGTCCCTGATGGATGTCTTTGTCCCCATGCCTACAGTACGAAGAGCTCCAGAGCACAGCTGGCCGGCATGGGGACAGCCTCCGCAACACCAAGATTGAGATCCAGGAGCTGACCAGGAATGTCCAGAGGCTGCGGACAGAGATTGAGAACGTGAAGAAGCAGGTAAGGGGTTGGCCAGTGTCTCATGGGTTTCTCTTGTTTTCCCTCCAGTTTGTGCCATGATGATGCTCCAGTAGAGGGTGGGCAGAGGGAATTAAGAAATTTATTTTCTTCTCCACAGAACCATCATCTGCAGTCAGCCATTGCTGAGGCTGAGGAGAGGGGGGAGATGGCCATCAAGGATGCCAGGAGGAAGCTAGAAGAGCTGGAATGTGCCCTAAGCAAGGACAAGGAGGAGCTGGCTCGCCTCCTGAAGGAGTATCAGGAGCTGCTGAACATCAAGATTGCGCTGGACGTTGAGATTGCCATGTACAGGAAGCTGCTGGAGGGGGAGGAGAACAGGTGAGAAACCTCCCATCATTGACTGGGCCAGGATTCTGTCCCTCCTTGGGTCAGATTCATCTTTAATCATCCGTCACAACACATTTAGCATTGGAATGTGGTTGCTTTCGTTTTTTCCTCCTTTTTTTCCTCCAAATTTTGAAGCCCAAAACTTCAGGTCCCCACAGAGAATACTTCTCAGGGGGCTTGATTGATCTTATATGAAACAGGATATAAAAGAAATATTTGGGGAAGAGTTTTGCTTCCAACTGTATATAGATTTATAACTGATGTTCCTCTCCCTACACAGGCTCTGCTTAGAGAACCCCTCCAACGTGAATGTCTGTAAGTATTCACACATTGTTTTCTCTGCAGAATTACCTTTATCCTCGGTTTTGTGAAGATTCCCAGGATCTTTCCTGGTGTTCAATGAGCCTCTCCCTCTCTTCCAGCTGTGGTGGGTAGAAGCACCGTGTGCAGTGGCAGATCTGGCAGCTTTGGAGCCAGCAATGGCCTGTGTGGAGGAGGAGTGTGCACAGTTGGCGGTGGGAACGTCATTGGCGGCAGCTGTGGTGTGGGAGGAGGGATCCTCAGTGGTGGCTTCTCCTCTGGGAGCGGGAGGATGTGCAGCACTGCAGGTGGCAACTTCATGGCCGGGGGGGGCTCCTCCTCTGTGCGGAGATGCGTCACCACCACGACAGTCAAATCCTCTGGGGTCAAATACTGAGCCCCCACCTCCGTCCTCCCAGGGAAAGCAGCACCTTCCTCTTCCTCCCACCAGCAGCACAGCCCCTTCCATCCCCATTGGCATCCAGGAGCAAACAAACTGTTTCTGGGGGAAATCTCCCCAAAGTGAGACTGAAACCAAGACACATCCCTCTGGCCCAGCCTGATCCTCACTGAGCCCCACTGGGGTGAATCATCTCCCTCGTGGGTCCCCGGCACTGCAGAGCTCCCCAGGGCTGCTGCACCAGCTGAGGAGGAGCCTGTGGAAAACTGCTCTTTCCTGTCACTTTTTAAGGCCCGTGTTTCCCCCACACCCCCCATGGGTCCCCTGCATCCTGCTCCAGCTGTGTCAGGAGCCCACATGAACAGGAGGAAGGAGATGATGTCCCATAGTCAGATTTAGGAGTGAGAAACAGGTCTCTGGAGTTGTCCACCTTCTCTGGGTGGAGTAATTTGGCAGCTTTAATGTTTTATGGATCCTTTTCCCTCCTATCCTTCCCACCTGGAGCGTGTGGCCCTGTTGCCCCCTCTGTCGTGTGAATCAGCTGCTTCCTGCCAGTGCCCTGGCCCCAGCGTCCTTTCAGTACCAATAAACTGCAGAGAGATGAAGATATTTTTGTGTTGTCTCGTCACTCGATGCTCCCCAGGGGAGGGGAAACACAGGTTTGCCCTGGATCAGGATGATTGCGGAACAAATACAGACTGAACAGGAAAAGAATTGAGAGCAGCCCTAGGAGAAGGACTTGAGGGCGCTGGTGGCTGAGAGCTGCACCTGCCCCAGCCCAGAGACACCCAGCCTGGCCTGAGCGCCCAACGTGAGCAGCAGGGGAAGGGGGTGTTCTGCCCTGCTCACGTGAGACCCCATCTGCAGAGCTGCTCCAGCCCTGGGGCCCAGCACAGCGAGGATGTGGAGAGATGGGAGAGAGCCCAGAGGAGACCACGGAGCTGCTCTGAGGGCTGCAGCTCCTCTGGGGCCAGGCTGGGAGAGCTGGGGCTTCTTGCCTGGAGAGAAGGGAAAGGAGACCTTGGAGCCCCTTCCAAGCGTCTCCAGGAGAGCTGGAGAGGGACTTGGAAAGGGAATGATGGGACAAGAGGTGATGGCTTCAAACGCGAAAAAAAAAGAGTTAGATGGGATGTTGGGAAGGAATTCCTCCCCATGAATGTGGTGAGGCACTGGAATGGATTTGCTTGAGATTGCCTCATCCCTGGAAGTGCCCAAGGCCAGGCTGGACAGGGCTTGGAGCAACCTGGGATAGTGGAAGGTGTTCCTGCCCATAGCATAGGGTGGAATGAGATGAGCTTTAAGATCCTGTCCAACCCAAACCCTTCCATGATCCTATTTTGAGTTGATTTAGATGAGCTTGTGGGAATGTCAAGGTCTTTCCTTGAGCATCTCCCTGAGAACTAGGATTCATTATTCCCGTTTGGGGTTTGGGTCGGCTGGAGGTGGGCGGGAGCTTGGAGCAACCTGGTCTAATGGAAGGTGTCCCTGCCCATGGCAGGGGGTGGAACTGGATGGGATTTAGGACCCCTTCCCACATTCTGTGATCATCTCATTCCAACTCCTGCCATGGAGGAGTCTCCTGTGGGTGGTTGGAGCCAGGGCGAGGATGATAAATCCTCCCCGGGGCTGGCACAAGGATGAGCAGCACCCTCTGCCTGTCTGGCTGGGCACTTACACCGGCTCCTCATCTGTGACTGGTGGGAATGTCTCACAACTCTGAGTGGACACAAGATACTCACCAAGGAAAAATTAATAATAATAATAAAAAAAAACAAAACAAAAAAACCCCAAAACAAACAACCCCACTCAAAAAAACCCCAATCAGCATGAAAGAATAAGCCAGAGCCCAGAACCTGCCATCAGAGCTCCAGGGTGCCCAGCCAGATTAGTCATTAGCCCTCTCCAAATTATATCCCATTGCAACCAAATTAATTTGATTAACACTTCACTCGATTCTTCTGTAGCTCTGGGAGGAGCGAGAGGTGAATCAGCCCTGACTTCTCTGCAGTGTGTGTGTTATGGGGGGCGGGACCAGACGGGATTTAAGGTCCTTTCCAACTTCAACCATTCCATCATTTTATGACTGATCTGGTGCAGAGAAAATATGGAAATGGGGATCAATATTGTCAAGTCTTTGCCATCTAAATGAGCAAAATAAGGAAGAAATGATTTGTTTTATTTGAAACAGTATTACTTTCCCACTGTTTTTTCTTATTTACCCCCAAATTTCCTTCCAGTTCACCCTCCTGACTTCTGAATGATGCTCAAACCAGGCTGCAATGCATCTTATCCTCCTGTTTGAGTCAAAAATTTATGATTCTAAATTTCATAGGCTGGGATGGGAAAGACCAAAAAGTCATGGCCCTCTTCCTTATCCCAGGGAAGAGTCTGAAATCTCCTTCCTCATCCCAGGGAAGAGTCCAGGGACAGGTAGGGACCCAGGTGGTTCAAAGCCGAGAAGTGTCCTGGGGACACCCTTGGGAAGGTGGCAGACACGACAGAGATCTCCAGCATGTTGAAGCTCAGGAAGCCAAAGGTGCCAAAAGCCACAGGATTTTTCTGAGTTCCCTGAGTGTTTCCTGGAGAGGAGCCAAGAAGGGCCAGGGCTTATCATTCCCATCTGCTGCACTCATAAAAAAGGGAGTTGAAGAAAATTGCTCAAGTGTATTGTGCTGGAATGAAAGGGTTGGGATCCCCTTTGCCTGCTCTGTGGGGCACTGCGAGAGCTTCTGGATCCCATCCAGGGATGCCAAGAAAGACACTGAGGGGCTGGAGCATGTCCAGAGACAGGAATAGAGCTTGGGAAGGGCTGAAGCACAAGGAGAAGGGTCTGGAGAACTCCTGAGGAGTAGCTGAGGGAGCTAGGGGGGGCTCAGACTGGAGAAAATGAGGCTTGGGGGGAGACCTTCTCACTCTCCAGAACTCCCTGACAGGTGATGGGGGTTGGAGGGAAAATGTCATTGCTCCACTGGGCTCAGGGCATGGGCTGTGCAGGATCTTTTGCATCAGAACATGGAAAGAAACCAAATTGGCACCGTGTTTTATGAGCTCCTTGGGAAATTAACCCAAGTGGCATTTTATCGACTGTAATTAGGGCTGTAATGAGTTTTTAATTGTTACTAATAATGTTTATGGTGGGAAGCCACCATGCTTTTTTCCCCTGGGTGGGTCACTGTGCAAACATGGAGGAGACTCCCCCAGTTTGGGCTCGCAGGGGGATTACAGCGGGCAGCAGGAAATATTTGCTTTTGTGAGAAGCACGGGTTTGTCACTTGGGAGGTGACCTCCCTCTTCATCCTCTGCAATGGGGTTTACCTGGCACACCTCCTGAGCAGCTGGAGTCCTTTGGGATCTTGAGTATGGGACGTTCAGGGGAATGAATTGAGGAACAGAGAAGTTAAAGGAAGTTAAAAGTGGGGATCAGCATCCTTTGGTCTCCTCTCTGCACTTCAAACAGCAACACCTCCAGTTCTCTCACCTCCAACTCGACTGGTCTAAAGAAACAGCTCAAATTTGCACTAGAAAACCCTCTGACCTCCTCAAGAGAGACCAAAATCAGCAGGCCGTGGAAGCAGTGACCACCGCAGAGTATCTGGACTTGGGAGGAGGTTTAAAACTCCTGTGGGCAAGTACATTGACAAAGGTACCTAAAGATGTGCAACTTCAAAGAAATTTAGCTAAGGGGAGCTCGTCCCTTTGCTTTCCATGCTGGACTCCTGGTGTTTAATCCTGGATGCTCCATCACCACCTTTCCTGCTCTTTGGCACCTGCCTTGTGTTCTTTGTGAGTGAATCCACCGCCAGTCTCAAGGGGTGACTTGTGCCGGGATCCAGAGGAATCCGTGTCTCAGAGCATCATCTGTGCTGTGCAGAAAAATTTGGGCCCTTCATCTAATTAGCTTTTCTTGCACAGGTTG
The DNA here is from genome assembly GCA_013400315.1 of Bombycilla garrulus. NCBI lineage: Eukaryota > Metazoa > Chordata > Aves > Passeriformes > Bombycillidae > Bombycilla > Bombycilla garrulus. The sequence goes on along the minus strand of VXBU01016054.1, from coordinate 16,629 downwards.
AGCTGACATCTGAGCACTTTTCCTGCTGGACTTGGCCCCTGTTGGAGGCTGACCCTGCTCCTCTGAACAAAACAGCTGCTCCCACCCAGTCGCATGACCTGGATGAGCTACCTGAGAATGTGGTGCCTCCTGCTCCCTCCCGGCCCTGTTCCATCTGAGGCTGCCTCAACTCCAGCTGGGACAGGTAGAGCCGGATTTGCACAACTTACGGCATCATCTGTACCTGGTGCTGACAGAGACCATTTCTCCTCTTCCTCCTCCCACCCATTTCTGTTGAGATAGTGGTGATTCCCTGAGCTTCAACCTCCTTCCACATGTTGGAACCCAGGGGGTTCCTGTGATGCCTTTGGCCGACCCAAAACCTGGTCAGGAGGCTTTTCAGCCTTGCCAGAGGTGTCAGAGACCCTGGATTGATACTGAAAATGCCTGTGGCTCTGATTCTAATCCATGGAACAGGTTGTCAACTTTGTATGAAGAATTTCAAGTCACAAAAGCTTAAGTAGAAAAATAGTAGTAGTTCTAAGTAAAAAGAAAAGAATCTGAGTCTATGTCCAAGGGGTTTGAGGCCCTGTACAGGGGGGTTTGAGATCTGTACAGGGGGGTCTGAGGCACAAGATGGAGAATTTCTACACGTGCCGTGTTATCTTTTGTTCTTCTTCATGGCCTCCATCTTCTTGGTGATGTTGGCACTTTTGGATTGGTTTGACACAGATCTGGACAGTGTGGTGTGAGGGGCACGGATTGGTAATTAACTACAAACATTAAATAGGTAGTTTTTAGTATAAAAGATCAGAGCTCACCCGGGGCGGGCACAGTGTGTCTCTGGACGCGTTCTGTGTCAACCCTGGCAGGGCAGAGAAATCTACTTTTAATAAGGAACTAACAAACTGCCTTGAGAACACAAACAAATGACTCCAGACTACTCCTTCAACAGCACGGGTCGGAAACCTGGACTTTTCTGTACATTGTGAGGTCTCCCGGGGCTGAGGAGATCGTTGCACCACACTCCCTAGTTCTGTCCTTGGAGTGGGATGATATTCCATAGGGTTTACAGGCACAAGCCCAAAACCTGTGTTATCTGACCAATTCTGTTGGAGCATGGGTTGAATAAATTTTACCTCTCTAGTGGCCTGGCTACTCAGCTGATGGAGGGGGGGGAGGACACAGCTACAAAATGTCACAAAATGTCACTGGAAGGTTTGGAGCTTGTGCAAGGGAAAAGTTCTGACACAGCTGAATCTGCTGGTGACCTCCAGGTGCTGCTGTGACACCCGAACCTGTCACTGTCCTCCAAGTGCTGCTCTGACACACCTGAACCTGCCAGTGACCTCCAGACCCCTCCTCACGCACCTGAACCTGTCACTGTCCTCCACGTCCTGCTGTAAAACATCTGAATCTGTCATTGTCCTCGAGTCCTTCTGACATACCTGAATCTGTCACTGTCCTCCACATCCTGCTCTGACAACTGAAGCTGCCAGTGACCTCCAGGTGCTGCTCTGACACCAGAACCTGTCACTGTCCTCCGGGACAATGACAATTGACTTTCCCATAAGTTATGGGTCAGGCTGTGATGGGAATTTCGGGTTGGGTACAAACCCACCACCATTCCAGGTCATGACTCCAGCTGACATTCAGGAGGAAGGTGACAGGAGAAGAGGTGGGTTGTGCCCATGTTTGTGGTGAGTCTTTCTGGACTGGGGGTTCTCTGCTGAGTCTGATCCATTTTCAGGATTTGATTTGGGCCCAGAATCAGCTGAAATGGGAACTGCCTCTGTGTGTCAATCTGTGGACAAGGACCTCTGCCGGCCCTCCCTCTTCCCCTACAAAACTTCTCGCTGAATGACTTCTTCCATTTTTTGGGGGGGCTTTCAGGTGTTTGTGATCCCCTGGAGTAAAGGTTGGGCTGGCGGACAAGGAGTCGAGTCCTTCAGCTAGATTGCTTTCCATGGGGAAATCCATTCCAGGGCCTCACTACCCTCTCTGGGAGGAATTTCTTCCCAACATCCCACCTAACCCTGCCCTCAGGTAGTAGGAAGCCATTCCTCCTTGTCCTGTACTCCGGGCCTTGTCCCAAGTCCCTCTCCAGCTCTCCTGGAGCCCCTTTAGGCACTGGAAGGCCTTCAAGGTCTCCCTTCCCTTCTCCTCTCCAGGTGAACACCCTGCCAGCTCTCCCAGCATGGCTTCAGAGGGCCTCCAGCCTTTGGAGCATCTCCATTGCCGCCTCTGGACTCACTGCAGCAGCTCCACATTCTCCCTATGTCACAGGTTGGACTTGACGATCTTGAAGGTCTCTTCCAACCTAGTAATTCTGTGATTCTGTGAACAACACTCTCAGGCCCATGGTGGAATTGTTGGGATCAAGGCCAGGAGTCGGACTTGATGATCCCTGTCTGTCCCTTCCAGAACTCAAGATTCTATACCTTACAAAGCCCTTAACTGGCCTTCCCCACCCCATCCTCATACTTTTTCCTCCCCAGGCAGTAGATTTACTCTGGAACCATCACAGTTTAGGTGCTTTTTGTGCAGCTTTGCCTTTTCTGCACCTGCCTCCGTGTTCTGTGGGTGCTCCTTCTGCTGCTGCAGAGGCAACCAGAGCGATTCAGATCCATCAATAGAGGGATTTACTCAATTGATCTCAAAGTCTGACCTTGATTGGGCTAATTATGAGCCAGCCCAGGTGGAGCTGGGTGTGGTCACCCTCCTGCTGCTGACGCTACCCCGGGAAGGCAGCACCGGAGCCACTTCGCTGGGAGGTCGGTAATCACCTTGTTTACTGGATTTGGAACATCTGCAGAATTAACTCCAGCTGCTTCAACTTCCTGTAGGACAGGATGTGATTCTTAAGTCACACAGCAGCTTTTGAAGCTGCTGAACACTCTCAGACTCTTCTTTACTTTTGGGATCATGTGAAGAAGTTCCTGAGGTTTCAAACACCTAGAGAGGCCATTCCTGAGACCTCTGATTGTTTGGTCACCTGGAGATTTTCATCAAAATCCTGCCCTAATAGAAATCAATTTCTATAATTACTCCCATTTCCATTGACCATTTTTCTGCTGAGAAATGTGCATGTAGAAAAAAAAAAAATTCATGTCTCCCTGTGCTTTTAACCTGGAGTTCAACCCAGTTCCCTCCTTCTCCTCTTTTTTGTTTTTTCCTTATTTTAATAGTTGTTTCTCTGCAGGTTGTACCTTTCCTCCTCCATGTCCTCCTTCTAAAACCCTTTGAAGATTTCATCTCTGCCTTGTTCCAGCACCTTCTGACTGCCTGAGGCCGAGGACATGAGGTGTGCGTGGAGGCACCAGAAATTGCCCATCCTGTTGGAGATCTCAGGGATCAGAGGCTGGTACCTGGCATTATCCAATTAGGCAAAAAATTTAATGAGCTGCTCCTTCATCCACTCACCACCATTCTTAATAACAGCAGCAACAGGAAAATGACTTCAGTGTATTCACAAATCATATTAAATTTAATTAATAAACTTTCACATTATTGTCAGAGAAAGAGGAGATTAACCAATCTCATAATTATGTTGTTATTTTCTGAATTGATGATTTAATATCAAGGGTGTTATTGAGGACATCATTGGCTTGTTTACCTTCCTGTCAGCCCCAAATCACGAACCATTTATTAAAAGAGATTAAAAGAGGCATCAGTCCCTTGTTAACAGGATCACAAGTTAAAGTCAGATTTTGGGTTCTTGGTCCCTAAATGAGCCTTGCCAGGGACCCCCTCCCTCAGGGACACAAGGCCGGGACTGTCTGACCCTGGAGCAGGTGACCTCCCTCCCCACTCTGGGAGGAATCCACCCTGGAAGCTCCCTCTGGCCTTCTCAAAGTCAAAATTCCAGTCCAAAGCCATCACCAGGTTATTCCACCTTTTTTTTTTTTTTTTTTTTTCTGTAGAAATGACCACATTTTTGACATTCCCTTCCTTTATCCTTTCGGGGTCTTCCTGCCTTTGCCGACGACAGGGAAAAGTTGTGGCCATTACCTGCACGGATGTTTCTGGCTCTGGGGAAGCTCTTCCTGCTCTTTGAGGGCTTTCCTGCCCTTCCCACGGTGATCTCCTTTGCTTCCCTCACTCTCACTGGATCTTGGACTCCATTCCAGCCTCTACCAGGTTGTTCCGTACTGATCCGGAGATTCTGGTCTCCACTTCATCTACTGATGTCCTCCTTCCCCTCCAAATAAAATTCCTCTGTGGCATCAAAGTCATTCCTCCTGCTCTGGATTTCCATGGTCCATTTCTGTTTTGGAGCAGCTCCTGATGGAGTAACCCAGTGATGGGTCCCGTTCCTCCTTATCTGTCCTGTTCGGAGCGTCCAGCACTGCCCCTTCTCCTCCCTCCACCCCATGCCCTGAATCCCGCCAGTTCCAATGGGGTGTTTCCATAAAACACTGCGGTTCAACAAAGGCAAAAGAAGATATCCCCCCCACCAAAATAATTCCCAACCACCTGAGCTCTGTCTGTCTGCTCTGGACCAATCCCTCCCATTTAGAGCCTTCACAGGCCCCCTCCAAGTTACAGTTTTCTCACCAGGAAACTTCACTATTTAACTCAAAGTGTTGAGAATTCATGGAATTCTAAAAATTTCCTGATAGAAGGATTTTTTCCCTATGGTTTAATTGCAACTTCCAGTCTCACCCAGCTCTAGGTCTATGTGAAGAAAACTCCATCTGGTCTCCCTGTCCCCTAAATGATGGATGTGGGGTCGACTTGGAAATATCTGTATCATTAGGACGATATATTCTTGCAGCTGGGAAGCCTCAGGCTTAAAATAGGATAAACTTTGGGAGATTACCAATGTTTCACCTCTTGTTCTGCAAAAACACAAGGTTTTTGACATTTGTCTACTTTTTTTCCCCTCTCTTTTCCAAGTCTTTGTTGCCTCTGCTGACCACAGGGACAGACTGTGGTTATTCCAGGGAAGGAAGGGGAGAGAAAAGGAAAGTCTGTGGGCTAAAGGCATTTTTTATGAGTGTGTCTCTGTCATCCCAGCCCCAGTTCCAAGTGACAGAGGGCCCTAATTATGCAGGAACTTTGGCAGCTGGAGATCAAGATCTCTCTCAGTGCTCATTTATCTCATTCATTGGGGCAGTTATTAAATTTAAACACTGTATTTCTTTATGTGCTAATGTACAGCTCTGGCAGTACTTCTTGAATAGTCAGAAGTGCATTAATATCCTTGTTTATTCACTCTGTTCTGCCAGTGGGGCTTGTAAAGATCCTTCATTTATATTTAGGATCTGTTTTTTTGAGACACCCTCAGGATTTTAGTAATTTTAGGTTTTGTGTTTTCTGTAGTTCTTTCCACACCCCCCCCTTTTATTTCAGTTCTTTTTATTACTATTTTCTAAAGAGTTTATGACTGCCTCATCTATGGAGGTGCTCAAGGATAGGTTGGATGAGGCTTGGAGTGACCTGGTCTGGTGGAAAGGAGATCCTGGAGCCCTTTCCAGTGCCTAAAGGGGCTCCAGGAGAGCTGGAGAGGGACTTGGGACCTGGAGAGAAGAGACAAGGGGGAATGGCTTACCACTTCCAGAGGGCAGGGATAGATGCAATACTGGGAAGGAATTCCTCCCAGAGAGGGTGGTGAGGCCCTGGAATGGATTTCCCAGGGGATGCTCCATTCCTGGATGTGTCCAAGGCCAGGTTGGATGGGGCTTGGAGCACCATGGGATAGTGGAAGTTGTTCCTGCCCATGGCAGGAATGGAATGAGCTTTCAGGTCCCTCCCAACCCAGACCATTCCGTGACCTTATTTGAGCTGATTTAGATGATGCTGTGGAAGTGTTGATGTGTTTCCTTGAGTATCAGCCTAAGAACTGAGATTTTTTTAGTCCCATTTAGAGTTTGAGTTGAAAGTGGAGAGAGGTGGATGGGGGTGGTGGAGTTTGTCAGGTTCTTGCCCCAGTTGTGCTCAAAAAATCTCCAGTTTGGGCCTGTCTCTAAATTTCTGCAGGTTTCCAACATGTCCATCCTGGTGCTCTTCTGGTTCCATCACTGTCCACAAAAAGTCACACTCATGTCACTGTCTCAGAGGCTTTTCCAGGCGGGAGGAACTTCCCCACCTTTCCCACCTACTCCAGTGACTGCTTCACATGGGCAGAGCAATATGAGTGCCCTCAGTCCTTGATCCTACAGCTGAACAAGTGGCCCAGGCAGACAATTTTAATGGATCAAGTTCTGAGATGCAATTTAAATTTATCCTCAAAATCCCAAGACAAAAAGCCAGGTTGACCCTGTGGTTGTACCACCCTGATCCCGTGAAAATCCATCTCCCTGGGAAGGATGATGGATGAACCTGTGATCCCTTTGTCCCAGCTCTGTCAGGAAGAGGAAGGAATGACAGGAAGCTCCCCCTTCATCCGCAGGATGCACGGACATCTCTTGGGATGCATCCCTGTTTCTGGAGCCAGCCTGACAGGTACGGGTGTGGTTGAGATGTGCTGCCAAGGCTGATCTGGTGCCAACTCCAATCACAACAGCTGCCCACGCTCCAGATTACAGCACGTGGGAGGGGATGGCTGCTCTCCTTGCTGTGGCTCTGGGCTCCAGCTGCCACAGAAAGCTCAGAATTCACGCCTGGTTTGCTTCAGCTGCTGCACAGGGTACGATTTTGAGATTGACACCTCCCTCACTGGTGTTCCACAGGGAGCCGTGGCTGCTCACTCTCTGGGGTCACAACACTTCCTTCCATGATATGTGGGGATTACCTGCCCAGTGCAGCCCCGGAATGAGGCACTCACAAAGTGGGAAGAGGAGGGGTGGAGAGGGAAATTGCACTGGAGCCAGCACCAGCCTTTCAGAATCATAGAATTATTTAGGTTGGGATCATCAAGTACAATGATTCCCTTGGCTGCCAAGGCCACCATGGACCATGTCCCCAAGTGCCACATCCACACATTTCTTGGACATTTCCAGGGATGGGGACTCCACCCCTTGCCCTGGGCAGCTGTGCCAGGGCTGGACAACCCTTTCTAGGAAGGAATTTCCCCCAATTTCCAGCCTAAACCTGGCACAGTTTGAGGCCGTTTCCTCTTATTCTGTCACTCATAGCCTGGAAGAGGAGTCAGACCACCACCTGCCTCCAATCTTTCCAGTCTCCTTGAGGAACTCCTTCCCCTCTCCCCAGCTTTTAAAATCTTGGTAATTGCACCACTTTTAAATGTTCACCATAATTAATTCCTGCAGGAGACAGAATTCTCAATCCAAGTCAGATTTTTATACAGGTTTATAAAAAGGGGGAAACCAGATGGAAATCTGGTTGAATTTCTTCAGGAAATGTAGATAATGAATAAAATTTAACTACAAAATTAGCATAGAAGGAAGGTCTGAGATACCAGTTTGGCTGTTCCTGATGTAAGATGAGGCAGGGGATTTTGGTAGGGAAAAGTGGATTTCTCAGCTGTTTTCCTGGAAAACACTGTGTTTCCAGATGAGAAAAGTCTCACTGAGCATCCAAAGTCTTGTCCACCTTGAGATATTCCAGCTGTTTTAATAACCTCTAGATACAAACCCCTAATTTAGGCAATTTATGAGGCACTTTCCAAATGGAGCCAGGATTGCACAGCCCTGACCACAGAACCTCTATGTAACTGATGGATTCTCAGCCTGACTTCATGCAGCTCCTTTGGGAGGAAGAGGATCCTGCCAGGAGAAATCCAGCTCCTCATAAAGTCATGCAAGGCGCAAAGAAGAGGTTCTTCCCATAGGGAAGTGGTTCCAGAGGGGGTTTTGGAGGAACCACATCTTGGTGACTTCTCCAGAAATTAATCCAGGCTGGAGCCTCCAAGTGGTGCTGCCAGCAGAGGGTTTGGCTCCCAAATGCTTTTCCATATGTCCATGGCCACTGAACACTGGAAAGGTGGAGTCCAAGGCAGAGATGGGGAGAGGGATGGATCCTCCCCGTAAGAAGCAAAAGTTGCTCCTGGGATATTCTGGGAATGAGAGAAGGACAGGAATGGGAAGCAAAGGGTGCAGTAGGTGCTCCCGGTGATGCGATGAAGGGAGGTCAGACACCACCAAGACCATCAAGGCCTTGTGCCTCTTGAAATACCAAAAGAGGTGGAGAAATATGGGAGAGAGCGAGCTGTGGGGATGAGCAGGGGCAACTGTAATTACGGATGGAGGCTAATGAGATAAGGAGATCCGTCAGCAAAGCTCATGAGTAAGGCAGGATTTGGGGAATTTCACAACTGCCCCACTGGTGTTGGTGTTTATCTGACCTCTCCGGGCAGCCAGTAATTGCTGCCTGATGAACCAAACCTAATAACAACATTATAGACCTGCTAATTACCACGGAATGGAGACGAGCTCCTCCAGAAAGTATAAAGGAGAACTTCCATGCTCCTCTGCAGTCACTGAGGATCCTTCATTCTCATTTCTCCTGTTTCACCACCTTCTCCACTGGCTCTCCCACCTGGAAGTGCTGCCATGAGACGATATTTCTCCAGATATGGGGATGGGAGTTTCAGTTCTTCTTCTGCTCACTGCGGGACCTTGGGTGGTGGAGACAGGAGATTCGGAGGGTTTGGGCATGAGTATGGCAGCAGGAGCCTCTACAACCTTGGAGGGTTCAGGAATGTCTATACTGGTGGAGGCTACAGAGGGGAAGGAGTAGGATATGGGAGATGCCTTGGGTTTGGTGGCTGGAGACAATCTGAGAGGGGCTTTGGTGGAAGAGGATATTTCATGGGAGGTTTTCAAAGTGGTGAAACAGGGTTTGGTGGCACCTACAGAGGAGGTTCAGGCAGGGAGGTGCTTGGAGGAGGCCTTGGAGTAGGGGAGCAAGGGGCTGGACAGGGATTGGGACAGGCTGGAGTTCTCCGAGGCATTGAGGAGGTCCATGTCAACACCAGTCTGCTGAGGCCAATACAGCTCCAGGTGGACCCCGAGTTCCAGCGAGTGCGCTCAGATGAGAAGGAGCAGATCAAAGCTCTCAACAACAAATTTGCATCATTCATTGAAAAGGTGAGTCGTGGTCTCTGTGCTGCTATCGGGGAAGGGGGAAGTATAAGGTACGTGTGAGTCACGGGGACACCTTCATGTTCCATCTTCTCCCTGCAAAAACTCCAACATTATCTGAATTCCCACAGGCTGCTGTAAAGCTCACAATGGGTCACTGTAAATGCCACTGTGTGAATCACTTTTTGCCTTGGGATAAAGATCTCCGAGTTGTCTTTTGTGGCAGGACAATAAACTGCTGGGATATCACTGACTCACTTCTCTTTTGAGGAAAGGGGTTTCTGGGAACACATATTCCTATGTTCTGATGCCAGGAGGTTGTTGATGCCAGCAGGAAAAATGGGTGATGGACATCTTGATAAGTTAGTATATTTTTCTCAAGCAATGTTAAAACTTGCAAGAACAGACCTTTTTAGTGCCTCTTCTTGCAAGGGTTTGCACTTGCCAGAAATTCTAAGTGAATTCAATTTCTCTGAATTATTAAACAAATCACTTCTTGGTTTGAAAGCCCTGCCCTCTACTAGGTGGTCCATCTTCAGCTCTTTCGTGACTTTCCATCTCTCCAGTTTTGTCTTCTCTTCTGCTTCTACTCAAACCAGCCATGAAAACTCTACCACCCTGGTGGTATCTGGGAGGTGCCTCTGTCTCTGTCTCTCTGTCTCTCTGTCTCTGTCTCTCTCTGTCTCTGTCTCTGTCTCTCTGTCTCTGTCTCTGTCTCTCTGTGTCTCTGTGTCTCTGTCTCTGTCTCTCTGTGTCTCTGTGTCTCTGTCTCTGTCTCTGTCCAGTCTCTCTGTTATCGCTGTGTCTCTCTGTTACACGTGGAGACTTTAGGGTTTCCTGTTTCACTGGACAGGAGGCGTTGGTTACACTGAGGAGGTTTAAGATTCCATAGTCTTGAAAAATTAGTGTCTGTGACTGTTCTTTCCCTCCTAAACTTTTGGGTGTCCAGGTTATCACCCGGTCAATATTATAGAAATTGTGGAGTGATTTGGGTTGGAAGGGACCTCAAAGCTCATCCCATTCCTGCCATGGGCAGGGACACCTTCTACTAGACCACTCTGCTCCATGCCCCATCCAACCTGGCCTTGGACACTTCCAGGAATGAAGCACTCCCTGGGAAATCCACCACCCTCTCTGGGAGGAATTTCTTCCCAATATTGCATCTACCCCTGCCCTCTGGCAGTGGTAAGCAATTTCCCCTTTTATTTTCTCTCCAGGCTCTTGTCTCAAGTCCTTCTCCAGCTCCTCTGGAGCTCCTTTAGGCACTGGAAAGGGCTCCAGGGTCTCCTTTCCTTTCTCCTCTCCAGGTGAACAGCCTCCCCAGCTCTCCCAGCCTGTTTCCATGGCAGAGACACCAACCGAGACATGCTGCCCCTCTGGATCTGCTTTCCCTTCCAGGTTCAGTGTCTGGAGCGGCAGAATCAGGCACTCTTGGCCAAGTGGGAACTTCTGCAGCAACAAAGCTCTGGTCCCGAGGAGAGCAGGAACATCAACAACTTCTTCCAGTCCTATGTCACCAGCCTGCAGCGGCAGCTCGAGACGCTCCAGAGCCAGAAGGAGCAGCTGGATCCCGAAGCCTACAATATGCTTCAGCTTGTTGAGGATTATAAAAACAGGTGAATAGTCACAAATCTGGGAAAAGGGGTGCTGGGATTTTTCCAGCTGATGCTCATTCTACCCTTGGATGGCAAAGCTCAGTTTTGCATCTGCAGGGGTTTGGAGATTTTTAGCCCTGCTCTGCTGCAGGTGCATTACAGGGATTGACTTTGATGCTGAAACAATTTGGTAAGGGTTGAACTCACAAAAATGAGAGGAAAATCAAAGTTTGTGATGATCTCTCCCACCTTTTTTCCTTCCACTACTCCTCCTCTTCTTTCTTCCCCATAGCAGTGAGTGACCCAGGATTCCACTTGTGGGGCTCTGGTGGGGAGAGACAGAGCTGAGCCTGGGTTTAAGTTGGGAAGAGATGTCACCTTTTCTGGTTTAAATAATTTATGTCCACCCTCAGCTCTGAAAAATGGAAAGTTTAGTTCAGAATTACTAAATTTAGGACTGATTTTTATTAACCCCTTTTTTTTGGGCTGCTTTAGTGCCTCTTTTTGCAGAGGGTTTGCACTTGCCAGAAGTTGCAATTAAAGTAAAATGAAAACTCAACAGATTCAGTCTTTGGGTGATTCTGTTGTTTACTGGTTCACTTGACTTAAAAATTAAGATCAATAAAGATAATGGACAGATAAATTAAATAGATTAATAGATAATCAATAACAGGTAATAATCTATCTCCTTCTGTCCCCCAGATTTGAGGATGAGATCAACAAACGCACATCCAAGGAGGAGGAGTTTGTGGAGCTTAAAAAGGTGAATTAACCCAAGACCTTGGACAAAATCAAAGCCTTGAAAATACAATATCTGGGTAGTTGCCAAGGTTCTCAAAAGCTGAAGTTTTTGCTGAGCTTTGTATAATTTTATCCAAAGTAACTGAAAACCAGAACAAGACTGAGGAGGGATTATTTCCTCTAGAGAATGAACCAGTCCTTTGTAGGACAAATATCTAAAAAGTGCAGTTTTTTCCTGTTCACTCAATCCAAATCCAGGTGGAATACTGTTATTATGTTAAATAATATCAGTAGATGGCTTAGAAAAATAAAATTATCTGTGAAGAGAAAATACAGGCAACTTTTTACTAGAAGTATGAATAAAATTTCCCATTTCTCCTGTTCCCCGAGAACAGATTTATTGCTGCAGTTTTGGTACTCATTTCCCGGCCAATTTTTTAATCTTAAATGCTTTCCCTTTGTTCCCACTGCTTTTCAAATGAAATCTGAGATCTTTAGGCCATTATTTGATTCCAGGAATTAAGGCTTTATGGAAATATCCCAAGAATTGCACTTCAGTGGAGCATTTGGATCAACAAAATGCAAATATTCCAATGGTTTTTGGTTTTTTTACAGGAATTGGATAGTGCCTACATGGGAAAAATGGAGTTTGATGTCCGAGTGGATATCCTGAGGCAGGAGCTGGAGTTCCTCCGGTGTTTATATGAAGCTGTGAGTGATTAAAAGCTTATCCTCAGGTCTTGAAGGACATGCCTTCTGGAGTTCCCAGAAATTTTGCTTGGGTGGGATTTTTTGGCTTGGAGAAGTAATTATCCGTGGCCTTTTGTGAATGAAAAGGGGTCTGGTGTGTCCCAAAGGTTGGAAGACATTGAAAATTACAAGTGGTGAGGCTACGGTGGTACCTGGGAGCTGGAGGTGGAGAAAATCCAGTGGGAAATTGGCCACAAGGTCCCATTTTTTCCTCATAAACACCTGGACTGACCACAACTGTTTTAACAAGGACTATTAAAATCCCTAACCTGGTTTTCCATACAGGAGCTGTCCCAGCTGCAGACGGTCGCTGGGAGCACTGACGTTATTCTGTCCATGGAAAACCACAGGGACCTGAACATGGATGGAATCATCGAGGAGGTCAGGCAGGAATATGAGGGAATGGCGCACAGGACCACAGCTGAAGTGGACGCCATGTACCGGGGCAGGGTGAGTGGACACCAGGGAAACAGGAACACAAATTTCCTCATTGGAAAAGAAACCAAAAATATGTTGTGTCCTCTTCCCATCAGTACCAGGACTTGCAGAACATGTGGGTGAATCAACGAGAGCAGCTGAGGAACAGTCATCAGGAAATCCAGGAACTTGCCAGGCAGATCCAAAGACTCCAACCAGAAATTGAAATTGCAAGGAAAAGGGTAAAGCTGATACTTTCCAGCAGGACTAAATGGTTTAAGCCCCTTTTCCATGGGATCTCAGTGCAGTATGTGGCAGCCTGTAGTTTGGAAGCAAACTTAGGGATGAAGTTTTCTCTTCCAAATGAAGCAGATTTAGTTTTTTGGGATCTTTATTGGGCTTTAATTGTGTTAATTTACCCAATCTAATGTATTTTCAGTGCTCTGCCACTGAGGAAAGCCTTTTGATTTCCAAGGAATGCCAGGCGGGTGTAAAAATTATGGGATTGGTGGGTTTTCCTGTGCTGGGATAGGAGTTGGACTTGATGATTCCTGTGGTTCCCTCCTGAGTATGGATATTCCGTGATTCTATTGTAAAATCCTTCCCACAGATGGGACATGGTCACATTCCCTTTGTTCCCTCTGCAGAATTCCAGCCTCCAGGACTCCATTAAAGATGCTGAGCACCGTGGGAGCTCAGCCATCAGGGACGGCCAAGAAAAGCTCCAGGAGCTGGAAAACGCCCTCCAACAGGCCAAGGATGACCTTTCTCAGCTTGTCCACGATTACCAGGAACTCCTGAATGTGAAGCTGGGCCTGGACATTGAGATTGCCATGTACCGATCACTCCTCGAGGAGGAGGAGAACAGGTGGGGGCAAAATCCATCCCGGGTGAAGCACCCAGACAAAGCAATGTGTCCATGGATCTGTCACTGGGATCTCTGGCATGGACTGGGCCTGGGAGCAGTCACCTTTCTGCAGATCACTGATAAAGCCAAGCGTGAATTTTAATTCTGATTTTATTGCCTGATTTACCTCAATGTCACTTTTCCTCCACAGGATCCAGGAAGGATCACCGGCCACGATCTGTGAGTATCCCAAGGATTTTCTCAGGGTTTTAAAAAGAAAACTGTTCCTACTTTGTGGTCTTGACAACATTGGAACAAAAGACCCCATTTCCCATCTTAATTCAGGAAAGGATGTAAAAGGGAGTTTGTGAACAAATATTAATATAACAACTGGTTTAGAATTATTGGCTAATTCCTAATAAGTTCAGAGGAAATGGGAAACACTGCCTTTAACACATAGGTCTGTTTGTTGCAGGGCAGAAGGGAAGGAAATAAAAACTAGTCCTAAAATTTGTGGAAAAGTTGAGGAAGCTGAATGAGAGAGACACACAGTCTTGGGCTTTGTAAAGGATGGGCTGCACTGAGTGTTCATGGGTGGAATAAGACATAAACTATGTTTTAAAAAAAAAGCCAAAAACACTAGAAAAAAAGAGAAAATATTCCATAGGTTGATCTCTACTAAGGGAGATTCTTGTTGGCCTCTTCAAAGATAAATCCATGACCACCAGGGTAGGAGGGATGATGCTTAAAGCAGTCCCGGTCAGAATTTTTTGGGGTAAAAAGAATGAATTGAATGTAATTTCCATTTCTTCCAGGTGTCATTGACCACAATGTCAGAGCTTCTGGAGTCTTTGGAGGCATAAAAAATGTGAAGGGGGGAATGAGTTCTGATGGTGGGAGAAGAATGAAAGGTCCTATCTCTGGAGGGGGAAAAGGTGGAAGCTCTGGAGGGGGTGGATCCAGTTCTGGTTGGGGTGGGTCCAGCTCTGGAGGTGGAAAAGGCTCAGGAGGAGGAGGAAGCTCTGGCAGTGGAGGCTCCATGTCCAAGGGCAGCAGCTCTGGAGGTGGAGGATCCAGCTCTGGTGGAGGTGGGTCAAGTTATGGAGGAGGAAAAGGCTCCATCTCTGGAGGAGGAGGATCCAGCTCTGGGAGTGGAGGTTCCATGTCCAAGGGCAGCAGCATATCTGGAGGTGGAGGATCCAGCTCTGGCAGTGGAGGCTCCATGTCCAAGGGCAGCAGCATATCTGGAGGTGGAGGATCCAGCTCTGGTGGAGGTGGGTCAAGTTATGGAGGAGGAAAAGGCTCCATCTGTGGAGGAGGAAGCTCTGGCAGTGGAGGCTCCATGTCCAAGGGCAGCAGCAGCTCTGGAGGTGGAGGATCCAGCTCTGGTGGAGGTGGGTCAGGTTATGGAGGGGGAAAAGGCTCCATCTCTGGAGGTGGAGGATCCAGCTCTGGTGGAGGCTCCATGTCCAAGGGCAGCAGCTCTGGAGGTGGAGGATCCAGCTCTGGTGGAGGTGGGTCAGGTTATGGAGGAGGAAAAGGCTCCATCTGTGGAGGAGGAGGATCCAGCTCTGGTGGAGGCTCCATGTCCAAGGGCAGCAGCAGCTCTGGAGGTGGAGGATCCAGCTCTGGTGGAGGTGGGTCAGGTTATGGAGGGGGAAAAGGCTCCATCTGTGGAGGAGGAGGATCCAGCTCTGGTGGAGGCTCCATGTCCAAGGGCAGCAGCTCTGGAGGTGGAGGATCCAGCTCTGGTGGAGGTGGGTCAGGTTATGGAGGAGGAAAAGGCTCCATCTGTGGAGGAGGAGGATCCAGCTCTGGTGGAGGCTCCATGTCCAAGGGCAGCAGCAGCTCTGGAGGTGGAGGATCCAGCTCTGGTGGAGGTGGGTCAGGTTATGGAGGGGGAAAAGGCTCCATCTCTGGAGGTGGAGGATCCAGCTCTGGTGGAGGCTCCATGTCCAAGGGCAGCAGCTCTGGAGGTGGAGGATCCAGCTCTGGTGGAGGTGGGTCAGGTTATGGAGGAGGAAAAGGCTCCATCTGTGGAGGAGGAGGATCCAGCTCTGGTGGAGGCTCCATGTCCAAGGGCAGCAGCAGCTCTGGAGGTGGAGGATCCAGCTCTGGTGGAGGTGGGTCAGGTTATGGAGGGGGAAAAGGCTCCATCTCTGGAGGTGGAGGATCCAGCTCTGGTGGAGGTGGGTCAGGTTATGGAGGAGGAAAAGGCTCCATCTGTGGAGGTGGAGGATCCAGCTCTAGCAGTGGAGGCTCCATGTCCAAGGGCAGCAGCTCTGGAGGTGGAGGATCCAGCTCTAGTGCTGGTGGATCCATTTCTGGAGGAGGGAAAGGTTCAGGATCTGGAGGGGGTATATCCAGTTCAGGTAGTGGAGGTTCCATGTCCAAGGGCAGCAGCATCTCTGGAGGTGGAGGATCCAGCTCTGGTGGAGGTGAGTCCAGTTGCGGAGGAGGGAAAGGATCAGGACATGGGGGAGGAAGTTCAGGAGGTGGAGGCTCCATGTCTGGAGGTGGCCAGGGCTCTGGTGGTTATGGATCTGGCTCCAGCAGTGGCAGATGCAGCCCCCAGAGTGGTGGCATCAGCTCTAGTGGTGGGAGCAGTTCAGGAAGGAGAGGCTCCATCTCTGGAGGTGGAGGACAGGGAAGCTCTGGCAGTGGAGGCTCCATGTCTGGAGGTGGAGGACAAGGAAGTTCTTGTCACAGAGGCTCCATCTCTGGAGGTGGAGGACAGGGAAGTTCATGTCATGGAGGATCCATGTCTGGAGGTGGCCAGACCTCTGGAGGAGGGGGGTCCAGCTCTGGGAGGTGCAGCTCCCACAGTGGGGGGATGAGCTCTGGAGGTGGAAGCAGCTGTGGCAGTGGAGGTTCCATGTCTGGAGGTGGGGGACAGGGAAGCTCTGGCAGTGGAGGCTCCATCTCGNNNNCAGGAAGGAGAGGCTCCATCTCTGGAGGTGGAGGACAGGGAAGCTCTGGCAGTGGAGGCTCCATGTCTGGAGGTGGAGGACAAGGAAGTTCTTGTCACAGAGGCTCCATCTCTGGAGGTGGAGGACAGGGAAGTTCATGTCATGGAGGATCCATGTCTGGAGGTGGCCAGAGCTCCGGTGGTTACGGATCCAGCTCTGGGAGCGGCAGATGCAGCCCCCACAGTGGGGGAATGAGCTCTGGAGGTGGGAGCACCTCTGGAAGGAGAGGCTCCATCTCTGGAGGTGGAGGACAGGGAAGCTCCAGCAGTGGAGGCTGCATGTCTGGAGGAGGGCAGAGATCCGGTGGTTATGGATCCAGCACTGGGAGCGGCAGATGCAGCCCC
>VXBU01016052.1:76666-95375 GCA_013400315.1 Bombycilla garrulus | reverse complement strand
GACCTCTAGTGCCAAAAAAAGTCCAGCTATATTTCTTTGTCATACACTATGACATTTTTAGTTCATACATGTATTTTTTTTATATGTATGTATATATAAAATATTTATAGAATTAAAAATCTTTCACAATCGGATCTCTTCAAATGGTTTTAAGGACATGATTTCATTTTTTTTTCAAAATCAGTGAATCTCAGAATAACCTGAATTGGAAGGAACACACAAGTGTAGTCTGACACTTGGGGCTGCACAAGATCATCCCCAAGAATCACACCTTGTACCTGAGTGCATCATCCAAAAACTCACGGAGCTCTGTTAGGCTGCTGCTGTGACCACTTCCCTGGGGAGCCTGTTCCAGTTCCCAACCACCCTCTGGGTGAAGAAACTTTTCCTAATAACGAACCTAACCCTCCCCTGACACAGCATCAGGCCATTCCCTCGGGTCCTGTCACTGGTCATGGGACAGGAGAGATCAGTACCTGCTCCTCCTCTGCCCCTCACAAGAAAACTGTAACTGCAATAAGGTCTCCCCTCAGTCTCCTCTGCTCCAGGCTGAACAGAATAAAAAAAAACCACTGCATAAGAATTGCACGGTGCTCCGCTTGAATTATGCTGGATCTTCTAGATATATTGAAGATTTTGACTAAATTTTTCCAGCAAAATACTTTGCTCATAAGAGGCAGAAAATATATATACTTGGAGCGGTCACTAAGCCTATGCCCTGTCTAGGCATTCTCTCTGTTAACTCTTGTACCTGTTTGATTTTAGGAAACACACCATAGTGTTCTTGTTGATTTCTTGCTTATCATTATTTACTAAGCTACAATACACAAAAAGTTACAACTGAAAGGCAGATTAATAATTCATACCTCTATTATAAAAATCTGTAAATTGTATTCCAAGCAATGAGCTGCATCTGTTACCTAAAAATAAGAAGACAGGCACAGCATGGTAACAATTTAGAATATAGAGCATTGCACGGCAGGAAAGTTCCCATTGAGATGACTTTGGCTTAGATGAAAGTCCTAGCTGTCTACCTTCTTTGATTGAACAGTCTCATTTTTTAAAGTAAACACTACTGTATATTCTGTGAATATTGCCTGTCTCCAAGAATGTCAATAATTCTTTCTGACAAAGCCAAACTGAAAAGAAGAGGTTAGGTTGAGGGTACAGCACATATTGTCTTACAAAAATTAAGGAAAATTTCTTCAGGAAGCTGTCTGTTTCTGATATATAAGAAATATTTGCCTAGAGACTTAAAGTTATTCATAATGTATTCTGTGCTGGAAAAAGCAATAATTTGTATCAGCTTCAGTTACAGATATGTATTAGTTGACGCTAACATTCAAGCTTCTGAAGCTAATACAAAACAATCATAATTCTCTCTGCAATGTGGATGAAGAGGGACAGTCTATCACATTAAAAACTGATGAAATCTAAAGGAATTTTTCCAAATTTCATTAGGATCTTTGACACAGGAAAATAGAGGCAATCTCACAGCCAGTCTACCCTGCTCCTAAAACGGTCTACATCTCATGGCCTTTTGTACACAGACTTATAGATGGCATCCTAG
Source organism: Bombycilla garrulus (assembly GCA_013400315.1). Taxonomy (NCBI): domain Eukaryota; kingdom Metazoa; phylum Chordata; class Aves; order Passeriformes; family Bombycillidae; genus Bombycilla; species Bombycilla garrulus. The sequence continues at coordinate 93,805 of VXBU01016052.1, read as the reverse complement.
TTAAAAATCAATGACATTTTGTCTGTGTTGACATTGAGGTCAAAGTTCTCAATAATTTGACAGGAAAGTAACATGCAACATGCTCTGATTTTTTCCGCAAACTGGGTTTTCAGAAACTAAATTTAAACTTTAACTGAGTGCATTGTCCTTCTTATGTGAATACAATGACTAGATAACAATATACTTTTTCTCAGCATTTCTGTTCTCCACTACAGAAGTGCCAAACAAAAGACTTAGATACAGGAGTCCTTAAGCATCCTGAAGAATCTGGCTGCTTACATCATAAACAAAGTATCCAAATTAGTGAAAGGACATTTTAGTTGCTTGGAATGTTTTGGGGTTTTTTTGTTTGTTTTTGGTTTGGTTTGGTTTGGTTTGGTTTTTATTTTTTTTTGTTTTGTTTTGGGGTTGTTTGTTTGTTTGTTTTGTTTTTTTTTTCTTAAATTAGCATGACTCAATGACACCTCTATGCCAAAGTTCTTTAAGAAATAAAAAGAACTTTTTAAGAAATAAAAAAAATCATACATACTACATACTGTGATACCATAACACAGTATTTTATGACTTTTTAAAATAATGGGAGAAAGTTCCCCAAGCGCAGCTATCAGAAAACATATATTCAGTTAAAAAGTTATGGTCCTGCTTGTACATGCTGCCTGTAACCCAAAATGTCTCTTCTGCACAGGGGAACTATGTTCACAAGAAACACTAAGAAAATATGGTTCCAATTTTTTATTTTCCTTCTACCCTGAGGTGCAGAGAGGCAAGTATTTTGGGGAAATCTCAGATGCAGAAGATTTATTTTGAACTCATTCTGGCTAAAGACAGACAAATTGTAAACTCTATGTTCTTCTGCTCAGGCATCTTATTTATTAAATAAGCAGAAATATGTAATAGAAAGCTGTTTTTCCTTTCTTCCTGGGACTAAATAAATAATTAAATAAACTTGCTACAAGGCTCCTGGCCTGAATTCCTTAAACTGCAACAGTTTTAATGCAGACATCATCTGCAAAATTTTCCTTCAAGCACTGGGGAAAAAAAATCCTGATTTCTACTATAGCAAACTGTAAGACATTCAACTTCTACTTTCTGGCGGAAAAATTATGTTGCTTGGAGGCTTTTATTGAAGCAAAGTTATTAAATGGAAATCAGTGGTTTACAAACTGTACTGATCAGTCATTGACAGATCTGATAAACAGGTATCAATTTCAGTAGTACAATTCTTTTGTGGTAGATTTTTCCGAGTCTTCTTGAAAAGAAGCCAAAGCCATTTCCTCCTGATTTACTGCCCCGTAAGCCAAGACAATCCAGGGGGCCAGGATGGGTAATGGTGATGCACTTTTTGTCAGCCTCACATGGAATGTCTCAGTTACAAGAAAATGTGTGTCTTAGAGCTGAAACATTTCTCAGGTTATTTGTTCAGCAAGGCAAGCTGGCCAAGCCAATTCAATTGATAAATTAAAGGTGATAAGGGGAGGTCAAGTAGCTCTTTCTCCTTTGGTTACAATGAACACATTGTATAGCTCTTCAAGCTTCTTTAAAACACATTTTTCATACATGTAATTTTTAGGTCATGGAGGTGTTGCATGATGCCAAATTACAGTAATTTTTGGTGGGGTTTATGAAAATGAATGAATTTTTACTGCTCAGAGCTTTGCTGAATGCTAAACACTGATTTAAAAAACAGGTATGCCAAAATTTCTGGGTATAAAAATGGTTGTGGAGTTACAGCACATACTTTTAGTGTTAGGAGGACATAGAGTGTAAGGTAAGGAGAAAGGGCAAAGTTTCCTTTCTTTGTAGAGTGCAAGTCCTGCCCATCTTCCACCTGAGATATGTGGAAAACTGTCAATGATGAGGTGATGGGAGGGCCATTCCTGTAGGTTTCATCTCCTTCTGTTCAGTGGGTTTCTCTGCCTCCATTGTATAGAGAGGGGAAGAGAAAAAGTGATCAAGGCTAAGATGCCCTCAGCTTCATTTTCACATTCCCTGGAAGAGCAGGATCCACAGAACAATAACAGCACTATTAGCAGACAAAACCTAAATAGTCCCTCTGGAACCCTTGGAATGGTCTCCTACAATTAACTCATATAGCCAGTTCTGGATGGCTCCAGCCAACTTTCCTAATATGTTCTCTTCAAAAGAGATTAAGCAATTACTCTTTGATGTGTATTAATCATGTGTGATAAAATTAAATTAAAAATTAAGCTTGAAGGAAAAGAATAGCAGAAGGTTTCGAACCTAGATAAACTACAATTTTTTCTGTTTTGCTATAAAAAAAAACCCAAAATTTCAAAGCCATGATGTATCAAGCCATAAAGCTTTTATTCTGTATTTCCACTTAAAAATATCTTAAAGTTCATAACAATGTTCGGAAAAGGTTTTTTCCTATTATGAATATTTTTCCAATATACAAAACTCTATGTTTCTCTAAAAGACACAAAAGTTCTTTCCTACAACTTATGGGTAAAATAGATAATATTGTTTGTCCCCATAATTAATTTTTCTGCTTTATAGCCAACTATGTTTTCAGATGCTTAAAAAAATAAAACCCTCCAAACCCACAAATTATAACTTCATTACCTTTAGCTCTTTTTGTGCATTATTTATGATGCTAATACTAAAAGATGGTTTTCTTGACTTCCTAATATATCCTGATGTTTTTGTTGAAAACAAATGCTATTAGGCACCATTCCAAAGAAGTTTTAGCCTTAAAGTGGTAAGTTTGATTAAAAAAAATTTCAATTAGGAACAATAGTAGAGTTTGCACTATGAAAAACATCAGTCCTTTCAAAATTGTATCCTCTGCACATGGAAAATATTAAGCAATGTATGTTTTTAGTCATAAATACTTAATTCAGAAGCATGTTGCCTTCAGGTCATCTACACAGAAGGTTGTTTCATGCATTTGTCTTTCAACAGACATCTGTGTTTTAGTCAAGTTCTTTCTTACCAGATTCACAGTCTCTGCTCACAATCATCTAATTCCAACAGTAAATAAACAGATGAAGAAGAATCCTATAACCTTGTGTGTAGAACTAGGCAGTTTCTCTGCAGCCGTCTTATGTCCTTGGATGAGAGAAGATGCAAAAAGAATATGGAGAATTTCCAGTAAATTCTGCAGCACAGAAGGAGCAAAGCCAGACTATATTCAATTCTGGTGCATTCACAGCTATCTGTGTGGGAAAAGAAAGAGGCAGCATTTTTTTTGAAAACCTGATATATGTGGCTTTCCATTCTTTTGAAAAAATGTTATAAATTCACTCATAGAATGCACAAATTAGTCAAAGCTTTGTCTTGCTACTATCTTTAGCATCTTTCCCTCTTTTCTCTGTTACCAGGTATATAGATTTGACAGAACGTAAGGGTCTCTTAAATCTCTATGGTTTTTAAATTGAGGGATGCAAAAAAATGTTCTGTAACATATCTTTTCAGATATAATCTTGAATAAATTGCAAAATTACTCTACAGGTGGTGGACAATGACCAATATTCAGACGGGATAGTAAAGTGAAATTAATTTTACTCTCTCTTTTCTTTTTTCTCTTCAGCCTTCCCCCTTCCCTCTTCCCACTTTCCTATTCCCTTCCCTTCCTTTCCCTTCTCTTCCTTTTCCAGAGCTTCAAAAACTGCTAAATAATAATAAATACTGGTTTAAAGTGTTTTCCCCTTCCTTAAAATTATCATTAGCTAAGGAAAATTGTTTATGTAGATCCAGTTAAATTTAGCACTTCCAGATAGAGCACAAATATTTTGTCACAAATCAGGAGGCAGTTGGGGGTGTTTAAAAAGTAGCTGACTTTCTTGCAGTCTGGAAACTGGATTTTTTTTCCTTATATATTCTCCAGCACCTTACTTTTGGCATCATTCAGGTACCTGCAGATTAATACAGTGCCATTTAGTATTGTTGCTTAACAATTTCTTTAAACATTAAAACTGTTTACTGCAATGGGACTGAATATTGCTTTTCATTTGCCTTGCAACATATTTATATCTAAAGGTATCCAACAAACTAAGCCAGACTTTGCTGCATAAGTAATAAAAAATATTGTATAAGCCAGTTTTTAATTAAAATAAACCAATATTTCAATAGCTATCACTGCAAAAGGACATGAAAATAAAAAAATTTGGAACTATTGCTTCATTGAAATGACTGGAAAACTATTAGAGTTTTATAGCACAGAAGGAAACACCAATGAATTATTTGCAGCAAACAATTTGTTTGTGGAATCCAGGGCAATTCTATTTTATTGTACACAAACTGAACATAATCATTCATTTGTCCATTAAAAAAAAATGACATGCTGATATTTCAACATACAGATTATTTGTTAAAAGGCCAACTGCCTGTGTTTCCATGGAAATTTTTATGCAGCTCATCACGGGGCAGTCTCAAAATCTGAGCTGGGTTCTTTGTCATTTTCTTATATATGACTTATACCTCACATTATGTTGGTTTCAGCCTTAATTTCAACATTGTTTTGCTGAGCCCACTGTACCAACAATGAGTATTAGACATTAAACATTATAAATTTTAACCAATTTTCCAAACAGGAATTAAAAAGGCAAACTCAGAGTACACTGGGAATAAACTATTTCTGATACTTGTACATTTTTCCTTGCATTCTACATCCTAACAGAAAACTAACCTATACATTCTTATTATCCTGCTCCTCTGCCCACCATGTACACTTCAGTAAGAGGTGCAGGTGTCCAGTGACACTGAAAATCAGGCAATTAGTGTCTCTGTTTTGGTACTGAGGCCTGATTAGCCTCTGCCTTGTGAATAACCCCTTTGACTTGTGTGAATTATTTTCATGCAGTTTATTGCTGTAGTTAAATTCCTAGTTTCAGCTGGGGAACAATTTGAAGCTGCTGTTTTCTTTTTTCCAGTAGATGAGTTGATATTTTAAATAAGCCCTCCATGTATTATTAATAGTAGATCATATTATAAAAGGAACACAGACCCTGAGAAATACGCAGGGCTTTTTCCTGCTCTCTTGTAGTAAAAAGGTGACTCTTAAGTGAAAAAGGAGCAGTAGCTGCCAACAGAAGGTGGATTTGACTCAGGAAGAAGGAAGAGGAAAGGAAGGAAAGGAAAAAGGTGAAGCAACAGCACTGATTTCTTTAGGAAAAAGGACAAGGAGTGCAACTGACCACAGTGAGCATAGACCACAGACTGACTTCCCCAATAGCTCATTGTCCAGGCAGTTCTTACAGATGAGCATGAGTTTTTTTCTGTTTAGTCCTGCCTGAGTGGCTCCATAGATTTCTAGAAGAGCCTGATGAAATGATAAGGGCTCTCTGTGTAAACTTACTAAATTATTTTCTGTTTTTCATAGGATACATAGCAGCAAATAGACATTTTACGCTAAAGAAATACATCTATTGTAAGCCTCTATTTCTATACAACCATTTCTCAGTGTTTGTTGTGGAATGCTGGTACAGATTTTGATGGCTACGTGCAGTTTTATTTGCTCTCCTCTTTTCTGAAAAGCCTTACAACCATACTGGCAGCATTTGTTTTTACTGGTATTCTAATTTATACTTACAGCTACAAGAGAAGAAAATGACATCACTGTTCTACATCATGGAGCAGCTGTCAGGTGAATAGAAAACTTGAGCTGTGTTCATGGCTTTCATGCACAGAGGATTCTGCCCTGCTTTATCCAAACCTTGACTTCACCTGTGCTAAATCACCTGCTGAGAGTATTATTTTTATAAGCCCTAAACATGAGCCTAATTTGTACAGTAATTCTGCTGAATGGATTTCCTTTGTCATACCACTGTGTGTTATCTGTTCAGAAGGACAGCACCTTAGTTACTGCTGTAGTCCTCTTCTTTGTCTTAGTGTGCTTCTGCTGAAGTCTGCAGAAACACTCCTATTTCCTTTAGTGGGAGGAGAGTTTTGTCAGCACTTTGTGAAAACCATATGCTTGAGTGCACAACTAGCCATTAGCTTTAATCTGAAAGTATAAATTTTGTTTAAAAAAAAAAAAACTCCAGCACTGTAGCAACTTCCATTAAAATACTGCATTTAATGTACACCATCTCCATGAGCAGCACATAACTTTTTTTTTCCTCTGGAACTACATCAAAAGGAACAATGGGTGACGCTCCAGGAAGCAATCTGAACCTTACTCATAAAATAGATATGACTGATTGTAATTCATATGCAGTTTCTGAATGCAAGCAAGAAAATGAAAATTCCAGAGATACAACATTTGACTGAAATCAAGAAAGCTTATGCTATCATGTCGCCCTGGTTTTTTAAGATTCTCTAAGCCTTCTGATGTTTACATTCTTGTAACAAACTTTCTCACACACTTTCTGTAAACAATTCACTGTTTTTGCATTCCTTTATGGAGAAGGAGAAATTTGATGGACTGTTGATTTGTCCAGTGTCGTTGCAGAGGTGGCACTGTCACCCTCCAATCCACTGTCACTTTTGGAAAACTATAAATGTTGGAGTCAGAAATAAACTTGCTCTCTTTTCCTCTTCACCTGAGCAGCAGCGTGCGTCTGTGTTCTTTCGTGTCCTATAGCAACACTATCAGAGTCTTAAACACCAAAGATCAAAACTCTTGTCTTGATCTTGGATCACCACAATTCACATAGCAATGTTCTGTTTTCTTGACATTTCTGATGCTTTTAACAATAAATAAAGAATCTCTCCTAGATTTTAAATTATTTTTTTTCTGTTAATGTTCATCGTCACAATCTAATACCAGTCTTTACAGCAGCTTTACTTCAAAACAAATTAGAGTGTTATAGTAGATTGTGTAGTTTTGTAGCATAAATTTGTGCTCTTAAATTGAAGAGTACAGGGACCTTATTGCTATGGTGCACTGAAAACTACATGGAAAATCATTTCATCAGCTACAACCTATAATTCCCCAGTTCCATCATTGTTAAACCCATCACCAGAAAAAAAAAAATCTTGTTGAGGACCCCCAAATGCCTTGAAGAAGCTGAAGGATGAAAATCCATGATCTTACATATACACATTCCAAAATACAATCTATCATACCCAGTTAATTAAAAGATTTTCTAGAAATCAAAAGGACAAGCTCTATCAAACAAATTGTACCACAATAAAAACACAAAATCAATAAACAACAGAGACACCAAGTCACAGCTGGAAAGAACATCTTTCACAAGAAATACTTTTTACTTGACCTCTCAGTCCAGGTTGTCTAAAGGAATATCTACAGAATAAATTCAAAAGACAAGCGTGGGAACTAAATTCATCACTCACTGGACATTAAAAAACATAGACTTCCATGGAAATACATGTTATAAGTTTTTCCCAGGAGAGTGGAAAGCTCTCCAAATTGTGCAAAACCTAAACATTTTATTCCTTATTCCTACTAGTCTACTACTGCTCTATTTTCACATCAGTTCTGATTAGCAAGTTCATATTTAATTCAGATCTTTTGTTCTTGAACTCTATTTCTAAGACTTTTTTTCTATGTAGAAGTTTAACATTTCTATTCCGAATCTGACCCACCAGCATGCAATGAAATGTTCCAGTTTATCATCAAGTGTATCAAGTCCTGGAATAAAATATATTCTCTCTTTCTATAGATGTTGTCAGGAAGTTCAGCAGACCCATCAATTTCGGACTCAAATTGAGCAACAATAATCACTGATCACATATTTGGCTGAACTCCACTTTGGATAGTAAGAAGGCATACTGCCTATTTTAGGACTTACAGGAGCAAACAGCAAGTGCCTGATTCCTCCTGAGAGGCCTAAATAGTGTTCCATTCAAAAAGGTTGGATTTCTTTTTCTTTTTTTTTTTTTTTTACTTTCTCCTTTATGAGGTGAAGAAGACATAAAGGACACTCCTCAAAATTCTTGACGAAATTTTGAGAGCTGGTGTCTCCAGAATGACACTGTGACTCAACAGAAAACAGAGAGCAATTTCTCCCTGTTTACTTTTGCACTAAGTTCTTCCTTCTGTTTCTATGAATTTGACACAAAGACTGGTTATTTGAGTTCATCTGAATCAGGGTCCTGCTTGCAACACTGTGATCTGCAGGTTTTGGAAGTCATCCCCTTCTTGTCTTCTCCAGCACGTTTCCTAGGCATGGGCACTCTGTCTATTACTTCTTCATTGGATATGTAACCCTAGCAGCCGGAATTATTGAGGCATGCTAACTGATCTTGGGCCATATGTTGACAGATTTCCAGACCCAGGTCTAAAAATAGGTTTTAATGGGTATTTAAAAGGAACAGTGTATAATATAAGCAGGAACTTAAACAGTAAAATTTAAATCAGTTTTTACTTTCTATTATTAGAAATTTTGTAACTGTAATACTGTCTTTTTGCACCTTTCTCTTAATTCCTGTTCCAGGGATGGGTCCTCAGTTATTTTCAGTTATGCAACAATCTCCTCCTGCATTTTCTGTTATACATACTCTGAATGGGACTTGATTTCCTTTCTGTTTGTCTTGAGGAGTCCCCATCTCCATCACTAGGAAAGCCTTTCTGTGTTTTTCTTATTTTCTTCCCAAACCACTCTCTGTGTCTTTTTATCCCTTTTCTAATGCCCTACTCCTAATACTTAAGTAATTTTACATTATTCTAACCTCCTTGAGAGCAGGCATGGAGAAAAACTATTTTGCTTTCAACTACTTCAGCTATTATGTTTTCCTATTATATTCACTCAACTGCAGAAAAAGAGATTTTATATCATTCTATTACATAAAAGAAATTTTTATTAGGTGGACAGTAACATGAAAAAAAGTGTTTCATAAAAGTAACTCCAAACTGAAATATCTGAGCATCCAACAACAGATTTCACAAATATTGTCAGCATTTTGAAACACAGACAAGACAAGAATTCAGTAGGGTAAGATAGGAAAAGGAGGGAAGAAACACAAGCTGTAATGATGTTCCCTTAAACTTCTTTTCTTTGCAGCTCATTGAGTAAATTCATATCTAAAATGGTTTTGGAATATTAATGCAAGGCGCCAGTACTCATCAAGCAAGGGCAAAGACATACCTCCATATGACCTTATCATCTTTAAGTAAATAATAAGCAGATCTTACGGTTTTCTTGTGGTTAAAACACAAATAACAATGGGCTCAGGTAATAAACAAACATCTCCCACAGATCAATGTCACTGAGGTACGGTTTTGTACTTCAACATTTGTGACTGCCAGCACTCTTGGCAATTGCAGTCCTGGTATTTACCTTCTGAAACAGATGTGGGAAAAATAGTGCAATCAAATACCAACTATCCTTTTCTCCACTCTTCTAAAATGTCCCAAATATCCCAAACATCATATTGTGCCTGGTTTCCCCATGGGTGCTTGAGTGAGGAGGAGATATGAAGATTTATGATCTGCATTTTTTTACAGATAACATCTCATCTCTGCTACTCTCAACATCTAGAAATACATACCCTGCTTTTTGCAGTGCCATTCAAAACTTAACCAGAGAACTAGGTGTAGTATGTAACAGATGTACAGATAAAAGATACTTGACAGATAATTGCTCTTTGCAATATTTTATCTTTTTTTTTTGATAATGCAAATAATTGAGTCAGCTAAAACAAACTGCATGCCTTTCTCTAAGGCAGATAACGTTGAGATAACTGTGTCCACTCTGCATGGTTGGCACTTTGCAGCAGTTTGTATGTGTGATTTAAGAAATTAACAGGTTTTCTCTGAAGAACAAATCAAGCTTTCGAGCATCGATTTTTCAAATGTAGAGGTCTAACTAAGGAAAGAATTTCATCCTGTGTGCTCAAGAGAGATTATGCTTAGGAGGGTAAGGTGGAACTGCAAATATTCAGATGATTTATTATCATTTCCCTGAAATAGGGAAACAAATGGAATACGAGGAATGTTATCTCCATCTCATGCGCTAAGGAGCAGGCCCATACAATGATACACAGAAGCTTTATTAAAAATTCATGAGACTGTAAAGTCTCTCATTTTGCAATCAGAATTAAGTAGTTTTCTAATGTCATTAGCTGGAAGTCAATTTAAACCACTATCAGCAGTTGCAACACACTCCAAAATGCTAAATTGAATAAAACAAATGTTTCCCACTTATTTTTTTATTAGAAATATTAGAATTTCATATTATGACTCAAACCCACATGGCAGTGATATCTCTAAGAAATAAATTTCCCCTGACTTTATTTACTAGTCACATTTATGTTGGTCAAAGAAGGCGAAGGAGTTTCAGAAACAGAAATCCAGTGTCATGTTTAATTTCTGAGCCAATAGAATATTGATGCATGGAAAAGCTCAAAAGGTGTGCAGTTTTCTCCTATAGGATAGCCAGGTCCCTTGACAGTAACAGCCAAGTGCAGTGAGCTACAGGAAAGAGATCTTAGAATAAAACAATAGTAATTTTCAAAAACAAACAAACAAACAAAAAAGGCACAAAAGCTTTTCAATATTTAAGTATTGTTTTAGAAAGATAGTTGAAACTGGTAGAATCCATGGCTTCTCATGTAAGTAGTTTGCTTTGCTTTGCTTCTGTACTAAGACAGTAGCTGTGATCTTAAATAGATTTTTTATGTAGGTAAATACAGCTTTTCTTTTTTTCTTAAAAAACATGCTTATACCTAAATATTACCAAGTTTTGTAATCATTTTAGTTTGAGAAAAATTGTGTTCTTCTAAATTAGTTTTTTTGAAAAGGATCTAATTTTCTGGGAAGAAGAAAATGGATACTTCCCTTTAAAGAAATTAATCTTTCTTAGGGAACTCATGCAAGTTATCAAACAAATTACTTGCAATTTTTAAAAGTCCTTTAGCTGATTGTGCATACATCTCAGTGGCATTAAATGAGCCCATATGTCAGGTAAAACCTCTTGGCTTCTCATGTGGCTTATGCAGTTATTCATGTTTTCAAAAGAAATATTCCTCTCATATACACTATATTTTAACCCAATCAAAATATATAAGAGAGTATATCTTTTAGAGACATTAATTCTGTATTAGAAATGGCCCCCACATTGAGTTTTTTGTTGGCCAATTATATTTAAATATTTTATGAAGATTCTCTTCTAAAATGTACATTGCCCAATTTCATACTTTGGCTTTGACATTTACTCTAAAATAGTTTCCTGCAGCAATAGTTTTCACTCTTTATTGTTGACTGGTCCTTACAAAGTGCCAAAATTTTTCCATTTAAAAAGTAGTTAGTCTTTTGTACCTGAAAGGTAGTGAAGCTACTGATGGATTTTGCATACTGCATTTCCTTGCATTTCAGAGACAAAAAAATATAAAAATCTGAAAATATCCTGCGCAAGCTGAATGTGAATCAGTCTGTTTTGGAGAAAAATGTTGTTTGTTTTATTCTTCAGGTAAACAACAGGTGTCGTGTACGCTTTCATTCAATTTAAACTAAAGTGGTTTTTCTCTTGAACACTAGCAATGAAATGTCACAGAGAACCCTGCATCAGATACAATATTTGCTAATATTTTATAACAAATATTTAAGATATGTGGAATCAAGGAGACCTTTGCATGAAAGGGCTCATATGTAACTTAGTCATCTGTTGTAGTAGGTTTGCAAGAGAATCGATCGGGCAAACTGAATTTGGAGGATCACTAAACAAGCTCCGCTGGCCTGGGCAATAAAATGTTTGGGAACAGTGTATATGAGGAAGAGGAAAAGGCAGACAAACAGAAGCAGATTTACTGCTGCAGAACCCTGTAGTGCCACCTGTTCTCTGTTGCACCCAGGACATGGGCAAATCCTCAGGTGATTCCTGCTTTTCCTGGAGGATATTCAGGATATTCACTGCCAGTTCTTCAGCAGCTGGCAGAGCTGGTGAAGCTGTGGTTGGGCACCCAGCTACCCATGTGGGTAATTAATGTCTGGACTATGGCCTTTCTGACAAAACAACACCTTTTCAATCTCCCTAGATGAAAATTGCCACCTACAAAGCCCAGGTTTGGGAGGCTGTGAACTTTAAGGCCAAATCTTTTGCCACATTCCCATATAGTTCTTTGCACTTGCATACACTGCTAGGATCATAAGCCAGCTACAGAGTTTAAAACCATTTATGAAAAATCACTCATTTTAGTCTTGAATCAAAAGGTGCCTTGGACAGATCATCTTGAAGAATTTCATCCCATCTGTAACTCAGTCTGGTGTGACAGATTTCTGTAAGGAGCTGAGCGGAGCAAGTCAATACCTCTTCATGCAAGTTTCCCTCCCATTTATATTTTCTGTTTATGTAAAAGTCTTGTTTCTACCCTCTGTCACAGTCATTTGACTTTTTTAAATTTCATTTTCTAATTTTTTAAATTGAAAAATACCAGACAAGATGCACTTCTGACCTTGGACTTCACTGATGGTACTATAACACTCATTTCACAGATGGGATCTAGAGCAGTAATGAATATAAAGAGGTGCAATTGTTCTGAAGATGCTAGAGCATAATGCTAACTTTATATTAATGTCTGAAAGATTGCAATTCTAGGATGCTTCATGTGGAGACAAAAGAACAGTCACTGATAGATAATGCACTGTTTTGGAAAATCTGTTCATTATAGTTATATGGCCCTAAACATTCCACCTGTGCTTTGATTTAGGAAAATTCAAATAATTTTAGCCTATTTGCACTATTCTATTATTTTTTTTAATGGGATTATCTTTGCTACTTTTTTCCTAATCTTATGGTTATAGCATTAATATGATTCAGTGAAACCCATGAGTACAAATTTCTCTTTGCATTTCTCATATTTAAATTGCATTCCTATGCCAGTCATTTGTGTAAATGGCTATAAATTTACTGAGCAAAAACAATAAGTAAGTTTTTGGTCTTTATAAGTCTTATTTCAAGTAGCTAAATCATGCCAATATAAATACTTTTTAATATGACTGATGTGGTTTGAAGTCTATTGTAAGACAGATGCATCTCAAAGCCTATTAAAGAAGAGAACGGCCTATTCTTGTTCCCTCTTGATGGGATTATCCAGCCATAAAAGATGAATTTCTGTGGTTTAACATTTTGTTCTACTGATTATTACCAGCACCGTGAAGTGGTAAATACAAATGCTAATTTCAACACACTTTCAAAGCAAATTTTTAAAGTTTGATAGGCTTTCATGGTATTTTAAATTAAAATTCAAGGTACTGTAAAATCCATTTTGTTTACAAACAAAAAACGGCAATACAAGTGCAAAAGATGCTGAAATGTAAAGCCTATCAAACACCACTAAGAATGAAAAACTGATGGAAAGAGAGTTAATACTGAGATAACACCAACCAAAGCAGCAATTGGGAAGTGTGAAACGAGCATGGGAATCAAAAATCTCATGAGTGTTGTGGGAAATAAACCATCTTTTGCAACAAGAAGCAATAAACATCTTCACTTTAGAAGGCTGTGTTTTAAGACAGAGAATATACCAGAATATTAGCAATTAGCATTTTTTGTCTTCCATTTTTAGGAGCTAACTTCTTTTCTCACTGTATATTCAAGGTTTCTTTGGATTAGAATTTAATCTAGAGATATTTTTCTTTTTCTGAAAGTTAGAATGGGATCATATCATTGTAGAAAAAATTACAAATTTTGAAAGTTCCAAACAACTTGCTACCTTTATTAATTGAGGTTTTGAGCTTCTTTTTAATTTTTATACAATTTTCTGCTTTTCCAGTCAGTTTTGTTCTCTCTTTTGCCAGTTTTTTTACCATGGGTTTTGCATTTATTTGTATGAATAAAATAGGGTTTTTTTTTTCAACCTCACCCATATATACATCTTCATACCGTATATACAATTTATAAAGGTAGTCAAAAGTACATCCTCAACTCATTTTAGTTGAATGCATTTATTCAGGGAAACTCACTTGGTATTTTAGAAAATATGCTCACATGTTGAAGATATCGAGACCAGGAATCTTTCCAGCTCTTCCAAGTACCAAAAAAATTAACAAAAAGTATGAGTGTTCAGTTTCTGTAAAATGTAGTCTTTTGCCATTTTGGCAGCTATGATGATCAACATCAGAGATTGCAAACCACTGTTATCCAACACCTTCTGGAAAGCTTTCTTTCCTCCTGCAAATTTTGCTGTAGAGCTGGACATATAAACCTGTGTTAAAAATGGACGATACAGAAGAGCTGTCCCTTGAGAAATGCCTACCCTCTTTTGCTCACTTTCTTTTATGTGAGGGTATTTTTATATGTCTGTTTCTGGACAGCTGCCTAACTCAGGTTAAAGATTTTTTGTTGTTTTTTCTTTTGTCTTTTTTTGAAGTGTATACTTACAGGTCAAAGCAAAGGTTTCCTTTACAGGGAAACATTCTAGTACCACTGCACACATGAAAGATATGAAGGAATCTATCTTTTCACAGGAAATCTTCCATCTCATTTTTTTCCCCCCATACATCTCATGTCTGCTTTTCCTTACACAATTCCATTAACCTGACAGGTATCCTCAGCTGCTAGTGAAGTAAGCAGAGTATGAGGAAAGGTTTGGGGGAAAAGGGAGCATAAAAATACCTTTTGCAGCAGTGTATCTAGGCTGCATTGGGATCAGCCTGCCTACCCGTTGCTCAGAGGAGGGAAGCTTCTATCCAGGAATAAGAGGCACGTAGCAACATCAGTGAGAGTGAAGGGGTTACACATTTGTTATTCCAGAGGAATAGCCAGCAAAGCTCAGAGGATTTCCAGCTGTGTCCTGTCCATTATAACAGAGAGTTTAAACTTAACAAAGCTCATTTGATTTTGCTCGTTGATTTTCCTGTGTATTTTAGCATAAAAAAGTTCACAAACTCTCATGTTTACAAAATGTGAAAATGAAAAGGTAGTGAAAGCAGTGACATTGTTCTTGAATCTGAATGAATTCTTACCAGTTTTTCCTAGGCAAGGCACAAACACGTGTGCAGCCTATGCACTACTTAAGTGACATTTAGTTTAAGCCCTCAGTGAATTTTACTAATACAGAAACCTAAGGTCAGTAATTCCATTTTCCCTGGGATGTAAAATTGATATAAGCAGCTTTTTCTCCCCCTGCCAATGATTTCCACCCCTGTGACTTCCCATCAGCTGCACTGACAATAACACTGCAAAAATAAAGGAGGAGCTTTAAATAATATGAAATCACCGTGCAGTTCTTAAGGGAAAAGGAGCGGCAGGATTCAGAGGCCACTTATGTCAGCCTTGCTGCCAGGGGAAATAATATGGAGGAGTAGTCCTGTGCTCACAGTGTGTGAAAAGTAAATCTCAACACCTGCTAAGATTTTGAAAGAAGCTTTGAAAAATGCAGAACAAATCACATATCTCCTTTAGATCTGGCCTTTCACCCATGTGGAAGATGCTCAGTCCTAAGTGCAACAGGCAGTTCAAGTGGAAAAATAAACCCCATAGGCAGCTAACTTCAAGAGTTTGAAGGATTACAGTTTAAATTATTAATTTAAGGAAAATTGACATACTGTGAACATAGTGGACTAAGACATCTGTAACACTCCTATCATTATCAAAGATACTACAGCGATGATGGTACACTGGAACAGACATGCAAACTGAATCAGCCAGGTCTCATTATAAACCAGCCTTTCTATCAGATACAGTCAACATGAGCAGAAGCCAGCATTCTCTATATACTGAATAAACTTATAGCTTTTAATTTCCAGTGGCATAAATCTGGCAGTTGTCACTAGGTATAAAATGAAAGCAAAAATTATTTAAGTGTCTTTGGAAAGTACAAGATTTTTCTTCTCTCTCTGTATGTATTCCCCGTGACATGATCCTCACCTTATTCCCTTCAACCTTGTCAGTTTTCATCACTGTTAAATCTCAGCAGAAACTACAGGTTTAACAAACCAAAACAATTTCTTCAGCAGGAAAAATAAAACCCTGTGCTTTTTTCAGGAGGTCTTTGATTTTAAAGAGTTTGCAAACATTTAAAAATAAATTGTGTAATATCCTTCTTGAATAACACTTCAATATAGTGTTACAAATTAATGTGGAGTTTCAGAAGCACTCACATTAATGCAAAATGAGTTCATCACAATTACCATTATTACCATAAATACCAAAGGAATTAATAATGATTAGGGTGATATTTTAAAGCATTCTTAATTATCATGTGCATTGTTTGTAAAATTCCAGGATGATTATAATTACTGTAAAGCTTCTCTTTGGGCAAGGTTCTCTTCCCAGTGGAAGGATTGCCCAAAGCTAAATGATTCTGAAGTCCCTCTGAAATCCTCAAAAATGGAGTTAGAATGTTTTGCACATACATTAGCTTGGAGATTGCTTTCCTTATAGCATAAATTTCAACAATAGGTTTGATGTAATTAAGAAACCCCAAGAAATAAGCATTCAAGACAAACCTCATTTTTTCCTGAGTCTCTGGATGGTAACTAGCATAGTTCCTCTGTGCATGCTGTTGCTAGATTTGTGATTGGTGGAGAAAGCTCAAGGAGGCCTTAGTGAATTCTATGTAATTCTATGTTTACTTGTTCAGTAATTTAAAAAAAAGTCAAACTGCATAGCAGAGAACCCTTTCAGCTGAAAACCCATTGGAATTTTTAATTTTTCATAAGAACGAGATGTATAATACTATGATGCTTAACCTTCTTCAGGGGAACATTTTGAAAGAAATAAAAAAAATCAAATTCTGGCTCTTTAGTATGTTAATGTGTGCAGTATGGGCTGCCTTTTGACTGCTTATGTTGCCTTATACATCACCTTTGATTTTAGACATGTATTGTCTAAAAGGAATTGGAAAGCCACTTGGGAAAGTAGCTTATAGACTTTACTCCTGAGTTTTTCTCCTACAGTGGCTTTCAGGTGTACAAGGTAACAAACTCATAGACATGGAAGAAAAAGTGTTATGAACATGATTTAAATAAAGAAAAAGTGTTATAAGCATGATTTAAATAAAGATAAACCTGCTTCTTTGGACAGTCCAAATCTTTCAACTTTTAGAGCAGGCAATGCGCAGAGGAACAACCTAGAAAAAGAAGCCAGTTGTGAAATTTTATTTTGAGTTTCGGTAGATTTGTACTCCTTTCCCTTACCTGTCTGATTTCCAGTGTATAAAATGGGGCAGCCAGTGCAGATCCCACTTCTCATTCTGTCATGGTTCTATTCTCATGTCCATAATGAGCTGACACTGCTTAAAATTAATTAAAAAAAATAAAAAAAAAATAAAAGC
>VXBU01016052.1:36368-76650 GCA_013400315.1 Bombycilla garrulus | reverse complement strand
AATAAATGATCAAGTTCCAGTACACTGGCTCCCTGCTTGAATAAATGATGCAACAATTGGACCTCAAAGACTGGCATAAGGGAATGGGGGGGAACGTGTGGCTGGGGAGAAGTGAGAGCAAAGACCTTACTAGACTCCCTCTAACAATTTTCTCACAATATAAAAAAAATCACAAGCAAAGCAAAACTTATCAAAGTTATCAATCCATATCAGTCCATTCCTACAGAAAATTCAGGCTCATAAAGTGGCACCTTTTATATAACAGTCTTTGTAGAAGGATTAAAAGTCTCAACTCTCAGTTAAGTGGTTGCTTTTCTCTCTTTTAACTGCCACTTATATATTTTATCTCTAGTGAGAAATATTTGAAAACCCTTGACTTAAAATTTCAAAAGTGTTTAAATCATAAATGTTTAAGTCATTGCTGGAAACAAAATTTGCCTTCTAACCGATGTACATGATTTCAGAAATTCTGTGTTAGATTGTGTCCTAACATTTAACTTGGAGATGAAATTTACTTAGCACAGAGTTCATTCACAAATTATAAGCTTAGAGGTAGTTGATAGTTTTGTGTGAAAATCAATTTCTGGTAAGAAATACCCTTTTTTTTTTTTTTTTTTCCCCAAGGAAGTGTTTTTTATGGTAGAAAGACTGAAAATGATGGGTCTCTGGTTGCTCACCTAGAAGACTGCTATCAGTTTCAATTTTCACATGAATGGCCCAAGTTCCTGGACCATTTGCTGCTTTCAGCAGGGACAGGCAGACTGAGCATCTGTGGCTCTTTGGCAGTGAGGCTGAAAGGATGAAAGACTCCTATCAATTTTTCCTAGCGAAAAACCAAACCTCACAAGAGTCTCCAACCTGTTACTCAAAACAACAAAAAAATCCTTTTCTTTTTCTCAGGAATACTTCATTTTCCTGGAGAATTTATCATGTTTCTTTTTAAAATTTTCTCTTTTTTTGACTGAATATACTTAAACATAAGACTCAGGCTTTTTAGCTGCTGGTGATAAGCACTTGAGGGCAGATACACAGGCAAGGTACACTTCCAACATTCTGTGGTGACAGGCTTGGTGCTACTATGGTTGGGCATCATCACAGTTAGCACAGATGGGGA
Source organism: Bombycilla garrulus (assembly GCA_013400315.1). Lineage (NCBI taxonomy): Eukaryota > Metazoa > Chordata > Aves > Passeriformes > Bombycillidae > Bombycilla > Bombycilla garrulus. Next base: position 75,536 of record VXBU01016052.1, on the reverse strand, counting down.
ATAGGATTTTACTGATGATTATAGCTGAGAATGGGCCTTCCTCCCTTTCCCCAAAGTTAGACCTGCCTCTGTCCATAGCGAAGGGTATTTCTGCAAATCTAAAGCAGCTTTCTTTACAGTGCTTGAGGTCCTGAGCTGTGACAGCACAATTCAACACGTTGGTTTGGTTTAAGTGTGTATTTCTTAAATGTAAACATGAATTCCTTAAGTCCAGAGCTGTTGAGAGGCAATAGTGATATAGGGATCCTTCCCACACTGTGATCCATTGCAGTTATTGGTATTTTTTCTACTTGTTTGGCTTTATTGACCATCTCCCAGAAAGGGGAAAAGGGGCCATAAGTGAGGAAAGTACATTAGTGGTTGAATGACATTTGAACTCCTTGGTAGGGCAGTAATAAAACCAAGACGTTTGGAAGACAAACTATTTGAAAAGAACCAGCCAGGAATGTTTAAAAATTATTTTCAGAAAAAAGTAAGGGAAAGAGGTGTAAAGATCTTGATATTGCTGCGATCGGTGCAAGGCAAATTCATGGCACATTGAGAGCTCACCTTTGATTGTATTTTGGCAACTGCCATTAAATTAATATTTCTTTGTAAGTCATAAAGAATTAGGTGAATTGGAAAATGCCTCTGTTTCTCCAGCTGATATAAATATTGTATTAATTAAATCTATTAAGAACACTGAAATGAGATTTCATTAACTAATATCCCCTATTAAGATAATTATGACTAATTATAGTTATTAGACTAATGGTTTAAATCCTCAAGCACAATGTGCTACAGAAGGTTAAGAGGCCTAAGATAAATTGAAAATCAAAAGTATGATCAAACTCTTTTTTAATAATTTACACAGCTACCATCCTATAACGGTAACTATGACAGCAACAGTTTCATTTTTTGCAACTCACCTCATGCTGGGAAGGAAGATAATTTTTTATGATTTGCTAGTGATTTTGCATTTCCAACAGGAAGTGTCCTGATTTCTAGACTGTAGGTGCTAATCAGTATGAAAAATTAACCTCTTACATGTTCTCATAAAAGAAAATTCCATAATTTTATTAATTTTTTATGCAGACTGTCATATTAAGAAGGCAAAATCTCACTCAAAATGTTTTTTTTTAATGTAGCAGCACAGAACAACTCTTTCATATGTATTTGCTGATGTTTTCTGTAGAGAGGTATGTACTATTTGAAAACTTATGTTAGTAGCTCAATATCCATCAGCACATGAGCGAAAAATGTGCAATACATGACCCTTGAGTCCTTCTTTGGGGAAAAGCCAAAATCTTACCAGACAATAAAAAACCCTGTGTTACACAACAGAGAATTTTTCCTCCTTTGCAGCTAAATAAATAGGTTAAGTTTCTTGTGGCTTAAACTGTGAAATTCAACAGGATTTAATATGAAGTAGATCTATCACATAACTAGAGTATGATTTGAATTACCAGCTGCCTTCTAAGAAAAGACATATACAAAAGCAGCTGAGCTGTACTCAGCTCTTTAATGGATAGTCATAAGAGACTATCTGTATTCAGAAAATTTACCAATTTTGGATCTTGGATAGATAAAAATGATGTAGTACCAGGGAAAAGAGAGATTCCAAACCATATCTAATGTGGGAAACTCAGAGTTTGCCTAAAGTTAGAAATTTGTATCTAAAACTTAATACTATATATTTTAGATGACAGGCATCAGAGAGGAATCCAAAACAGGTTTGGATATCTAAAATATGTAGGAAAAAACACACTTTGAGCTAGGTACTGTAAAGGGTGATTCATCTGCCTTTTTGTGCCCATGCAGAATGGCAGAATGGGGAGCAGATAGGAATACCTTCCTACAGTGCCCATGGAACTGGGCTACTGCATCTTGTAGAAGATTATATGGCTGTTAAAATGCTAAAACCTTTCTACGTCAGAGGGAGCACTGTCATTTCAGCTGCTGTTTTTGAAGATTTCAACAAAACATTCTGAAGATTTGGAATACAGCTAGAACACTAGTTTGAACAATATCTTAACTATAGAGTCAAATGTACTTTTAAGTTATCAGTGACATTTTAGAGATTAAAATGGTTTTATTTTTATAATATTACTTCATGTTGCAAGATAAAGTCTTTGTTATCTACTCATGCTAAACAACAGTGGAAAATATTTCAGTTATTTGAGTGAAAGAGATAGTTCCTTAAAATAATTGACCTTGCTTCTCTGGAGGTTGGCTCTGGCAAATCTTTATTGATCTTTCTGTACAGTTGATTCAATAAACTTTGATCTCCATTTGTTTGTTTGCTTGTCTTTTATATTGTAATATCTGGAATTCTTCTTCTACCTTGTTATTTCCCAAATACAACTTTTAAAATTGTACAGATTATTTCTTTCAGTGGATTCTGTGATAATGCTCCAGTTCTACCTGAGTTTACATGTCTCATTCCTGTGTAATTTCCTAATATGCAGTATGTGTTTCTCTTATCATAACTATACACACTTGCCAAACCCTCTGCTTGGAGGCCTGGAAGGGAAATTGCATATGTTACTAATCAAGAGTTGGCATTCTCTTTCATGGCTGGTTTCCTTTAAGGCACAGCTATTAGAGTTAAGAGTTTTCTTATCACTAGGCAATAAAGCAGAGTTTCTGCCTTGGATAAATGACACAGAGGCAGAGAACACAGAAGCTGGCATGCTGAATCGGATTAATGGTCAGACATTGTGTTGTTGTGATGCTGAAGAACTCAGAATTAGATATGAGATCCCTGTAAGGAAAGGGACTTCTCTTCCTAACCCCAGGCAATCACTGCTAGGACTTGTGTTGTAAAGCATGAATAATGACATCACAAGCATGTTTTTTAATCCTTGGCAAGTCAATTTTGATTTTTATTGTTTTGAATTTCTATTTCTTTTTCTTTCTTGAACCCTAACATTTTATGTCTCACCTGTATTTCATGACGGCTGCTTTAGCTGTAATGATATGCTTATAAAAAATTCATAAGAAAACTTAGAATGCTCAAATCTAGAAATTAAGAAATATCATAAAAAGTTGCTCATGCTATGCACACTTTGTACTCTTTCCTATCATACATTTTATCAGTTTATGATCAGTGATGTAATTTAACCTAGCAGGTAGCTAAACACCACCAAGTTGCTTGTTCCATCCTCTCACTCAGTGGGACTGGGAAAATTTTTTTAGCTTAAGATAAAGATGATTCAATAAGACAGAAACAGAAGGAAAAATAATAATAATTTTAAAAATTATAATAATGGCTATATTATAGAAAACATTGTTGCACATTGCAATTGTTCACCATTTGCCCACCAAGGCCCAGACAGTTCTCAAACAGTGGTCCATGACCAGCTTTTGCCATATTTTTTACACTGAGCTTGACACCCCATGGTATGGAATAACACTTTGGCTCTTTGAGGTCGGCTATCCTGCCTTTCTCTCTTCCCAGTCTGTGCCTTTGAGGCTGCTGGCTGATTGGATGATGTTGAAAGCTGACAAATCTTTAACTTAGTACAAACACTGCTTGACAACAACTAGAACGTTACTGTGTTATTGACACTATTCATATTCTAAATCCAAAACACAGCACTATACCAGCCAATAGGAAGAAAGTTAATTCTCTCCCAGCCAAAACCAGGGCAATACCCTTCCCTTATTCTATACTATTTATATCATGCCCAGGTCTCACATTTTTCCAGACATCCTTTCCTGTCTTCTATATACACACACATTTATCATTCCCTAAATCTATGGGCCATTTCTTGAAAATATCCATTGTTTTTGGTTTATAAAATTACATTGAATGCTACACATCACAGTAGTTTTTTTGAGGCAGGAGAGGTGGACTGGCGTGTTTAATTGTTGATTAATGAAGCCAGTTCTGGCTGGGTGGGGCTGCTAACCAGGCAGCTTTTGATATATGTTTGAATATCCCAGCACACTTTGCTGTCAGTACAGTCCTTAACAGACCATTGTAACACTTGCTTTTCCAGGAGGCTTCTGCGTGATAAGCTCTGTGATATACCCACTCAGTGCCATGCTCTTTGGCCCAGGTGTCGATGAGGTTGTTTCAGAAATGAATCCTGTTGTATGACTCATGTTTCCATAAGAGCTCCTTTTCAAGGGCCAGGATTGTGTTCCAGGCAGTGGCACGGGGTGTGGGATATGTTTCCAGCCATCTGGTGTTTGTTTCCACCATTGTCAGCATAAGGTGCTTGCCTAGGCAGGTTTGTGGGAGTGTGATATAATCAATCTGCCAGGCCTCCACGTTTATATTTCAGCCATCCTCCTCCAAACCAGAGAGGCTTTAACGGCTTGACCTGTTCATTGCAATGAATGTTTCACATTTGTGGATAACCTGTGCAATAGTGTCCATGGTTGAATCCACACCCTGATCATGAGCCCATCTCATAGTGCATCTCTTCCTTGATGGCCTGAGGTGTCATGGGGCCCTCCAATCAATCCTTATGTTGCCAGCCCAGACCCAGCTGTGTTACTTCAATACTAGCAGCCTGATTCATCTGCTGGTAATGCTCTTCAGTGTCCCCATTCTTGTGATATATTTTTAAAACCAGTTTCTCTACCTGAGCAGCAATATGCAGTTCATGGTATGGTGCGGCCTCATCAGAAAGCAACATCTCGTCTGACAATGCTCCAAAATCTTTGACTTTTGGCCAGTCCACAATCATTTCTAAAATTCCTGTGTGGCTAGGTTTTCCTGTTGGGGCATATTGGGTGATGAGTGTGACACACATACGCCATGCAGCATAAATTGCAAAATGTGTAGAAGAAACCGTCCCTTGAATGGCAACCACTCCAGTGTCAGGAGAAGCTGTGTTTCAGGACCATTAAATTCTGAAGCAGCTCAAAGCCCTGATCAAACCCCTTCATACATTGCCAACTTTTCCTTTTCAGTTGGAGTATAATTGGCCTTGGATCTTTTGTATCCCCTGCTCCAGTACTCCTGGAGTTTTCCCTAGTCCAACCTGGAGTTTTCCCTAGTGCCTTCTGCCAGAGATTCCAGGTAGAGCCATTCTCCCTGACTGCCATGTAGAGCACATTTTTATTATTTTGTCCTGCCTGGACGGGCTGAATAGTTACTGCATTAAATTTTTCCTGGCTAATTTTTTAAAAGCCTGTCATTATTTAAAACCTCATTTTAAATTGCTCTTCTTCCAGGTCACTTGATAGAGAGGGCTTACAGTCAGTCTGCAGTTTGAAAAGTCAATTTTCCGTAACCCCATAATGCCTAAAAAAGCTTGTGCTTCATTTTGCCCATTCATAGAGAGACTATTATTTTGTTATTGCATCCACTGAGATCTGATGACATCCATATTGCCTTTTTATTCCTAAAAATAGGAATTCCTATGCAGGGCCCTTCACCTTTGTTTTATAGCAAAATGGGTGATGAGGATTCTGACTAGTTTTCTTCCTTTTTTCTTTTTTCTAAAAAACTTATTCTGTGCTTTGCCCCATATGATGATATCACCGATGTGTTGCAGGTGTTCTGCTTTGCGGTGCTCCAGGGCAGTCTGAATCAGTCCATGACAAATGGTACAGCTGTGTTTGTAATCCAAAGAAGATCTGCACTCTACAAACTGCAAACTTCATAGCCTGAGAACAGACTAAAAAGTTTTATTTTTCAAAAAGCACAAAAAATGTGCTGTGTTCAAATTCTACCCCAAAAATTGCATCTGCTGTCTTTTAAGGTTTCAAAGGACTTCAAGAGAGTGAAGCACATTACCTTGCAAAGAATCCATGAGAGTTCAGCACTATTTACCATATTCATCTACTAAGAACTTGTACATCTTTTTCAAATTAATTTACCTTGTCATGGAGTGAACATCAATGAGTAGCTGGTAACAACATCATCTCTTGCAAAAATAGATGTCCAATAAAGACTGAGAGGTTTGGTTTTTGGGGTTTTTTTGGTGTTGGGTTTCTTTGGGTTTTGATTTTTTTTTTGGTTGATTGGTTGGTTGCTTGATTTTTGTTTGTTTGTTTGTTTGTTTGTTTTGTTGTGGTTTTTGTTGTTGTTGTTGCTGTTTTTGTTTTTCTTTGTTTTTTTTTTTTCCTAGCAATTTGGTATTTTCATTCATGCCAATTCTACTATTCAGTTCTGACCAGTTATTGTAATTTAAATTCTCACTTTGTTTTGGCATCAACTTCTTAATCTTTTTTTCATCTCGATTTTTGACAGTGCCTCATCTTCATTACTAGCCAAGAATAGCTTTAGGGCAGGTGTATACCTGCCAAGTCTGGTAAAGAGGGATGAAAAGAAATCATCTGCCTTTTGTAGTATTCAGGAAGAAAAACTGGTCTTACTCCCTGGCAATCTAGTTTAAAATTGATTCCTTAATTAAAAGTTGATCAAGAAAAAATACAGAGAGAACTCCACAAGCTCAGATCTTTCCTTCCATGTTTTCAACAGAACAAAAATCCATTTTCATTGCTGCCCAAAAAAGCAATCTGAATCTGACCACATGCTTCTCTTCAAATTAATCACCAGTGAGTGAGTCTGCACAAGCATTTTATCTGAGATCAAGGGTGCAATTCTTACATAAACTTCTCAATAACCTCCATTTTCTAGGATTTTTTTGGCTTGCTTCACAAACTGGTAACAAAGTATAAATAAATATGTTTAGGCTGAAACTAAACTAGCAAATAGGGTCTGGGTTTCCAGAATCTAATACCCTCTGAGTTATAACAGGCATTCTGTTTCCAAGACAGAGCAGAGCAGAGCATTGTCTGAAAGCCCTCCTGAAACACAGGTGATGTAGTTGCCAGTCCTCAGCACCTCTGCCAGTTGTCCTGTGCTCCATGTTAATCTGAGCAGAACTAATTCCAGACTGTTTGCTAAGTCGAAGTCTTTGGCCCATCTGCAGCTCGCCAAGCTGGCATCCCTCAGCTCATGGCTTAGTGGGCTGTGGAGGAACTGGGAATATTTTCAGCCCTTCTCTGAGATATTAAGAACTAACGTTTGGAGCTCCTTAACATCATCTGTCAGCTAAGTATTTCTCTCAGTGACCTAATTTTATATGGCAGAGTGGGTGTGGCTACAGCTAAAGCTGTAGGAAGTAGCTACATGAAATGGGAGGAAACCAGAAACCTGGGATCCATTTTAAATTTCTACACATAAGCTTGTTTCTGTGAAATTAATTTGAATCAGATTAAAAAAATTGATGCATTTAAAGTTGTTTCTTTCTGAATAGGTCTTTCCCTTCATACTACTGAGACTATTTTCCTGCTCTTTTTGTAAGCTTTCAGCCTTTGCACTGCATGTTGCCTCTGAAGCCACTTAATTTATGTTTTATCTAACATAATTTTAATTTTCCCTCTACTTCACCAAGACTGGGTTTCAGTGTCTTCCTGGCTTGAATGATTACTTAGATTTGTTGGTTAATCATGCTATTTTTTTTTCTTTCTGCTTCCTTTTTAACACACAGCCGTTGAAACTGCTAAATCTGATAATAATTTATCATCCACAATGTACATATATTCTGTTGTTTTTACTGACTGAAACAGACAGGCTCAAGTCCCTTGTCTGACTCTCCTGCCTTGTTGGTTACACTGTGGATTCTACTAGGAAACAGGGCTAAAGACACTGAAGAAGTTGAAAAAAATTTCCTACATCCTGTTCCTCTCCAGAAGACCCATATGTTATCCAGCAATAATAATGAGAAATCTATTGCCCTTTTAGACCATATTCCAATCAGATCTGCTGTTGGAAAAAGAGGAATTTGGGCATTTACTAGAATAGAACTTTACTCAGTGAAATTGATGATAATTTTAGCTGAGATTTTATTTAACCCTTAGACTTTCATAAAAGGAGATAATACAGTATCCAAGTTTATTGAATAGCATTCTCAAGCCCCATATTTTTAAAATCAGAAACATTTACTCAGTCTCAGTGAGAAACTGTGTCCAAGTTATGTAAGTGAACTACCTCTTCTGTTGTTAACTACCTTGGAGAGCTTGCTGTTGTCTTCTGATAAATTTTAAATACTATTTGATTTTGCATTTCCCCTTCGTCACAGAATACAACAATTTTTCTACATTTATTATCAGACAAATACTTGAAGCAATATTTGAATATCACTGTTATTCATTCCAAATTGTTTTGGTAAAATTTCAGGATTGTGCTGGGATCCTGGACCTTTATATGGTATTGATCTACTAGGACAAAATGTTTTTCTGAATCCAGCAACAGCCTATTTTAGGCTTCAAGTAAATAATTTCTTGCTCTAGTGGCATTTAGAATGTCTGAAGAATGATACTTTCATATTTCCATTTATGTAAATCTGTAGATGTTAATTTATTTGGTGGCTCACATTTCTAGCAGAGCTCTTGAAAGCTGTGGGTGTTATTTTTATCTTCAGTGGGTTCATCCATAATATTGTGCATTAAGAATTCTAGCTGCCTGAGAGCACCCACAAATCAAGTAATTTGGCTGCTCAAACTTCAGTCCTTCAGACACATACATAATTTTTTTTTTGTACATGAAACTGTACCACTTATTTTCGTAGGACTACTTAAGGTGTTTCAAGGCAGGGGCCTAAGAAAACACTAAGGGGTTATAGAAATACTGGCTAGAAGAAAGTTTTCTTCCAAAGTATAAATGACATAATTCAGAGACTTTGCAGCCCATTATTTATAATCTAATATCTATAGCTATTACCTTATTCATTTCTAGTTACTATACATTGTATATATTATAGTAAGCAATAGTATTATCTTATCTGACTTTGCTGTATTTTCAGCCATGAATCCCCATGTCCCTGATCCATCAGGTTCTTGAATGATCTTTTCCTCTGTGAGGGTAACTTCCACAGCCATACAAAGAGTTTTGGCTGTGGTCTGATTTTTAGTGACAGCTCAGGATTTAGGAACCTGTTTTCCTATCTCATGTCTGAGGGCTAGACTCTAAATATACCTCTTTCTGAGGGTCACCAAATAGGAAATTATTTTGGTTTTTGTTATATTAGCTGTGCTTCTCCTTGTTGCTGCTATGAAGAAAGCACTATATTGAGCAGTAGTTGGGCAATTCTGCTACTTCATCCAAAATTTCTTCTCAATTTCTTGGCTATATGAATTACCAAGGGTTCTCTGCACCATGAGCCTTGTCAACGCTTCTTGCCACCACTGATTTAGTATCTGTCTACCTCCATGGTTCTAAAGGGTAAAAAAAAAAAGAAAACAGGTTTATGAAGACATTTCCCCTTTGAGAGTTGCTGAAATCTTTTTTCTCTTCAGAAGAGGCAGAGGAACAATCGATGATTCATTGAGAACAGCCATAACTCATAAATCTTACTACCATCTTTCTGCCCAGAATGCCTTTCTATTTCAGGAGTGGGTTAATAAAATAACTACTACTGCTCTTTCTTAGAAAACCATCTGTTGCTTTGTTAGACCAGCTGTTGTCTCCTGAATTTGACAGATCAGTCTTTGTCTCACCTTAATTCTCCTTAGTGATGGCATGGTTTCTCAAACAGTCTGAACCAGAATGTGCAGGCATCACTGCTGGAACTTAATACCAACCCCCCACTCATGTCTGCCCATCCTCACCTTGGTGTTGCCCTTCATCTGTGCTTGCAGAATTCTGGTCTGAGTCAGAGAATCAACCCAGAGAAAGAGACTGAAATTACAGCAAATTGTGCCAAAATGGAAGAGGCAGTGCTACGGGAGAGGGTGGTACAGCCAGGGAGAGAAGAGGGTGAAATGGCTGGTTTGGCAGAAGAACCTATTTATGCCTGCCCGAACTGACTGTGAAGCTGTGACATTGGTGTGCAGTGCATGTGCTGCAACTTAATTAGCTGAAATATATATCATATCAATCCTTATATAAACTAATATGCAAATATCTAGACAAGAGATATCTATCTATCTATCTATCTATCTATCTATCTATCTATCTATCTATCTATCATCTATCTGTATCTCTATCTATCTATCTATCTATCTATCTGTCTATTTATCTATATTATTGAAGCTAGACACAATTGTTATCAGTTGAGGTTGCGGTAAGTTTTAAGATGACTAACTGTACTTCTTTATAGGAATAAAAGCAAGTCTCCCTTACTTTAGTCTAATTCTAAGCTGCTTCTCATTTTGTGTGCTTGTGTGAGGCTTTTAAGTTTAAGAGAAACAAATCTCATCTCTTCCACTTAATCAAAAACCTCTAGTAGTGGTATGTTTATGATACAACACAATGTTGTGAAATAATCTGCCGCTGCATTTTCCAAACAAGATTTCTGCTGAAGCATTCAGTTCTTATAGAGCACTTACCTTTTTAAATGTGCATTTAATTCTTAGCTAATTGCCATCAATATTTATGCTGCTCAACTTTTATCCTGCTACATATTGTATAATTGCTACCATTAGCTCATCTCCCAAAGGTTTTCTCTTCAGATTCCTATAATGTATCCATGTTATTCTTTTCCAAAGCAAAGATTTTTATAATATTGTTAAATTGTCTAATACTCAGTTTATACTTTGGACCACAAGAAAAGTTGATTTCATTTAAAAATTTAGTAACTTCACGTTCACTTTTTCATTTTAAGAGGAATAATGCATAAGTAGTGCTGTTGTCTGCTATTTTCTATTGATTTCTAAAATCAGGGTCACAGTAGGTATGTTAAGATACCGAAAGGAAAATCCCCTCAATCTTATGAATTTTCTAGGTGTTTTGAAGATACAGCCCCAAAAGCCCCAAATTGAGCTACCCTACAGAAATAAATTATTTTTGTTTCCAGATAAAAGTGACATAGAAAGAAATGCCAATCACCTTCTCACCCAGAGGACAAATAGAATATACTGTAAAACCCTTGTACTGACTACTGGTTCTTCAAGGAAGCCATGGCCCTCCTGCTCTGTTTATGCTAGTAAACAGCTCAGGGCAAGGTTCACACTGAAGATCATATTGTGGTGGGATGACCATGGCTAGATGCCAAGTGCCCACCGAAGCCTCTTAGTCATTCCCCTCCTGACTTGAGCAGAGGAGAGAATTTGTAACAAAAGGTTCATACTTTGAGATAAGGGCATGTAGAGATCACTCAGCCATTACAATCAGGGGCAGAACAGACTCACTTTGGGGAAATTAGTTGAGTTTTTTGCCAATCAAATCATAGCGGAATAAAGAGAAGCAAACCCAAATCTTAAAAATACATGTTTCCCCAATCCCTATCTCCTTCTTGGGCTGAATTTTATTCCTGACTTTTCACCTCCTCCCCTCAGTGCTGCAGGGGGCTGGGAAATGGGGGTTGTGGTCAGTTCATCACATTGTTTCTGCCTCTGCTTCCTTCTCAGGGAAAGGACTTCTTACACTGTTGCCTTGCTCCAGTGCAGGTCCTTCCCACAGGCTATAGTTATTCACAAACTGCTCCAGTGTGGGTCCCTTCCATGGGGTGCAGTCCTTCAGGAACAGAAAACTCCAGCACTGGTCCACCATAGGGTCACAAGTCCTGCCAGCAAACCTGCACCAGCATGGCAACCTCTCTCCAAAGAGCCACAGGTCCTGCTCCAGCATGGGCTTCCCACGGGATCACAGCTTCCTTCAGGCATCCCCCAGGTCTGCAGGGTGGATATCTGCTCCACCGTGGACCTCCCTGTGCTGAAGAGGCACAGCTCTCTCACCTTGGTCTTCATCACAGGCTGCAGTGGATCTTCAGCTCTGATGTCTGAAGCACCAAATCCTCCTGTTTCTTCAGGGACTTGTTGCCTGCAGAGATGTTACTCTCACCTTTTCTCACTCCTCTCTTCCCTGTTTTTTGTTTTCATGCAATAACTTTTTTTGTCCTTCTTAAATATGTTGCCACAAATGCATTATGCTGTCATGGAAAGGCTCAGTCCTGGCCAGAGGCATGTCCAACTTGGAGCCAACTATCATTGCCTTTGTTCAATGCAGTGGAAGCTTTTAGCAGCTTCTCAGAAAAACAACACACCAGAGGCCATCCCACTACCAAGATCTTTCCACACAAATCCAATACATACATGATAACCTACACTTGTTTAATAATCCACCTGTTTTAATAGCAGGTCCAATTCCTTACGTGCTATTTTACCTGAATTAATAAGTACTTTCCCATTCAGTGCCCAAATAAGGTTTGGTCAAGTAGCATGTTATACTGCCTGTTCCCAGAAAAGATGAAGTTACCTAATTCTGTGGGCTTTGGAATGCAAACCATGCCGTCCAACTGGCCTATAAGCCAGTAAATAACAGTTGGTGGCAGTTTTTTTGTTCAAAATGAAGGATACAGCCTTTGAGCACATCTAAGTTCTGGGTCCTCAGAGCGAGGAAGAAAATTCAGCTGCAGACCATATAACCAAATCTGAAAATTCTCTTTGCAAAAAGTGTTAAGAAGTAGTGTGAAGAGAACTAATTATGATTGTTACTCATCTGTGCTTTATGAAGTTTGTCAAAAAAGCTTTGTGCAAAAGTGGCCTGTTTCATGACACTTGTCAGATTTAATTTGTTTTTATTCTTAGCCTGGTACAAACGTGCTGGTTTTGGCTGGAATAGAGTTAATTATCTTCACAGTGGCTGGTACCAGACTGTGTTTTGAACACAGGGTTGATAATATGGAGATGCTTTTGTTATTGCTGAGCAGGGCTTACACAAAGCCAAGTCGTTTTCTGTTTCTCATACTGCCATGCTAGGGAAGAAACAGTGTCCATGAGAAATTGTGAGGAGACATAGCTGGCACAACTGATCCCAAGAGAAAAAGCAATTTTTCATCCATACTGTGTCAGGCTCAATATATAAAGTGGGGAGAGGAAGAAAGGATGAAGGAAAGGACATTTGGAGCGATGGACTTCCCCAGTAACTGTTGCACATGATGAGGTTATTCTGCTCAAACATTTGAGAAAGATTACTGTTGATTAACTAATCCAGAAGTGGAATTTATGTGTTTGCCATCTTTCAGGTAAGGACTATGGGAGCAGAACTCAGTGACAGATTCTGGTGAGTTTATGGGGATAATCAGTTGGACATACAAATTCAGCGCGGCACTAGGTTTAGAAGAGGCAGAGCTTTGGAATCATGCACTGAAAATCCCAAAGAAAATAACAAACCACAGAGCTTTGTGTTATGTGCCTCTGCAGCCACTATGGAATATGGATGCTGATTTTCCTCTCCATATATCAAAGCACTTCTGTTCTGTGTGCCACATGACCAGTTGTAACCATGCTTAAAAATGGGTGGGGTGGGGAGAGTAGTTGGATGTGGGTGTGGATATATGTAAAAAAGGCAAAAATAGAAGTAGCCAGAGTTTACTTAATCATGTTGTACAAGAATTCACAGTGTCCAGAAGAAGGTTTATTCACAGAATTCTTCAAAACACAATGAAAATGTGAAATAAAATATCTGGCAGTTATAATTTTACAGCTGGCTTTACCAGTTGGCTGATATTGTTCCCATAAAGTTATCTCTGTGCTGCAAAGTTCATTGATGTTGTAGTAGATTAAAACATTTCATATAACCATGTGCACTGTCTGACGTGTGTGAAAAGAATGGTACTTTAGATCATCGATTCAGTTGCAGGTTTTTTCTTGATTAAAGGATATTCCATCAAGACCAACTGACTTTTAATTAAGGTAATCAAAAGACAGTTTAAAATAAAAAATAAGAAAATTCTAATTATGTCCAGCTTGGGGAGAGGAGGAGATTTGAAAGTTCATGCATTTTTTTTACAGAGTTTAGTTCTTTTGAATTAAGCAGATTTATTACTATGGTCTCACCAGTACCAAAAAGAAATTTGAAATAATAGAAATATGATTCCATGTTTTAAAGAAGATTACAAAATTCTATACTATGCACATGGCCAAAGTCTATTTCACCGTAAAACCTTGCCTTGAATTTCAGCATTCACAAATCTTTTAAAAGAGATACTGAGAAGCAGAACAGTGTCATAAAGGCTTTTTCTACTCAGTGGAGAAATGGAGATGTCAGTAACATCAAGTTGATTATTCACTCATCTTATCAACACACTAATTTCCTTTATTTGCAAGCAAGTCTCTTGCACTGTTTTACAGAAGGGCAGACTAGTGCTGCTAACAGCTGTGGGAATCAACATGACATCAGTTGTGGTTTCCCTTGATTGTAAGAAGCTCACTGTAAACCAGGGTCATATCTCTTTTGACTGATTATTCCTTCATCTGACATTAAGGTTATGTTGAACTATTTCTCATGGGCAAATTTAAATTCTTTTGCCACTTGCTCCTTTTAGGCAGCCTGTGTATCAAATAGGTTTTTTCCATATGGTTGAAGGATGTGTGAGTATCTTTGCTACTTTTACTGCACTGCTAATTATTTAATAGTCACTTCCCAACCAGGAGTTTGTGCTTGTCTCTATTTGTTTTTTCTCTCTGCTCAGTGACCCACAATAAAACTCATTAATAGCCAGATGCCTTTAGGGAACACCCTCTTTGAACACATTACAATACGCAACAGTAATTAAGAATACATTTAGAAGCCATTACACACTAAATCCTGATATTTATGTCAGTTCTAAATTCAGTTAGACATTAAACTCATTTTGCAACTGGTTTTCTCATGGCTGGCTCTGAGCACCTGATCAGCAAGTTGTGCACCAACACATTACTTCCATGGAAAGCAATTGAAAGCCTGAAGTACTACAGCAGGAATTTCCATTCCTGTGTATTACTGAGTGTTACGCTTGGTGAGATGTGATAGTCACAAAAATGTCTAAACCCAGAGCCCAATTTTAGACCTGGGTCACAAAACACTGCGGTAAAATACTTTTCCAGGTGCTTTTCTGCAGCTTTAACTGTGGCAAGATTCTGCTAGATATTAAATCATTAGGATGGATATATTATCATCACTTTAAACAAGCTTAAAGAGCTATTTTTGAAATTCCAGTGACTGTAATTCTGCCACTACTCAAGCCCTGAGATTTAATAGTACAAACAACTTTCTCCAGAGTTTATGGTGGCTACAAGGTCAAAAATGCATTTTTCACAGCATAAAAAAATATGTGATGGCTAGTGAGTAGTTTATGTATATCTCTTTGTTCTGAAGAAGGCTTTGCATTTTGAATTACACAGGACCATGGGCTTATGTAAGAATCATGTGGACATTAAACTAAAAAAAACCCCTTCTGAATAAAAGAGATTTTCAGGTAACATGAACACATGTGAAGGCCAGTTTCAAAAGCCAAAGAAAGCATCTCACATGGCATTGAATTGTTGCTGCAAATCCTCACATGTAAGAGGATTATGAGCTGCCACTGCATTATTCAAAAGACAGAAGCATGAATTAGAGGTCCCACTTGATGTCCAGGAGAGCCAAGAATATCTTCTTAGTAACATATAAAAAAATATGCTTCAGTAAGTATCTAGTAGGTTTTTCCAGTAGGAAAAAAATATGCCAACTGCAAACTATAGCAGAAAGAAATATTAATTAATAAATATATGTGTTTTTAAAGACAGTTCTTTAAAAATGAAATAGTGAAATATTACAAAAACAAGTCCTTTCCAGCAAACAAAAAAACCCTGCTATAGTAAGGCAAAGTGTTCCATTTTTCTGCCTCTCATTTTTAATACAAATACAATATTTTAGCTATAAACCCTGCTCACACAATTAGTATTATTGAAGTTGAAAAGAAATCTGTAGGTATTTGTTGAAAGGATGGTGTATATCAGCAGCAGAAAGGCACTGTTCTCAGTTTCACTCAGAAAATCATGCTGGAATGTTTGTTAGATTTTTTTAAACAGTTTTTGATTACCATCTGTTAGTGATGAAACAGCAACAGCTACTATGTTAATGCATCCACTGGGGAAAAAAATAAAAAAGAGACAAAGTGAAAACAAATAGAGAATTGAGCCAGAACAAAATTCTATTAAAAACATATCTGAGAGAAATTATGGTAACCAGGCTACTAATTCATGATTTCTGGACAGAGTCCATTCCTCAGTGTTCAGCAGTTTAGGGGATAGTATGAATTTGCTATGTGCCTGTCCATTTTAGAGGCGTACGAAACTTTGACACCAACATGGTGTGGTGGAAGAAGTTTATCAGTTAAAGGGAGCAGGGCAAGAAGCAAAAGCATGTTAAGGATCAAAGCTCCTGTCCTCACTTTGCTCCTTGGAGCAACTGATCAGCAGAGCTGCACCAGGAGTGTGCGCAACCAGATCTTTCAGAGGCCTGGTCCTCCTGCCCAAGGAAGCTTATGAAAACATGATTTAGTGGATTTTTGTGTGGCTACTGCCCCAAAGTCATGGTGCAAAATGCCTGCTTAAAATGCAGAAGACTGAGGAGAAACTGTCATAGTTTCCAGTCTTTGTCCTTCCCTGGAGACCTTCAGTTATTTAGTACTGCTCTTAAGAGCAATGGCTCAGCCTTCCCCCTTGAACAGATGCTTAGGGAAGTGTCACACAGGAAAAGTTTCTGAAGGGGAGAAGGAAGTCTCAGAGAAACCTAGTAAGATTATAAGAACATGGTCACATTTATGCAAAAATGTTAAAATGATGATTTATAAACTTCCTAAGGAAGAATTGGTGGTGTAAATTATTTCCTCCCCCTTCTGTTTCTTCTAGCAGAATTGGTCATGGTAGAGATGAAAATACTTGAAAGGTTGGACTAAGTGAATAGTCCAACTCATTTACATCTTCCTGAGAAGACAATATAATATTTAATACTTTTAGGCTAACGAGCCTTTGATACAAGTGTACGTTTTTGTGTGACCTGCATTTATGAATCATAATGAGTCTTGTTCCTTGATGGTGAGCAGAGGCAAAAAAAACCCAAACCCCCAACAAAGCACTGTCTTTCCATATGTTCCTTTTTAGAACATTAGATGACTAGCCACAACAGAAGGAAAGGCGTCCTTTGCTTCTGTCCCTTGATAAACAATGAATATTCAGACACAGAGGGGTTGTCTGCCTGATGGTCTTTGAACAAAATTTTGGGAGTCAAAATTTTCTGGAAACTTAGAATTGTTCACCAAACCAATTAGCCAAACAATAAGAAAATATTTCCTCTTGGAAAGGACTTTTGAACCCTAATATGAGTCCTATTCTCATCCACATAGGTACCAAATTATTCAGAACTGCATACTGTTTGGTAGAAATGACACAAAGGTGCTTCTCTTTGGGGGTTTTTTGTAGGCATTGGTGAGGGTAGTTTTTTTTTCCACTATGGACTGGAGAAAAAAAACTGCTGACCCACAGAATGAAACAAATGAGCCTCATGGTCCTTGAGGCTCTTCTTATCTTGCTAGTAAATACCTGAAATCAGCAATTCTCATTATGTGATATGTCCTGAGCAGAGGAATGGGAAACACATCTTAATGGAAGAAAGGCAGAACTGCCTGATGACAGTTCAGCATTCGTTGGAAAGAGGATAAATGTAGTTTTGTAGGTGGGGAAAGAGCTTTCATAGAACAAAGATATTTATCCCTTTGATATCTGCATACATGACTGGGTTACCATGCTAATGACTGCTGCCAAAACTATGTTTAAATTGTGTTTACCACACATATATAGTTAAATCAAAGGTGTATTTTTGTTAGCACCAGATGTGTTTATGCCCTTATTATAACTTTTCTGGTTTCTCATATAACTGTAGGGCATTAGAAAAAAGCAGGAAAAAATTTGTGGTTACAATGCAAAATAATTAATGATCTAAGAAAAATTTCATGAGGTTACAGAAGAACATTTCTTAGTTTAATAGGGAGCCTGAATATTTTCTGTTGGAATTTTTGGGAGTAGTATTTGTGGAACATATCTCTGGAAAATCTAACTTAAATCATAAGCTGTCTTGTAAGAAATCTTGTGAGTCTGTGCTACTATGACTGAAATAAAGTTGCATCAGAAATGTGTAAGTAAATGCATATTAAGTTTATTGCTCTTTGCTTTTGCTTGCCTCAAAATCAGATTTCTTGCAACATGAACACAGTCAGCAAACCAGAAATTTTGAATGTACAGCATGAAAAAAGACTAAAATTGCACTAATGATATTCCTTGGCTTCACCATCTGCCTGCACTCTATTGCATTCAGTGGTTCCGATAAAATCCCAGTGAACCAGGGGTGAGATGTGTATGTCTAGCAGAGCTGGATGAACAGAAAAAACACCTAAAGTTCACATTGGAACCTTCTCCCATGCAATACTGCTTTTATTTTCCCTCTTCATCTGTTTCTTTGTTGCCTTGGTAAATGTTAATCATCTGGAGAATCCTCCAAACAAAACTACCAAGTATAGATCTGTATCTTGCCCTTTTTTCCTATGATTGCTTTTAGACACAAATCCGGGAGAAAAAATGCTCCACTGCGACAGTTCCGACCACCCTCCGTGACAGGTCAGCAGATGGTGCCTTTAAGTGATGAATCTGACAACTTTTGGGGGTTAGTTGACTGAAAATGAAATATTATAAAGGAAAAATGTGCACTGTTTTCTAACGACAGTTTCCTACTGCCATCCGACAATAGCAGTAAATGAGGATTCAGTGCTGGTCAAAGAAAACCACTTCCTAATATATGATTTGTGGGCCGTTAATCTTGGCTGCCCATCCTCCAGTTTCAGTCTGAAAAACATTTTAGCTCAGCAGGTGATGCTGTCAGTGACAAATGAACAAGATTAAAACCAAGTGATGTGGACAGAGCAAACTGTCTTAAAATGAATCTTCCTGTACTTGGAAGCTACTCAGACTCTTATGTTACTGGAAACCAGTCTAGTGCCTTTGTGAACCTAATCTAAGAGAATTAAGAAATGGTATTTCTGTCACAGTGAACTAAAAAAAAAAAAAATTGAACATTCATGAGAAGTAACTGGCATGTTTTTTGAAGGATTCAACCGAATGTTTCAGATTTTGCCTTATCTCAAGGATTCTCTTTTATATAGATGTAAAAATGTATTACACCTAAAGATAAGAATGCTATTGCTGGCTATGAAATTTCCCAGTTTGAATAGGGTCACAAATAAGAAAGATGGTACAAAGCAGTGTATCCAGTGGTCCAGAAACAGTCCAGCTGGGGAGCATGAGGCACTGTGGAGGAGTACCTGTGAATTTGCACATTTCCACTGTGTGAAGATATGAAGATCACGGGAATGCCTTCTGAGACACTGGGAGCAGCAGTGTAACTGAAGCAGCAAGGACTCACTGCTTAAAGCTGGCTCTGGGAACCCACCTAGAAAGACAGGGTCACTTAAGCAGGTAAGAAATAATTCTCCACAAGAAGTGGTCTAGTACATTTCCAGAGAAAGAGAGAGAAAACTCTTTTTAGGGTAGGGACACAAGGTTTTCTTTAACAGGTGTCCTAAGAATCAGAATCAAAATTAATTATTGAAGAAGGAATGGACAGGATTGAAAATCAGACCCAAATAACTCCTTCCATCTATAGACTGCTGTAATGCCTCTGGGAAGTGAGGCAAAGAGTGGAAAAATGACACAGAGAAAGGGAGTACAAATGGAGAATATCTTCTGAGACACTTCCCAGCATTCTGCAATTGGCAGGCAGATAGTGCACATCATAAGGTTGGGGCTCATCTCTGCTCCCCAGATGCATGAGCCACCTTGCTTCATGGGTGGTAGGTGACAATCAGGACTTCAAAAAAATCTTTCTTTAGGAGCAGCATGGTCGCTGGGCGTGTTTGCTGGCATGAGAAGTGCCAACCCCTACATACACTTGTGCTTTGGAAAGACATGGGATGGTGATTCCTGTGCCTGATGCTAATGACAATAGTCATTAGATTTGGGATTCTTGGATATTCTAGAAAAGAGGATGTGAGGGACTGAGGCAGAGGGGCAGCCCTTTTGTCTCAAGGAAGTCTTTTCTTGGAGGGGAATAAGATGATGGGGAACATCTAAGAGCTGCAGAAAAAATAAGTAGTATAGAGAAGAACAGAAAAGAAAATAGACACAAAACTGCTGAGGAGAAATTGAAGAGAAGGAAATAGAAGAAAATTATGGTGTATACATAATACTTTCTTTGAATTTTAACAGAGACATGAACATTTAGGCAGGACTTCCATAATTTTTCATAATTTTTCATAGATGACTGCTAGGGATATTTGTGCGCTGGCAGAAGGGAGGAGAAACTGACACTTCCTGAAACCTATTCCTAAACCCGATCTCTATATTATGCAAAAAAGGCAGAATTATGTGAATTTGTGTCTATACTGAGCTCCCAAAAGTTCACAGTCAAGAAAAATGTTGCAATAGCTGATGAAGAGAAGCTTAGATTTAAAGGACAGGAATAACAAAAGACTATAATTTACTGCTTTTACTTGACCCTCTAGATGTACATTGAACAGAGATATACCAGCACTTCTTTAGGCTTCAGATAGTGTTCAGGAAGTTATAAGAGTTGAGGAAGTTCATCTCTCCCTTCAGGCTTTCTTGTCTGCTTTTCCTTTCATTTAGCTGTATTTTCCAACAGCTGTTTTATCATGTTATATTTATTTTTGAAATAGTTTTGTTTTTTTCATGTTTCACTGCGAAAGGGACATTTTTCTCTAGCCACCATAGAAGATATTTTTGGGAGGCTTATTCTTAGGGCATATCTCTGTCCAGCTTAACTTTGTTCCTCATAATACCCAAATACTGTACCTTGTTTATTCCAGGAATTTCTCTATTGTAATTCAGAATTCAGCATTTAGCTCCTAGGAAGCATCTCTCTGCAACTTCCTGCAGATAAGTGAACTGCAAAAACTCTGATCTAGCCAATTATTCATAAGTAATAGAGGTGGTGGAAAGTTCTTTGCTGACGGGGGCAGGACAGGGATGCTGCCAGTAATGAACTCTAGATTGGAGAGGTGGAACTGAAAGGCAAGGAAAGGTTTTTAGGGAAGCTAAAAAACAGCACTCTCTGAAAAATTCTGTGCAAATGCAAATGTCTGTCAGACTGGCAGATGTCTTTCAGTGTTGGCTTCAGCCCTCATCCAGAGAGTGGCTGTTCCATGATAACATTTTCTAGGCAGGGAAGAATGATGCTTCTTCTCGTGATAAAATATTTCCCATAGTAATAGGTAGTTAAGTTGTTACATGTTTTCAGATCAAAAACCCGTGAGTTTCTGGGAATTTTTGCCTGGGAATTTTTGTAGGTAAATCTTAAAATTATTTCAGATATTACTGAAGTGTTCTGCCTACTGAAATCGTTTTTTTTGCTGGAGTTTTTATAGAGGAAAAAGTGGGCAACTGAACCAAAAACTGCCCCAAGGGTTGTAGGACTGTGAAGGATGAAGGATTTTGGCTTGCTGCTTGAAGAATCATGGAAAAAAATTGCAAAAATAACAAAATTCCCAAATTATCTGAGTGCATTATGGCCAGGAGATTTAGGGAAGATTAGTCCCATGACTTAGCTGGTTGTATGAGGTCTTAGACATCCAAGATTCTCCTTTATCTCTGTTTACCAAAAAAATTACTACGGAGTATCCAGTTTCTAACCAAGCTGGCAGAGAGATTTCTTCAGATGCTTCCTGTATACTTGATATCTGTGTGAAGCCTAATGGAGACTTCTGCAGTACCTTTTAGACCAGATTCTTTGCTGACTCTCAGATTTTCAAATTATCAGAGAATTACCTGATTTGCCCTGCTGTAAATGAGCATCAAAACAGCATTCAGGAAATTCTCTAATATCACAGAAAATATTCATCTTGCAAACAACTAATGCTTGTATTATTTTCACTACCCATCCGAACAGAATATTTTTTCACTTGCATTTTGTGTAAGCAGACACACCACTATTAATAACTTTGAGCATGTCAAGAAAATATTGCTTGTTGCTTAGGAAACAGGATGCTAATCTCAAACCCAACATAGATATTTCCTTGTAAACTACCAATTAGACTGTAAGGTTCAACAGGACATGGAGTTATCACAGAGTAATCATAGCTGTGCAGATTTATATGGCATAGTAGAATTTAATGGCATAAGTCCATGGGGGATGTGAAATCGACCCAATAAAATTATGAATAATATGCTCAGTCCCTAAATTTTTTTTTCGCTTAAGTCACAATAAAATTGCATGGACAGGACACAGCACCAAATGTTAACATTTAGAGTTTTCTTTTATCTATTAATGTGTTTAAATCTTCTAAAGTTTTTTGGTCAGACTCATGCAGTACTAGATTATGGTACCTTTTCTCATAAGTCTGGTATTAGTCCCCAGCAACAGCTTTTTGGAAAGAAATCTCAATCCCTTCCCCGTCAGAGGACTGGAGCCAACACTGCCATTGAAAGAACTTCTCTGTCTGGAATGAAAATCCTGTACAATGTGAGATCTGCATCAATAAAATGCTTTTCCTTCTTGGCAGGGACTCAAAGGGAAGGCAGGTGGCAGTAACACTGCCTCCACTCTGATGATGTGAATCTCTCTGCAGAGGTCCATGGGTTAATTCTGACATATGAAAATACAACACAGAGCATCTTTTATTTGATTTGGTGAATTTAGTTATTTTGGTTTTCTTTTCACTTGAAACAAGAGCCCTGATGTTCTTTCACAGAGTCTTAATGGAATCCATGGTGGTTCAAGTGTATTGAGATACTTTAGTGTCAAAGCACCAAGTATGTGAAATTCAAGGGCTTGGTAAAATGTGATAAGGGAAAGAGTTTTCTCTTCCCAGCTGCCAAAAAAGCCAGCATACTGGGAAGGCATAGAGCACTTCAATAACTCATCTTTTAATTTTTTCTTTCTATATAGCCTGTGAAAGTAGTTTATATAAAACAATTAAAATGCCTGAAAATTAAAATGCCAACATTTATCTACTATTTTGATCTGGATTNTAAAACAATTAAAATGCCTGAAAAGACTGAGCAGCCATGTTCCAAAATGGAAGGACTTAGGGGAAAAATTGAAATAAACCAACATTTATCTACAATTTTGATCTGAATGGAAGTGTAAATAGTTCAGGTATATTATGAAAAAATATTTTGATGTTCTACAGGCTGCACACAGCTGCCTGGATGTGAGAGCCCATCCATCGTGCCCACAGGCAATAGAGTCAATCAGTTGTCTTTCCCTCATAAAAGAGAGATGGGGACTGAATCTCTTACCTTACTGAACACTTCAGTTTCCTTGAGAAGAAAGAAGGAGGCAGCAGCACAAACAGGGCAGATGAAATACATTTGCAAATCTCAGAGTGACTTCCTGCCAGATAATTTTCTTCCACCAGACTGGTAAGCACAATAAAACTCCTGGTGCTTCAGCATGTGTGATCACAGGAGTTAACCTGGGGTTCAGCTTATGTTGGGTATGGAGAGTTTATTACCTTGCACACTGTATAAATTGCAGTTAATTGTGTAACGAACTATTTTAAAATATTGAGATTTAATATATCTTAAACAATGTCTGGAAGTCATCTAATGAGATGGACTTTGTCAATTCTACACTGTAATGCAAATTTTTTTCAGTATTCAAGGTTTGGTAAACCATTGGAAACCCTGAATCAGGCTGCCTGAGTCCTTACCAGTTATACTGAAGCAGCAGCAGGGCTGGAAGTTTCCAGAGGACAGAGAGAGAGCTGCATGAGTACTGAGGCAGCTATGGGATGAATGAATGCCATGAATTTAGTGATGATATCTTTAGAAAGTAAAGTAGCAAATTAACTGCTCTGAATTGTTTTAGAGTTCACAACCCAGAGTCAACTCCGAGATAGTTTCACTTCCTTGGCACTGTATGAGAAATCGTGGTACCACAGAAGCGCAGAATGGTTTGAATTGGATTAAAGATTATCTTGTTCCAACTCCCCTACTGTGGGCAGGGATGCCACCAATGAGATCGGGATATTCAAAGCCTCATTCAGCTCCTCTGTAGAACAGCTTACCATCTTGTAATTCTTTAAAAAGCTGCAATTTTGCTCTTCCAAAGTTCAGATCTTTTTTCCTCAGGACCACAATGTTGCTACAGCCCAGCCTTCCTCCATTCCCAACCTCTTTAATTAGCTTGTTTGCGTTGGCAAGCAACAGCTTCAGTAATGCTTCTCCTCTGGTTGGTTTGTCCAATACTGGGTGAGGAAATTATCTTCAACACAGTCCAGAAGTGTCCTGGATTATGCACAGCCAGCTGTATTTCTTACCCAGCAGACATTCAGACGGTTGAAATTCCGCATCAGGATGACAGTCTGTGAGGGTGATGCCTCCTACAGCAGAAGCAAGAGGCTTCACCAACAGGCTCCTACTACTCAGGTGCATTTAGACCCCAACCACAATGTGTACTTGGTCAGTCCTGTCCTTGATTTTTACCCAGAGGTTCTCAGCACATTTGTGGCTGTTTTTCAGAGGCAGCTCTTCACAGTTTATTTATTCCTTAAGGTAGAGTGAGACACCCCTCTCCTCCTACACAGCTTATCTCTTTTGGGCTTGCAGCTCTCAATTGCTGTGTTCCAGTTGAGAGATTCATCCCACCATGCTTGCATTATAGCAATTAAGTCAATTTCTAACTCCACCATGATTTCCAACTCCTCTTGCTTATTACCAATGCTGCATGCATTGGTATAGGGGTATTTAAGCTGAATAAACCTTCAGGAAAAATAAAAAAAAAAAAAAAGAAAAAGTATAGAAAAGAAAAAAAGATTCCTCAGCTTTAGTTTTCACTTTCAATAGATGACTATAAACTCTCTTTTGGAATGATTCTGTTTTGAATGATGTGCCTAACACTCATTAAAATCAAACCAAAGTACTGAGTAAGCTCTCATTAGTCTCCCAGTTGGGAGATGTATGTAGAAAGAGAGACATCATGGTTCCTTATCCATAACTGAGTGCTTGTTTATGTAAAGCAGGAGAGTGTATTGCTTGTGTATGAGAAACACATCTTTGATTAATCCTCTGCAGTTATTTGGCCACTTTTAAAATACAGTTTTTCTCCTTCTTGTAAACCTAAACCAAACCCTACCAATAGAAAGCCAAACATGCGACAAAAAAACTCACCACAGCCTTAATTCTTAACATGTTTTTTTTTTTTCTTAATTTTCAGTTTGCTTTAATAGAAAATTGGTCAATTTATTGTCCAGAAGGGCAGTATGTGTGGTTACAGCCTAAAATATTTCAAATGTCATGACTGGATGTTGCATTGAGAAATGTCTGTATAGCTGCCTTTAACATACTATTTCTAAGCAATTGCTTATTGTTTCTCATGATAATGTATTTCTTAGCTATTTTAAATATTTAGAAAGAAAAACCCTACCAAGTGCTTTTAAAGTAATTAATTTCTTAGTATAAGCTTCTATTGTTATCTTAAAATTTCTATCTCAGTTCACAGTTGAAGGTCTAAATTATTAAATACACAAATTTTCAGCAAACACTCAGATATTTTTAAACCTGGTATATATATTGCAGTTTCTTAGTTTCAAGAATAACCATGGGGTAAACATATTGCCCACAAGCTATTAATTTTTGTTTCCAATATGCATTTTTTTGTGTATCTTTGATTAATCCTCTTGCAGTTATTTGGCAAGTTTTAAAATATAGTATTTCTACTTCCTTGTAAATCTCCTTTATGATAAAAAACTGAATTAGGCAATATGAATATATTCATAGTAGGGTTTTTCCTTGAAATATGCATTCCATGTAAAAGTTAAACTGAAGTATCAATGTTTTGTTGTTTTTCTATTTTTTTTTTTTTTTGAGTTGTTTGGACTTTTTGTGTGTTTCCTTGTGAGGTTTTTAGATATTTTGGGGGGAGGAAGTGTTTATAATTTATGTTTTTGAACTATATGGAACACATGGAACACATAGACTGATACTGAAAGATTACCTTTTGCTCAACAAATGGAGGTATATTTTATGGACAAGTGATAAACAAACTACAATTTTAAGGTGGTTCATTGTTGCAGTGTTAGGTTGCGTAATATATTTGTTTTTACCTATACAGTTATTGACTTATTTTAAAGTACTCAATTTACCTGAATAATGAAAAATATCAAATGAGAAATATTTGCTTGAAGGAAATAACTTTAATAACAAATTCTCTGTCGACTGGACATAGATCTATAATTAATGGGGTTACAGTAAATGAGGTTAGAAGAATCTAAGGATTTGTTTAGCTGAGCAGCTGCTAACTTGAGATTTGTTTGCCTAAAACTTTACAAGGAGGTTGTATTTATGTAAAAAAATCCCATCTCATGTGCCTGTATCAGAGTAAGATGAGCTTCTTGAGTGTACTGAGTACCAGATCAAATCAGTTGCCTAAACACATATTCTAGTCCATCGAAATGGTCCAAGATAGTCAAGATAGCTACACAAACCTGTGGGTATTGCATAGGTCCTACCAGAAACTTGTACCTTTCTAGAATAGCAGATTTAGACCATTGACATTACCCTAAAAAAAATCTCAAAAAAATGCTTATGTTTAGACTGTTAAATCCAGCCTAGTTATATATATATAAACACACAATAAAATCTACTTGAAGGACCTGGACAATCCTGGTCCTTCAATGAGAGTTAAGTCTCATTGTTTTCTCCACCAAATATAATACTTTTATTTGTGTAATCCCTTTGGGCTCAATTAAAAAAACCCCACAAAAATATGGCTTTTTAAAAGCATGGGGATTATGATAATTCCAAGAATATTTTTGTAACTACTCATAAGTAAAGAGTCCAGCTGGTGCTAATGATATTGACTATGTAAAAGACAGTGTTCTGTTTCATATTCCTATATTTTTGTACATAATGGTTTTGATGAGATGACCACATCTTGCACATCCACATGGCCAATACAGTGCAGAAGCGGTAGCTGAACTCAGTTTTATCATAGATTTATTATGAAGCATTGCTAACATTTAGAAAGTACAGATTCCATTATTACTGTTCAAAGGAGTAGAAATCTCATTGCAGGCATGGATTTAAATTTGGATTACCTGCATTGAATGAAAGAATAAGGCATGTTTTGGCAGGAGAAACTACTGATTTTAATGTGGGTATGACCGTGCAAAGATAGCAAACACAAGGAAAAAAGGGAACTAATTTGAGCAGTGATACATTTTTTTGTATAGAAATGGCAGTTACCAATATGAACATTTTTAGACTAATATACTGCAGGCTGTTCCTTGCAACTGCTAAATATACATTTAATTTCGTATTTACTACTGTGACATTTTAGTCAGATAGTAGTATTGTTCATTTAAATGGTGGTACTTCTTATGCTTTTTTAATTGTTATTATTATTTTAACATGTGGACCAATATTAGCTTTTAAGATAAAACCTTTCTACCGAGAATAAACATCAGCAAAATGAGAGAAGGAGATAAATAAAGGATACCTTTGGGCAATTAAATATGCTGCAAAAGATTTTATGCATACATATTCTTCAAAATCTAAGACAATTGTATTTCCTTCAGAGGGAGACTACCACACACCTCAATCTCCTTTTGTATATTCCTACTTACCATTTTTATAGGGCATGTATATAGTACAGGACAGTGCACAAAGGACACTTCTTGTCAGGCAAAAGGCACTTAAGAACAGAGTTTATGTGTATAAACATTCACTGGGACAGAGGTAGCCTACTCTTAAAGGTAGGTTTCAGACTACATGTGGGGTTCTCCCATTCCAGCCTGACAGATGTGGTGCTGCTGCAGTTTGTGTTGCCAAGCCCTGCCCATGGTGAGGCTGTGTCGCCAGTAGGCAGGCAGGTGAGTGTGCACCGATGCACACACACAGGGGCACACAGAACCCTGCACACACACACACACACTGGCACCTTCACTGACACAGGAGCACATACATTTCCCCATGCTTGCAACTCCTGGATCTGCCCTGATCCTTTTCTTGTCTTTGGTCCTGACATTAAGTCTCTTGGAGTAAGTTTTACTTAGTAGCCAAATGCTCTTCCACTGCATCCTCTAGCAAGTTCTCTACTTCTGCAGGCAGCTACACCATCCACCTTGTATGACTTTCACGATAGAGTTTCTTTCATTGACACTGAAGGGAGGGTTTCAAGAAGAAACCAGCCCTCTCTAGACCAAACAATAGGGCAACACACAATAGGCAGATGCACAGGAAGTTCTAACTGAATATGAGGTAGAACTTCTTTACTGAGCAGGTGATAGAGCACTGAAATATATTGCCCAGAGAGGCTGTGGAGTTACATATATCTCAGTGCAGATATTAAAGAACAGTCTGAATGCAATTCTGTGTCATGTGCTCTAGGATGACCCTGACTGAGCAGGGAGGTTGGATCAGGTGATCCCACTGTGGTCCTTTCTGACCTCACCCATTCAGTGATTTTGTGATTCTTGGTGAGTTTCCCTACAGGACAATGACCAAATTTCTTTCTTTGCTAGCTTTAGGACAGACAGTTCAGTAAGTGCCATTTTCACTGGAGATATTGGTAGGGTTCTTCCACCAGTCTTTGCATTTATTGTGATTGCTCTTTAATCATATCCTCTAAACATTTTTATATGTGCATAAAACCTATCAATGTAATTACCCCTCTCCCTTATGTTCTACAGTTTTTCCATCTAAATCAGGGTCTGCATGCAAGGAGCTGTGGGGAATATATTTATGTCTGTCAGTTTTCTAAGCTGCTGCCTTTATATGTGGCTCCTTTTCACAGGCTCTGTCATTACACTGATCACTTAAATGAGGTTAAGTGAGAATGAGAGTTCTGTGGACAAAATTCTGGGCTCCTGAGGATGTAAGAGTTCTGTGGACACAATTCAACTCCACTATCCTCAACTTGGTTTCTCTGACAGTGGTGAATAGAAGTGAATAGTGGTGAACAGAGGTCTCTATTCACAGTGATGGATGGACAAGAGAATTAAAGGTAAATTAAAACTCTTGCTGTTGAGAAATAAGCTGTTTCCCTGATAAGCTGTTTATTCAAGATGCTACTTCATTCCAAAGTTACATTTCAGATACAATGGCACTGACATGCCAGTAGAGGAAATGTGCAGAAAAATCAGATTTATGAAAATTAAATTTTCTGTGGAAGCTTTTTTTCTTCTTTTAAAAAGCAACTCAAAAGACTTTTTTTCCTCTTGGAGTGTCTAGCCATGCAGTTTATGTCCTAGCAGCCATACAAAATATATTCAGAATATAATGAATTCCAGATTGTAGGTCAGTGATTGGATTTGATGGTCATAGAAATCTTTTCCAACTTAAAAGATTCTATGGTTCTATTTGGCCTTCTGTGTAGCAATTATTTTTTCTGGATCAAACATGTTTTGTTTTCTTCTTGCATAAAAAAAGATTGTTAGCTTTAAAGCTGTCTTCTGCAAACAATGTTAAGGAAATATCACTCACTTTTATTTAATTCTAAGAATTTTAATGAGGCACACAGAGCATTAATATTTAAACTCACAAAATTATTTTTACATGGTATTATTTGTTCAGTTTTATGACTTACTAAAGTGTAATACATTCACATTTCAGAGCTCTAAAAAGAATTAAGAACTCTTGTCTGACATTGTAAAGAGAGTTCATTCAAACTCTAACTCAGTAGAAAAACAGCCCCATAGGATGCCAAAGAAAAGAAATACTAGAATGTAGCTAAGAGGAAAGTAGGAAGAAATACTTTGGAACTCACTCCAAAATTACTATTTGGTGGCTTTGGCTATGGGCCTTCAAATGCTGTTCCCTTGACTTAAGTTTCTATCATTAAAAACCAGACCGAGTCGTTTCTATATTCATGGACAGACTTTTTTGTTGTTTTGGATAATCAATATTGAATTGCTTAAAGGCCTATTAATGTGATGATTTTACATTCCCAGAGTCATACTATGAAATCTATTCTCTATATTACTTCAGTGAAATGACTGAAACTAGGTCCTATAAATATAGGTAGGGATTCCAGAAAAAAAAGAGAGAAAAGAATTTATTTTCTGATATTTCTACCACATGGATTTGGAGTTCAGAAGATGGATAAATTGCATAACATTTGTGAATCTTCTTTCTTCTATTCTCAGGCATTGAGGAAAGCAAAAATTAGTTTGCTTCACCGTAGGTCTTCAGAGATTTTGAAATGATTAAATAAAATTCTTCAAGATATACTCAGTCAGCTAGTCTGTAACAATACACGTGCTCCTATTAGGAATAAATATTGGGAAAAAATATGTACTAATTAGGCTAGAAAGAGTCAGTTCCTTTGTAACTATCACTATCATTGCTGCATGGCCTATGGCAGAAAAATCCAAGTTGTGTCAGTGTCCATAAAAAAAATTACAAATCTCTATCACCATGAACATGCTATATTGTGATGTTGCCACACTAACATACTACACATGACTGAGGAAAATGGTTTTAACAGCTGAATTACAGCAATACAGGAGCAACTGAGGAACTCCTAGAGTTCCCAACTTCCGTACCACTGAATACCTTGACAGTACTGCAACAAAAATGAGTGTCAAACTGACTGCAGGTCTATATTCAGTGTTTACTGTGAAATTCCTGTTACTGCAATCACAAGTATTTATATATTAAATCTTAAAAGAAAAAAAGATATTTTCAGTTTTTTTTCCAAAAGCCTGGAAAAGTATCCTGTTGAGTTTTACAGACTTTCATTTTCAAGAGCTTTGCCATGGATGATTCAGTCCTTGTGCTGTAAGCTAAATAATATGAGTTAATCTCATACCCTTTGAAGTCAGAGTGCTGATATTCCCACTGAAGTAAGCAAGCATTTGTTAATTAATAGATTGACTTTTTATCTTTAGAAGTATGCCATTATCCCTAAATATACTGTGCTCATACATTCACCTTTATAGCTGTGGGCCCAACTGTAATGCACTTGAGATATTCAGGCCCTAGTGCTGACTAATTTGAAATCTTTGGATCTCATATTTCTATTATTTGAAACTTGCTAAGTGTCTTTTCTCCTACTAGTTCCTTTGGGTTACGGAGGGACTTGGCTTCATACATAATGTTAAAGGACATATTTTAGGTTTCTTCCTGATTTGTGATTTCACAAAGATGTGTTTCTTCATTTTCCCTTCATTTCTCCCCATTTATTTCTTCCATATTCCAGAATATGTTTCTTTTTTGCTATATTCCCCTTTTCATTTTTTTAAAATCTAATACATGAATAACCACAATAAAAATGGGTATGTTAGACAGTCTTCATTCATCTGGAAGCTAAAATGCATGTTTGATTATCTTATAAGGTACAGAGGAGAGCAGTAAGATCAAATATTCATTTGCATGCCTCTTAGTCATTTCCTTCATTCAAATACATGTCAGCACAGGGCTAGATGAGCCTAAAAATAAAGCCTAACTGAGGACAATTGCTCCCTGGCTTAAAATTTCCCAGGCACATAAGAAAACCGAATTAAAACCACTAGAGAATTTCAGAGTAATGAAATACTGAATGCCAAAAAGAAATGAATCTATCTATTTATAACAAAATTAAAAGTTTGAGTCAATAGAAGAGGAATCAGTGGATTATGTCAGTTATTTATGAGATGGATGGAATTAATCAGTGAGAGAGAGAGCATCCACGAATGCAATGAGCTAACTGGAAAATTAGCAAATCATCCCCCAAACGCTGAAAGTTACTCATCACCATAAAGCCAGCAAAATCATGTGTGGGATTAACAACAGGTATGAACAGAAAGGTTAGCAAGACTGTGTGAGATAAAGTCAAAGCTTTCCTGATTTCCTCTTTGTTTCGTCTCTGCCACAGAACTGCAGATGCCCAAAATATAACTCATCCAGAATATATCATATTTAAAAGATATGACTGGATTGCTTTTGTGCCAGGCACGTAGTAAATTTCACTGTATCCATACTGCAGATTTGAAATGTTAGTTCTCAGCTGTTTGTCCAGAATGTCCAGATATCTTCATCTGTATCCGATGTCATCCAGGCTGCAGAAGTTAAAAACTCATAAATGAACAGACAAAGTAGCCAGGTAATTTCCAGGCAGAAAAAGAAGACAAGCCTTGAAAAAACAAGATGAATATCCATTGCTTCCTTCATACTGTAAGTTTTGGGTGAACCAATAGTAGGGACCATTTAAGCATGTTGCTCTCTTGGGACATGCTTTTTGTTTTCTAGCCTCTACTCCTTAAAACTTAAAAATCCCAAAATAACAAAAACCAAAAAGAAAACAAACAAAGCAAAACAAAAAAGAAAGAAATATTTTTTTAAAGTGCAGTGCAGTTTTGGAATTAATCTGTTTCCACAACATAAACTTTATTAAAACATGATTAAATATAATTAAAATAGCAAATTGCAGCCTTTGAAAGTTAGTTAAACATATGGTAAAGTATTCAAAATGTAGATGGACTTTGCGACCTTTAATACACAGAATTTAAAAGTAAAGTATCTTTTTTTCTTATTGCTGTTTTCAAGACACTTGAATTTCTTCTCTTTCATGAAAAAAGCAAAACAGAGAAACTTCTTCATTTCTTCATTCCTTTTTTTTGTTTTTTTTTTGGTTTTTTTTTGTTTTTTTTTTTTTTATTTCTCAATCAAAAAGTAGAGCTGTAGAGGCTGAAAGGCTGATAGGCGCTTCCCTTACTGTTCTTCAGCAGTCAGTACCCAAGACTGACTGAGAAGGGCAAGGGCCACTGCAACAAAAAAGCCACATATTGATGCATCCACAACCCCCACAAATATCATTTGGCTTCCAGCACTGTGTTCTAGTGTAGTGGGATGACAGTCATACAAATCTGCCCACGAGGACTTAAGCTCTATTTGTGCAAAATTCCTTTCTTTCTGTAGATGTAATGCACCCTGCTCTGTGATCTTAGGACACATTCTGGCTGTAAATAGCACACAAAACCTTGTATTTGTAATGGAGAATCTTTTTCTAAGACCTATCAAAATCTAAGAAACAGGAAGCTGAACTTCTAAGAGTTTCCAAAGATAAAGTAGAACTTATAGCTTTCAACTTGCTAGAAATTTCTTTCAAGTTGACGCTAAACAAAACATTACTATTTATAGGCCACTTGTGAATGAAGCCATTGATGACAATGTGTTGCTTACCTCTGTAATGCTATAGCAATAATCTTACACAAGTGTTCACTAATGGGACTCTTGACAAATTGCTATGTATTCCAAAAATTTATAGACCTGTATCTAAACAACACATCTGTGTTGTTTAGACAAACAAGTTCCTCTAGTTTGGAATTTTTTGAGAGTTATGAGTTGAAAAATAAAAATAAAAGCAGAAATTCGAATCAATGCAGAGAGAAATTTCCATCTTTGTTACCTTCTTTACAATCCTTATTGAGTATCTGTCTGTTCTGTGATGTTCATTAAACAAAGTTCAGCCTATCTCTTAAAGTCATTGCCAGAAACAGGAACAAATGTATTTCAGCAGCACAATTATTGATCTGTGCTATTCATAAAGAAAAGTGGTTTTGAATTTTTTCACACATATTTTATGGAATTTGAAGCTTATTTCATATTCTCCAGCTCTTCTTTAATCTTAATTCTACCTTTACCTTAATTTTTTACAATCAGAAGTTTGTCTAAGTACAACTTAAATGCACTGTTAGAAGTTTTTCTGAACATCTCATTCCTCTGAACCTCTCACTCTTCTTGAGAAGATGCAACATTGAGTCTCAAACAGAGTAACAAAACACGGCACTTTGCTGAGTCTGAAATGAGCAGTATAGAGCTGAATGTGCACCATCTCACCAGGCCAATGCTGGTGAATTGTAGCCAGGGAAATTTTCTCACTGTTTTTTTAAGTGGCCCCAGAAAGCCACCTGTTCTTCTTCTTGATCATCAATTTCCTCTTGTTCTCAAACACACTCATCTTGCCGTGGGCTCCTAAGAGAAGATGATGAATACCTACATGAAACTTTATTGGAGGTTTATCTCTCTGCTGTGTGTTCGAGTTTATTCACTTTAGTTTGGTTTTTCACGGGTTCTGCTGTGTACCTTTTCCTACATACTCTGTTCAGCTTTGCTGTACAGACAGAGAACAGGCAGCTCTGTTAGAGCGTGCAGCTGCCACCAGCACTTGCCTTTTGTTATCAACCCCCATGCAGCAAGGACTGAGCCAGCACTGGGACTGCTGCAGTAAGAGCAGGAAAGATTGTGTGGTACTGCTCCCACATGGACATCATAGCTCATTAGTGTTCCTACTTCCAGAACAGTGATGATTAGCCCTTCTCTTGTCTCTGGCCTTTCCTGGTCAGACAAAGCTCATTTCACGTGGGAGCTGGAGTGAATGGAAAAGACATCCAACAGAATTTATAGAGAAATGCTTCAAACATGAAGGATGTGGGAAATGGATTTTCCTTGCCAATGAAGATGTGTTGTAGATTGTTAGCCTGCCATGTCTTTCCTTCCACAGTCACAGTAAAACGATTCTTTTTAATATGTAAAGAAATAGAGATTTCTTTGAGATCTGGATTAATAATTTATTTCTAATCTTATCAAATAATTAAGTTACAAATTAATTTCTCCCTTTTAAAGTTGGAATCTTGAGATGTATGAAAAGTAAAGCATAATTCAATGTTTAAGAAATGTATCACTAAAAGGCAATTTGGTTGGTCTTAATCTCTTCAATCTTAAAATAGAGGATTTCAGCTATTGAATAACTCTAATTAGTGGAAAAAAACTAAAACCTTTAAAAGATTGTGAGATTTTTATTGGTCATTTAGAATTTCTGTTGTTTCAGACTTTTATAACTTTAAAACTTCAGAGGGAGTTATACTGTCCTTTTTATTGATTGGTCTTAGAAGAAACGAGCGAAATTCTTTTTCTTAATTACTTCAAAACTGAGAACCTTCTTCTTTACTCCAAATTCTTTCCTTTACTGAGCAGTCCTTATTTACCTCCCCTTGCATGCATGGTTTCAGAAAGGACATATCCGTTATGAAGTGACATTTGAAGTTTCTGAAAGCTCCGTATCTTCAGAATAATTCTGTCTTGCTAATTGTCAGCAGGCATGGAGATAGGTCACTGGACCAGTAGCTCATAGACTGGTCCAGTGGCTTTCAACAACATACCAAAGTTTTGAAGTTTTGCCTCTAAAACTATGGAAAGTCCAGAGGTATTTCTGCCATTAATTTTTCAGTGAGAACTCAAATTCTTGATGTCTTTATTGTTTCCAACTACTTTAATTAAAAGCTTTCATTTAACTACTAAGATGTAGTATATTGTACTTTTGTTATCACACAGTAATTTACTTCATTTAAGATCATAAATTATGCCAGAATTAATTAATGTAGACACAGAGAAAAGCATAGAGACATGAAAATGCAGGTCCCTGTCTTTTTGTTGCATCCTTCTGAAGCGATGCTGGGATGTGCATCCAAATTTTGCAGTTCAGGTGTCATTTTCTTTACAGGCAGGTAGTTTCATGCTGAGTATTTAAACCATAAGGTCTTTACAGCATGCAGAGCTCCTGCAAAGGTCTGATTTTCCTCTCTTGAGTTTCCTTAATCCCATTCTGGAGCATAAATACTTCCATAATCCCTTGCTTTTGACTGAAGATGTCATTATCAGAGATGGCTTTTATTTTTTTCTTCATTAATCCTTACTCTCAGTGGACACATTGCTGCATAATCAAGATTCTTTTTACCTGGCTAACAGGAAATACTCATGTCCAGCTGCTGCCTCTGCTCTTCCATAGTCTCTATTTGCCAAAGTGCCAGGAACTAACAGACTACTGTGAATCATCTAAGAATTTTCTTTGCTATTTTTCCCCTTTAGTTTTTATTTATGACAAGACACTGGAAATATA
Organism: Bombycilla garrulus; assembly: GCA_013400315.1. Taxonomy (NCBI): domain Eukaryota; kingdom Metazoa; phylum Chordata; class Aves; order Passeriformes; family Bombycillidae; genus Bombycilla; species Bombycilla garrulus. Next base: position 39,958 of record VXBU01016052.1, on the reverse strand, counting down.
CAAGGAATTAAAGCTTTGAAGAGATATTTTTTATTCATGCAGAAAGGGCCCTGGAAAAAGTACAATTGCAGAAGATGACAAAGAATAAAGCTTAGTTCTTAAAAGTGCCACATCCTTCTAAGACTCTTGTTTTTAACTGCTGTTGTGGGCTTTTGAATCAATATACAATTTTTGAACTTGCTTTTAGCTGAAAGCTATTTAAAGAGCCCTATTTTCAATCACCATCCTACAAAGGTAGAAGTGTTTACTCTTTACTTTCATTGCTATGTTTTAAGAAGTGAAGCCCAATTCTAAAAGTTGAGTGAAAGACAAACTTTGTCTTTTGGCACTTGTACAATTGGTGCCTACACTAAAGTCAGATGATTGACTTTTTAGTGTTAAAACATGACATAACTGTGCTGAGATATACAGACAAAGCCATTCTGTAGGGTTTGCAGTACATCAGTTGGATAATAGCAAAGCTCTATTATTTTCCTTCTTGGAGAACCAAGGCACCTTTTTTCCAATTAGTTTTTTAATTTTTGTGTACCATGCCAAACAGGGTTGAAATTAAGCTAAAATTCTATTTCTGGAAGCTCTCAAAACTGAGATAGTTACACTTGAATTCAATTTGCTAACCACTTGATTGTAAATTACAACTGGATGATTTTTTTTCTTTTTGTATTTTATATCACTGGGTAAATAAATACAGGTAAATGAAGTAATGACAACTCAAAACCAGAAAGCTACTTCCTTCCTTTCAAGTATTTTGTATTATTATGACATCTTCCTAACTGCCCTCAAGTGTTCTCATTTGATTCTTTCTTTTTTTCTTATAAGAGAAGTCCTCCTATTCATAATTCAGTTTTGCTGCTTGCTTTCTTTGGTCAAATGAACTGATAAACTGCTGTAAAATTCCCATTCTTATAAAGAAACTTTTGTACATAAGCATTCTGAATGATGTTTTAAGGCTGTGCTACTTACATGTCATGTTCTACAAAAAATGCATACATCACGCTCAGCATTAAATGTGCCATTTCACAGTGGTTCTGCAAAATATGGTAATTTCACATATTTTACTGTAATTGTATCATTGTTAATCTGAATATTATTACTAATAAGCAGGCAGCTGGTAAACCATCCTGAAAGAATCACAGAAAAAAACCTGTCCTTTAATTGTACTGTAGAAGATCAAGCGCAGTAATTGACTGGTGTACCCCAGTAAAATAGCCACTTATTAAATGCTGTCTTTTGTGTTTCAAAAACTTGAAAGTGCTCCAGTGGGGCGAACCAATCTGGGTAAAGTGCCATAATGTTTTCCTAGTAGATAATGGTAGTAGATAAGGAACAGATTTCAGGATTCAAAGATTCTTAGGAAGGAGTCAGAAACTTTGGGCAGGCAAGAATCACACCCTTTTACAGTCTTAAAACGTGAACAGATGGTCACTCTTGGATGTTCCTAGCCTAAGGAGCGCTATGAAAATAACATGTACTCTAAATGGAATGCCAGTTAACAGGGATATAAGCACAAAAATCAGTGGGAGGGTAAGAGGTGAGGAAAATACAGTATCTCACTGATACTGATACTGCTCCTTACAGAAAACTTGTGCCACTAGATTTATTTAGTGGGTTGCCTTTTTATGTTTAGTAACACTTCTTTTCACCACGTCAGTAAGTTTGTACTGCCATTATGCTATCAAATATCATATTAGTGCTCTACTGAAGCACTTAAAGTGCAGCACTACTGCAGGATGCACAGCTTTCTGGTGATGAGTTTTATTAAGCAGCCTTACAAGGCTCTGTGATAGCATTTTTCTTTGCACTTTGAATATAAAACTAAAGAGATTTGATGCACTGTGTCTTGTTATGTCTGATTCTGTCAGCGTATGGCTTTGTGTGGCTCAGAGTGATATGATGTGATGTGAGCTGTAATGCATCAAAGAGACTTCAAGTTTCTTCTGCATTCTGAATAATGACAGAAACTTTTGCTACAAAACTAATGTCATGTAATGTTACATATGCAATAGAATAGGATTTGTAGAAGAAAGAATTACAGCGCTTAGTTGTGGGCAGAATGAAATTGATACAGGGGAAAGGGGTGAAATCTACTTCTCAGACACATACAGCAACTTGAAAGGAAATAATAAAATAATGAATATCTAGCATCCTTGGGTATGAGGGATGATACTTCTAAAAACCCTTTGTTGAGAATTTACAAGTCAACAACAAAAGAAAGATTACAAATAAGTTTTGGATTTTTTCTGGAAAACGTTCAGTCTTGTAAACTGAATAAAATGAGAGTAGGCTATTTTGGATGAGAGAAATAATCCTCTGTGTGTGTGTGTTTGTGTGAGAGAGAAAAATGGTGGGGAGGAAGGGGAGCAAGACACTGAGAAGTGTATTGAGACAGACAATTGGATGGATCGTGGGACAAACACCAATAATTTCAAGTTGTCCTGAATAAGAGCCATGCATCCTAGATCTTTAAGGTACCTGCTAAAGGCAGATACTTGAAGGTACATGAAAATTATTGAGGTAACTCATTGATAGACATTTAGCCTCCTAAAACAATTTTATATTCCTGAATTAGAGGATGTCTTCTAGACTTATAATTTCCCTCTTTCTTTCCCCCATCCCCTAAATAAGCATAATATCTTGCTACCTCATGACATGTGATGAAATGAACATTTGAAGGGTATAAAATTATCGCAGAAATTAACGCTGTATGGATAACAAGATATGTCCGTCATGCAAATGTTTTTGAAACATCAAAAGGCAGCAGCTTTTTAAATCTTACACACAGATGAGAAGGCTTTTTTGGAAATCTTCGCTATTAAAAGGCAGCTTAGTGTAGAAAAATATTGAGATACTGATATACTGATGATGACTGCTACCAAGAAAATCTTTGATCCAAAATCCATTACAGTCATTGTCAATGCCATCAGGTATGCTAGACTCAGGTACAGTGTAAGTATTTGTTAAAACTGAGAAGAAACCAGCTAGGATTTTGGACATATGGCAGATCAGGAGTAAATAGAAAGATATGTCAATTGAAAAGGACATGTGGTAGGAGAGGAAAACAAGTCTAGGGAAGGAATCAGAACTATGTCCTGAGAGAAGGCATTGAAATGGGATTTTAGGAAACAGAACTAAAATCATATTATGTAAATTTGTAATCTCTTTGGTTCTACTAAACAGAAGACCCCACTGTATATTTTTGGCATAAACAGAGCCAGTAGTATACTTGACATAAAGTGCTGATTTCTCCTAATAGCAAAAATCCTTCTTGAAAGAAGACACATATCTTTATCAACTCCTTAGGTCCACAAATGTAAGAATGTTTTATTACACTACATCATTTCAATTTTAAATGACAGAATACGACAAATAACTGCTAATTAAAAAACAAGTTATGGGCGTTATCTTCCTTCCAGCCTGAGAAGGGAAAGAAATTATAGTATTTGATTGTGAATCACACATACATACATTCATAAATTTTCAAAAATCTTCAGTTACTTCTAATTGTTTGTCCTTGTGAAGAAGAGAGCTGTATTAATAAGCTCTTAATTTTTCCATGCTAAGATCTTTTTCCCATAATTATTAATGGGTTA
>VXBU01016052.1:0-32764 GCA_013400315.1 Bombycilla garrulus | reverse complement strand
TTGGGGGGGGAGTTTTTTTTGTTGGTTTGTTTGTTTGGGGGTTTTACTGGTTATTGTTTAGCTTTGGATTTTCCTGCAGAATCTTGGAATATTCTTTAGTAGTTGGTCTTAATAACATATCAAAATACCTTTTCACACAGTCTTGTACAATACAGTAACATTATAATTCAATTGATTCACTGGTTATGCTTTCATTGCATTTAAATTTTAAAATAATTTTCTTTGCTTTGTTGTTTGGTATCTAAAAGAAGAATTATTTTGCTCAAAGGTAAGGTATGTCACATTATACTGTTTATTTCTCAGTCTTCAGAACAGCAATCTGCCTTGAAATATTTGCAAAGATCAATTTTCCAAACCAGGGCATAATCTTATGGAAATAATCAGCTTTATACTCACTCATCTCTTACACTGGCATTCCAAATTGTTGTATAATATTCTACAGAAGTTCATAAAAATTGGTACTTTCAATTTTCTTCCATGTTTCGTTTGTTCTTTCTGGGTAGTAAATACTTTCCCCTGGGTCACACCAACTTTTCTCCATCTGAGCGAAAATATTTTTTTCCACTGCACTGCTGTAGATTTGTCCTTTGAAAATGAAATCCACTGCTTTATTTTTTAGAAAACCAACCCAGAAAATTAATTTGTGAAATGAATAGTGAAAATGTATTGATATTGCCTGAAATCTAATCAAGTCCAATTGAAGGAGGGATCAATTCACTATTGCATATTTGTGCTTCTCTTGTTGGATTAAGAGGTGATCTCAGAGCACAGGGTGATCTTATCTTCATCTACATTTCCTAGATTTACCACTATTGGGCTCTGCTTGGATATTGTCACAAGTTCTGATTTTCCAAACAAGTTGCTTGTGCTAACTTCCCAGCATGGGGTTTTCAAGAATATGTAATTGTATGGATGACCTTCATAAGCAGTTTTGTAATAGTCTGTGGTTAGCTCTTTAGTTAATTTTTTTTTTAGTTAACTAGTTGCATGTTTCTTTCTCAGTTCTACAGAATAAGTTAATTGCTATGGGGTTTGTTTTTTCTTGAAAAGTAGATGCTTTTAATATTGGAAAATACAGCGTGGTTTATTTATTTATTTATTTATTTATCATAGTGTAGCATTAATCCTCTGACAAGTATTTTTATAGTGGTAAAAGTGCTTCATTTTATAATTTTGATGTTTAACCTTCTTTACTGGATCTCTTTCTACACTGATAACTCACACTGAGAGCTATCCCAAGGATTTACAGCTTGTGGGAAGTGGGTACAGCTTCTGAAAAGTGACATGACAGTCAATACATAGTAGGTGGTAATACAAAAACGTTACAAAAAAAAGAGAGAGGTGTGAAATAATTGATATGAACCAAAGTTGTCGTGTCTCTCACGCCTGCAAGGCATTATCAAGACTTGGGGAGTACTTTGAGAAGGACATTGAAATTAACATGAGACAGTGACCCAAGGAGTTTGATACTTAATTCCAAAGTATTTGTAAAAGTGATAGAAAATGACAGATATGCTCCTTCAGCCAGTGCCATCAGAGTTCTTTGAGGGGAAAAGTTGGTAAGAATCATATGAACAGTAGTTATAGCTTGCATGAAAGTACTGTGTAGCTCTACACATACTAGGATGCAAAAAGAAGGGAAGTACACTAAACTTTGTGGTTTTGGTTTATTTTAGGTAGGATTTTTTTCCAATTTTCTTTTCTATGCTTTAGAATCTATAAAAAAAACACTAGGTTCTTCAAAATCGTTTGGTTTTAGTTAGTTTGTTTGTTTCTTTTCTCAGAGTGCTGATAATGGATCATAATCGAGATCTTCTTGCTCTTTATGGCTACCTGAAAGGAGGCTGTAGTGAGGTGGAAGTGTAATGCGTGTCTTCTCCCAAGTAGCAAGCAACAGGACAATGGGAAATGCCCTCAAGTTACGTCAAGGGAGATTCAGATTGGATATAAAGAAAACTTCACTACGAACTCTAGTCAAACCTTGGAGCAATTGCCCAGGGAAGTGGCTGAGTTACCATCCCTGGAGGTAATTATGAGATGTATGGCTGTGGCACTTAGGAGCAGGATTTGGTAGTGGATATGGCAGTGCTGGGTTAACAGTTCGACTCAATAATTTAGAGTCCTTTTCCAGCCTAAATGATTTCATGATTTTATGATCTAATAAGAGATTATCTCTTTAACCATCTTATATCTGAAGTCTGATATCAGATTTCTTATCGTGGGGAAGTTAAACACATGATAGGAAACTTTGCTAGAGCCTTACCTACCGCACAGGAGGACTCTCTCAAATTAGACACTTTCACTGCCTGTACTCTTCCCCTCACAAAGGAGTGTCCATGAGCCAGCAATATGCCAGCGTGTAGGATCATGAAAGAGATGGGGTTTGGATTTACCTACTACTCCTGTGATACCACTGTAAAAAAATAAATAATTTCACAGAGAAGCTCTATTGCCACTTTGCTGCAACGCCTTTTATAAATTCCATGTATACTTTGCCTACTTTGAATGCTCGGCTGGGACTGAACCCTTTTCCTTGGGAGGATGGCTATCTAGGGACAACTATAACATTAAAGTTTTCAGGAAAGCTTCTAGAAGTAAAAGATCACACAAGTTCAATTGGATAATGCTCCTCCAGAGGACTCCAAAAAAAGTATTCTAAGGCTAAAGTGGGAACAGAATTATTTAAGAAAAATGAGACCACAGACTCATTTTATATACCAGCAAGAGAAATAGCAACATAATTAAGAGTCCCTCATCAGATGAGGACATGGTGGAATAAGCATTTCTAAAAAATTAGAAGGTATTATACAGACAGCTTGTTTTGTGGTATGACTTTGTAGGCAAATAAGTGTGCAATATGGAGATAAGGAGAGGTTCCATGTCTGTTACAGTAGTGTTGCAAAAAATGAGGACTGAGCCAATTTTATCTAACCCTGACTTAACATGTGTTCTACACATGTTCTAAAAGTATGGAAAGAAGAAGTTCATTTTAACTTCTTTTTTTCTCTTACTCAAATTCAGGTTTTGTCAGAAGAGATGCACTTCATGCATGCCAATGTACATACAAACATAATACTTTTCCAGACAGTCCGAAATTAGGGCTTAAGTGTGACATAAGAACAAGCTATTACAAAAGTACAGGGCCTGGGAACTGCCTTTTGAAAAAAGCCAGATTTAATTATATGCTTGTGCACATTGTGAAAGCAGAGTCTTGATGTGTAGGTCAAAGAACAGCACTTAAATGTTGGGACACATCTCTGAATTAAAACCACCTCACTTTTCTCAGTATCCATTGTGGCTCTGTTTTCCTCATGATAACTCCAATGTTTCAGGTATTTGGATTGAACCATCTGGGAATACAGAGCATGCGTGAATTCACATAAAAGCAGTCTCTAAAATAAAGGTTACTGCTTTTCCAAATATTTTCTAGGTTTTTTTTTTTTCAAATGTAACATGATGTTTCCAGGTACAGGATACTTAGAATTTAAGTGGAAAGTGAAGGAGGTAATGGAGGGTGAGTTAAATAGATTGTATATCAGGTCCTTAAAAAGATAAAAACTTGTTCCAGTTGTCCTGCTCCTTAAAGCAGCTTTGTATTTTTAGCAAAAAGTTCTTCTGGTGGATTACAGGCTGATGTAAATAGGCATATCTTTCTGGACTTCCATAGTTTTCCCCAGTTATATTCTTTTTTAATTTCTTTTCTCAATATTTTTAAGTGCTATTACTCCTATACAGGACCTAAAATATTTCCTCAAGAAAAGAATATGACATGATGAACAATCTTTCACATATTAACTACCCTACATTATTGTTTTGTGTGATAGTCTTGGGGAAAAGCCATCTGTGCTTTACAATTATTCTGGCAACATTAATAAACTGTTCACACAGTGTTCTTGCTTACTGAATACACAAAACAATTATTGCTAGTTAGTTCTTTTGTTTAATGCATTCCACAATAAACTCTCCAGTTGCATCTATGAAATCAGCCTTTTTTACACAGGGCTGCACTTTTTTACACACTATTTCAGCATGCACTTTTCTCGGAGTGGGATATTTCTATTGTAGTTGTATATAATGATTACCCAATTGTGTCCTTCGCAATAATTTCTATGTATTTTCATTAAAGATTAGGTTAGCTGCCTTTAAATTTCATTGATTTACCTTAAACTAAAGATTTCTGACAAGATTGTTAGTGGAATAAGGAAGTATGAGGTATGAAAACAGAAAGCAGGAGCTGATTGAAATATTTGTAGAAGATTTAAGCTTTATTCTCTCTATATTCCTTATTTTCTTTTTCTACAAGTAGCATGCATTGTTCCATTAATATTGTCCAATGAATAAACATAATGAAGTAATGGCATCTACTAAGATGTGAATATAAGCTCCCATCCCATTTAACTATTCTACTCTGATTCTTCAATTTGGCTTCTGCTAGTAATCTGGCCAGAGTACATAGATATTTCTTTTCTTTGATAACATTTTTTTTTTATGAAGACCCAATTAAGAAAATATTTGGGAATATAGCATACTTGTGGAAAGTTGGGAAAATAAACTATTCAAGCAAAACCAATACTTAGATTAAATTAAATGATGAGCATTGGATTAACAAAGAGTTTTCTTTGTAAACAAGTAAAGTGCTAATAATATTGATTGTTATAAGTTAGCATTTTCCACAGCATGAATTGGGGTAAATAAGATAGCTGTTTATCCAGAGCTTTTTTTTTAAAGTGTCTAGGAAAGTCTCCTTTTAACCAAATAGAAACTGAAATAGGTCCAAAGGTATATAACATATGATACAATGCCATGCTGCACACAGGGCTGGTGCTCTGGCTGGAATCAGACCCATGTTAAACCAGGAGCCTATAGTGCTGTTTGTGGAGTACATTAGAGGTAAATAGAAATAGGATTTGATCTTACTCTTCCAAAAACCTATTTTAGGATGTGAATTGTCCTCCGAAAGTGACCTCTCTCTCAAACTTCTTTACAGAAAGACTGTAGAAAAATGAAAAAAATCAAGAGTTTAGTATGGACTGGAGGATACTAGGTTTTATAAAGTTACCCTGTCTTAACTTACACTAGAAAAAAATTAAATTAATTTGAAGACAAGGTAATTATAGATCTCCATGTACAGCTCAAAACTCAGCCTCTGGATTTGGGATGAGATTTTACATGTACATGATTGATCTAAGAAATACGTTATTGAAAGTCAATAAGATGTGTAAATTTTGCTCAGATTGAGGTTTTAGAGTCCAGTTTTTATTCATGCAATCCACGTATACTATTTAGAAATATAGACTGGCATGTGGACAGGAGAGTAACAAATTTATTCTGCTAATCAGGGAGACAAAGAAAATTTACCATTTTTAAATTAATTCAAACCTAACTTTCATTTTTGTCATACTTTAGCAAACACACCTGAATGCTTCTCAGGGCACTTTGATTTCTGTGAGTGCCTTACAATGAATGTAAAATATGGTTTGTTATTATTCCCAGATCACAGAATATTCTGAAGTGGAAGGGACCCAGAAAGATAATCAAGTCCAACTCCTAAGTTAATGCCTTACACATGGATTGAATCCACACCTTTGGTGTCATTAACACCATGCTTGAATCAACTGAGCTAATCTCAGGGTCTTTATTCAGATGTTGTTCTGAAAATACAGTTGCTGAAGGGAATATCAAAGGCTCATTATAGTATTTTTTAGTCATTTCTGAATATATTAATCACCAAGATCTCCAGAAAAAATATCTTACATTAATACAGTTCTCTCTGTTGTTTAACCAGTAACATTTCAGAAGTTGAGTGGTCTCCTCAAATACAACTGTTTTGTGAAATGAAACATAGAAGTCATGAGTCTTTTATTTTTCTAGTTCTATTGCCTTTGTTTCCTTGTTGAATGTGTTTAGCTGTTCTAAAGAGCTGTATTGAAAATTACAAATCAGAGGAGGAAACTGTTGTTGCTTTAGAGGAAGGGTCATAAGAAAACTAGCAAAAAAAGATAGGTTTTACAATCCATCTGATCTTGTTAGATGAGCAAAATATGTTCCTGGACAAGTATGGAGATAATATTTATTTTAAAATACATATATTTAAAGCTCTATTTGCTATATTTCTACTATTTTTTTCTATTACTATCCTATTTGTGCCTTGCTCGTAAAAGGAAAGGGAACAATTCTATATTTAAAGGTGTTAACATTTTTCTCTGAAAATTTCTTATTTGTCCTCAAATTGCAGAAATGTATCTTTAGAAAATAGTATTAACTATAAGTGTACTCTGATGTTGACTGATGTCAAATCTAAGCTGTTTGGATTAATGTAAAAAATATACTCTTAATTTTTTCTATTTTCTGTTCTGCAGATCTTTTCCCTGCGATCTCTGCAGAATTTCTGCTCTGAAAGTGAGAAAGTAAGTAGCTAGGTCCCATTTTCATGCTGACCAATTTTAGCAGTCGGCTCAGTTTAAATTTGCTGTATCATCTGTATAATGTTGCTTTTGTGGCATTATAAACTTCTCATGTGTACTGCCAGAAGACATAAAATGGCCCAGTGGCATATGTTATGTTCTTGCATCTGCCTAATTTTCGACTTGAAATACCACACAGCAATGTTTGTGATAAACTACACACAACAAGGTCAAAGCAGGTGCCTGCTGGGATGAGTAATCATCTTTATTTCATCATCTTATATCAACAGGTATCATGGAGACAAAGTAATAGCTTTTATGAGAGGAGCTTCATATGTACCTCCGAAAAGTTATGAGGCACAAGGCAGAATCAACTAAGAGATAATGACTGTAGATTTGCTATAGAGTGCCCCGCAGTTCAATTTACATTGCATCCTGAAGGGTACTGTGTAGGAAGGACAGATTTTTCAAAACAAATAGGCTTGAAAGTACCATCTAATCACTAATGCTCAAACTGTGTGTGCTGCTTTTAGAGTTCTCTTTTTGTAGAAAAGTGTTTTGTTTTGGTTTTTGTATGTAGTTTTACCTCTCTCCTTCATCTCTGTTTTTTAAGTAGCAACTGCATGCATCCCGCAACATATATTTCAACACTTGTGCAGCCCTAATTGTCACATAAAAAAGTGAAGTGGTTTTACATTACCTAGAAGGAAAATATTGTAACTCTGTGTAATCCCTACTATCTAGGGAATTACTGTATTAGTGACATGGTGGAAGTTGAAGTCAAATAAGTGGATATAGGTAATATTTTTTAAGAGACAAGTGATAAGAGATGGAAAATACATAAATAAATCATTGCCTTAAAGAGCTTGGAGTAAAATCAAGGGAAAAAATAGTGAAATTGACGTAGAAAGAATCTGTATATGCAACTCACAGCTCACAGGTTCAATGGTCTGCAAGTTTGTGCTTTGTGAACCAAGTCCACTATAAAAATTTCAGGGACCCATTTACTATGCTAAATTCCATGCTTTAAAAAATGTGGTTAACCCTAGATTCCCTCTTATCCCAAGTGAATTGTATAATGATCCTCTTTAGCTCTGCGGCAAGAAATAAATTTTCTTATTCTTTCCTTATAGATTGGCTAGACAAAAATTTAGCCAGTCCAGAAAATAATAAATTTCCTGGAATATTTCTTCCATTCTGGGAGACAGAGAGGAAAAAATGACAGGTCAGGTGAGGTCCCAGTTCACCCAAGAAGAAAATTGAATAACTACAGAAACCAGAAGTTTTGGCAACAAGCCTCTGCCTATTTTAGGGTCCCAAAATAAGACTATGGTATAAACCTGAGACTGTGGCAAGAGAAACTAAATGGGAATTTTTCTAGAAGGCCAGACAGGTCAAGGTTTTTTAACACTCTGCCTTAAAGGAGAAGGGAATTGAAGCTATTTAGACACCCAATGGTCTAATTTCAATTGATGAAAACAGCTCTGGACACAAAGACTGAATTCAAGTTTGATTAATATTAGTCTCTGAACTTGAGTTTATATGTAGGGGCAGATATATGCAGAATCAGCTAGATTTCCTACAGTTGTATCAAACAGAGTCTGTAAACATCATAAATGGTACAAAAAGCTTCCTTATACCCTCACTGGAGATTTTAATGGTTACCCTGTATCCAAGCAGTCGATGCAGCTTATGTCTGGTTACCCAATACATCAAATTAAAGATAAAACATTCAATTTAAACCCACATTACAATCATGCTATTTTTACAGGAGTGTCTGACCCAGAGTTTGTGATTAAACAAGTGGTTTCTTGTAGGCAAAGCACAAAGGAAAATACAAGAAATTATGATAAAGAATAAAACTGCATTTTGCTGCATCCCAAGTTATTGCAAATAATTAAATTTTATAAAATAAAATTATTTTATTAAATAAAATAATACATAGGTACAACCTATCCACAATATATCAAGTGTCTGATCTACATATGTAAGAAGCTATATTAGATAACTTGTTCCCACAGATAATCACAGAGGAAGGTTCTTTGTATCAGTGGAAAATGAGAAAATCCCTAATTTTTCTTCAACTCTCTTTTTTGAACCATCTTGGAGTCTCTGTCTTATATTTTACCAGATTTTGCAGGGAGAAAACTATTTTTCCAAGAGTAAATAATCAAAAATTTAAAGTTCTTTTGTATTTTAATGCCACAAAGATTGCCACTAGTGTGAGTTCATGAAAAATCAGGAAGTTTCTCCATATATCCCAGGTGAAACAAGTTAGTCAGACCTCAGCTGGCTGAAAGAATTGCTGTTGCAGTTTTCCAGCTGTGGGGAGCTCACTGCAGATTCAGCAAGCCAGTGTGACATTATGCTTATTCTTCTTTAGGAAAATAATTAAAAAGCTCAGGTTTCATGTATTTCCAGTCCACAGTTTATCACATTTCACAGGGGAAAATGCATCTCAACATTCCAAAATGTCTTTAACAACTAATATATTAATAACAAAAATTAATACAATACAAACAATTGTTTTGACATGCCAAAAAGTATAGCACCCCTCCCCATCTTAATAATTTATTTCAGGTTATTCAAAATGATACATGAAATTTATCTGTGGAAGAAAATTCAGTGAGCATGCAACTTTTTAACAGGAATTCAAAACTCTTAAATGCAACTTTTGAGTGAGAATCAAAACAGCAGTCGCCTTTCTAATGTCTGCAAGACAGACACTCTTTTGTATTTAAAACATAGCTAGCAGAATGACACAATCTCTTGCAAGCTGAAAATTTTCTCATTGACCAATGTACCGCCCCCACTTTGTAAAATAACATGATATGCCAAAAATCACTATTTTTATTATAGCAATTGTTCCATATGTGGAATGTGTGACTTTATATAAAAAGCAGATTTTTCAAATTGAACAGGAAATGTGATGAAGTAAAAAGCACTGTGTAACGTTTTAAGACAAAGTGCCTGGTAACCAGACAGATGAGCCATTAGTGATGATGTCTAAGTAGTGGCAGAAAAAAGCTGTGTCAGGTTGTACCGCTGTAACTTTAAAGGATCTTTTCTACATTGTGTACTGACTGGGAGTTTAAAAGCTCTATTTCCAGTTCCTGTGCTGTTGTAAATATGAATTGACTTTAATGGAGAAAATTTTCTGGGAGAAAGCCAGGAACTGGTGTAACAATATTGGTTCATAAGACTTGCTAGATACCTACCTTCCTGCTCTGTGAGAGGAACCACTTCAGCTATTCAAGTACAATTTTAATAGACAGTACCCCAGTAACCCTGGTTTATAGATTGAGAGCAGCAGTGATAAAAAGAATAGCAGTGAAGATAATATCAGCAATCATATGTTCCTTTGCTACAGCTTTGATATTCCAGAAGTTGCAAGGGTTAAGGAATAAAAGAACAATGGAGGCTTGTAATGTTTTTCTTTTTTAGCTTTTATTACTTGCATTTCATGTGCATTTTGTATACAGGATACACGAATAAATATAGATAGCATAGCTTATATAGTGCTTTACACCTAGAAGCATCTTAGAGAAGAAAGAATTCCAGTAAAATAAACAGACTTAAAAACACTGTAGAGTTCACAGCTTTATGATATCACTGCTGACATAGCATTTTTGGAAATATCAGTTATGGCTGAAAAGGATTGTTCAGGAATCATGCAAGACTTTCAGGATCCTTGACTGTCTTCCTAATAAACACTATTTTATTTAGATTGGATTTTGATTAGTAATTTCAAGTTCAATCTCTAGGTTGGCATTCTATTTCAAAAGATATTTTTGTCAATTGGAGAGGACTCCAAATGGGAAAACCAAAAATTCCATTGGAAGAGTTAACCATAGTTTTCACAAAACTACAATCACTTGCAGTTGCAGCTGTTTGTCAAAACCACACAGCAGAAGGGAAAAATAGCTGGTCATAGGCACAAAATCAGTCACATGAACATTCACTGAATCTGCGGATTTAGCTGACTTGCTGTCTCACTAATTGTTTCATTTATTTTCCTCACAGTCTTTTCTTACCTGCTTAATTCCATTTTATACTCTCTTCCAGCCCTGCTTGCTTTCCTTTTTTGCTAGTGTTTATTGCCTCTGAAGTAAATCACCAAAGAAAGAGATATGAAAAAGATAGTGAAATAACATTTATTGCCTTGCTCTGGTTCACTCTATGAGCCAACTCCCATTTCTTTTCTCTACCCATCGAAGTTTGATAAAGGAACACCTACTGATACTTTGCAAACTACCCAGCACCATGGAGGCTTGTTTTAAACTGGCTCTTAATTATCACTATAATAAGAATGATCCAAAATGAGTACAATTTACATGAATTGAGTATTTCAAAGCACAAGCAATAAAATCTATGTCTCCCAGGTCTATGTCTTCAAGTTCTGAACTGGAATATTGTTATATTACATTTCCTTTTTTTTTTTTTTAATTAGAAGGGAACTAAAGGATTTATAAATTAGGTTCACCAATTCTTTTAGCCGTACATTAACCCACTCCTGAAAAGTAATCAATAAGAATACAGAAAGGCCCTGCTATCTTCTGACAGCAACCTTCTAGCATGTGATATTGCAAGAAGAGCTATTCAGCAATTGCACAACCCAAAGTACCTGCCAATAAACCTTACTCCTACTCTCCTACTGCCTGTGACCTTTCACAAGCGTATCAGCTTCACTTTAGTGATGGAATCTAAGGCTGACTTTTTGGCAGTTCTGTGGCAAACTCTGTCTTTTTTAAAGCGGTTAACAAGCATACTTTAAAATTCAATATAAACGTAGAAATGCCTTCTTAGTGTTGAGTAAAATCCAACTCCTTGAACACAGAGAGTGAAGGTTAGTTCTCATGTGCCTTCATCTAAGTGGGGCTGCAGGACACCTCCAGGACCTTCCAAGGTGCTGTGGACCAGAGACTCTGAGTTAGGAGATCAGTTCATTCCAGGTTGCTTTTGTGTGAACTGGAGTTCTCTACAAAGGGGTAAAAGTGCTGACTCTCATTACAGCTCTGCTGCAAAAAGCCAGTCCTTTCATGAAGCAGCAGAAAGTTAACTCTGAACACTTCTAAAAGTCTTATCCACAAAGCCTTAGTCACTATGACTGCATAGCTGAAAAAAATTAGTGAGAAGAAGCAAAGAGAGACAGACATTTTTGGCATTAGTCCTCACCAAAAAATTAACCTCAGCAGTGTCATAAGAATAGAAAAATTACTTTGATGCATATGAAACCCATTTTTTTCATATTATCTTATTGCTTATATGTCCTATGATGCAACACTGTTGCTACCTACACAGAAATGAAACTAAGATTGCAAAGGTAATGAACATGAATGACTCAAGACAGAGAATTTTCTTAATGATGGAAACCAGAAAAGTGGAAGCTGTTATGAAAGAGAGTTGTAACTTGAACCTAGGATTGCAGGTCTGCATAGTGTTTCTTCACCTAGAAAATGGTCACACATTTTCATTCTCAAGCTGATTTTCTCCCTTTTCAGTAACTGTTGCTAAAACGTGTTTGTGGAGAAATGCTGTAGACAGATGTT
The DNA here is from genome assembly GCA_013400315.1 of Bombycilla garrulus. Taxonomy (NCBI): domain Eukaryota; kingdom Metazoa; phylum Chordata; class Aves; order Passeriformes; family Bombycillidae; genus Bombycilla; species Bombycilla garrulus. The sequence continues at coordinate 20,811 of VXBU01016052.1, read as the reverse complement.
CAGGAATGGAGATAATAAATTGATACATTTTAAACCAGAGAAACCAATTATTGTAAATACTTGAGCTGATCTGGAGATCAAGGTCTTTGACTGTCTTTTCTCAAAACTAATGGGGTAGCAGGCAATGGTTTGTAGATCCTAAGCTGTTTTAACAGAAAGGAATAAGGAGCAGATCTCTTAGACTTTGCATAAAACTAACTTCTTGCTATTTGCTGTTTTACAGTAAAAGGAAGCTTTTGGCATCTTCCTGAATCTTTGAGTTAAAACATTTGTTTCTATAAATAACATTTTCCTGAAAAAGTGAGAGACAAAACAGTTTTCCAGGACCCATGGACTACATTACAGGGTAGCAATAAAGTAGAAGATGAAGGTTATCTGGAGTGTTTGTTCTCATGAGGAATTCTTAAAGCTGCTTATAAAAAAATTATCATTTTCAGCAAAACAAAAACCTGAGGAAAGCAAAAGTAGTGAGAGAACTGGAAACCCAGTAATTTCTGCTTCCTTCATTACAATGTTTTCTCTCAGGCTCTGGAGAACTTCTTGTTTGATTTGTGAGGCTTTGAGAGTCTCTCCATCACTTTCTCTAGTAAAAGCTGAGGAAAGCTAGCCTTCTGCATTCTCTTGTATTTAATAATATGGTATGTTTTTTTCTTTTTTCTAGAAGGACACAAGAACTGAAACAACAAAGAGTGTATAAACACAGGCAAATGGAGAAAAAGAAAAGAAAGCTGAATGAACTCCAGCATTCCATTCATATCTCATTTCTTACATTTCCCCAAGCAAAAGGTCAATCAGTGGCAAAGCTCTAACAAGTGCTTAACGACTTAATAAACATTACAAGCATTGTGCCAATATGCCAGAGAGCAAGAAACAGTCACACAGGCACAAATATGGAGAAGCAGAATTTATCTACTTTGTAATTTTAAAACAGCCCATCCTAAGGTAATGGAATCTGGCAACAGAGGTGAACTTCTTTCCCTGGAGGAAGACTATTATCATAGGCTAAGCAGCTGTTTTAAAGTATAAGTTGCTTCAAACAAAAAAGAAAACAGATGCTTAACTAATTTTAGATATTTCTTAGAGGTTAAAAAAGGCACAAAACCACCAATTGTATGAAAATAAGTTTCCTTTAAACATCAAGAGAGTTTTATAGCCTAAGTTGAAAACCAAACAACAACTCAATTTCTAATACAGCATACTGTCTTTGAAAACCCTAGGTATCCTAACACTCTGTCCTTAGGCATCTGTAGCAAAGCTTTCTACATCTCAAGCATCCTCATGCTGCTTCTGGGTATAGCTAACTGAGAGCTGCTACAGTTGAGGATTTCATTTATCCACAGCTTATGTGCTGCGGGGACATTACAGGCATTTTCCCTGGGTTCAGTCACAGAGGGCAAGTACCTGTTCCAGACAAGTGAAGAAATTGATGAAAAGAAAACATCCCATAGACCATTTTCAATCTCTGCAGTACCTTCTTTCTACATGAGGAGTGCTGATTATATTCTCAAAATTCAAGTGATCTGTGCCTGTGATATAGAAATTATTAGCTCTTCATACAAAGCAAAATTTAACTTGAGAAGATACAGGCTTTGGGGGGTTAGCCACGAGTGTAGCAATCAGAATCCTGAAGTCAAGCACACAAATTCAGCCAAGTGTATAAAGCCTCCACACAACAAAGACTGTAGATGTACAAACTGAAAAGTATAATAATTGTTGCCCACAAGTAATTTTCTAAGTAATTCCTGATTGGAAGGGAATAGTCATGGTTATAGTTAGCTTCACTAGGGATACTACTTAACTCCACTACCTAAACTCTTTGAAATCATTGTTTTTCCTATAAATATGTATTGACACATCCTGGTTTTGCTTAGATCTATGGCGCTCCCAGAACATAAATAAAAGGCAAGGTAACTTAATAAATCTATAAAAATGCAATTAACAGAATATATTTTAACAGTGTATACAATAGCATCTAGAAATTAGAGCAGATGAACATTACTTTAAATAGATACCCAAGAAAAATTACCCCAGAATTAAGTTTTAGTCCTAAAATATCCTCATGGGGTGTGTGAAAAGACTCTTGTCTGGGGATGGAAAAAGCCTTCTGAAGCTCCTTTTTGTCATTTTCAAGCTTTCATGTGATTGTTTCTCTGTTTGTTTGTTTGTTTGGGTTTTTATGCAATTAGCCCTGAAATACGCCTTTAAAAGTTTTCCTTTTCTTCCAGTTGCAGTGAAAGATTGCTTTTGGGACCTGAAAACTTTCTGAAAAGTGTCCCATTAGTCGTGTCTGTGAAAATATCCATTCTAGGTAGCAGAGATAAAAATTTTGTCAGAAGATATAGTCTTCTGACAGTTAAAAAGTACCTTGGAGATTTTTATTTGTGCAGTTCAGGAAGCAATAATTTGATCATCAAATTTGGTCCAATCTTCTGTTCTTGTATGAAATCATACTACAGAAATAAAGCTGAAAGGAAGTTTCAGAGATTTTCCAGTTATCTAGTCTTTTCCCATATTGTGTGGATCACAGTGCTCAAAACCATTTGTCTCTGCTGTTCTTTAAAGCTTGCAGTAAAAAGTTTCCCTAAGCACCTTATGCAATCTATTTTAGGGCTCAAAGGTTCTTACTGCCAGACAGAAAGCATTCAACAGTCAGTTTATAACCAATTATTGTGCTAACACTGTCCTTTAGTCAAACAGGTTTTCCCTTATTTTCCTTCCAGTATAGCTATAGAAAGTAATTTTCCTTCTGGCCTTCATTTTGCTATGATAAATTACTCAATTTACGTATTCCCAGAAAAATACCTCTTTATTCCCTAAGATTGCTATTAATGTCTGTTCTCTTGTCCAGTCTAATCATTGCTTCAAATAGGGGATTCAAGCAGTACTCTGTCTTCTGTCTAGGTAAGGTCATCCTAGAGCTGATTTTCTGATTAAGTTGTAAACTAACATCTGAATTTTGAGCAGCCAAAATACTGTTTTCAGGCTACAGCACCACAGAATGAATGTCTCACAAATATACCAGTAACACTAGTGAAAAATTTTCTAGCTAAAAGTAGGGCATTATTAGTTCACCAAAAGGAAAACTTCTCAAGGATATGTGTCATTTGAACAAAACCATTTTGAAAGAAAATGTGCAGGGAGAAGGGAGGTTATATTCCGATTAAGTAAACCCACTGTTTTCATAATGGATTTTTTTTTTTGCCTCCCAGGTTCAAAGTGGGAAGAATTCTGGTGAAAATTTAAAATTAGATTCTTACAGATGTCTATGTAACGGCCACTAAATGCAACATCTTTTTGAAAGATGACATTTATTATGCCAAGGGTATTTTGTTTTAAAAGCACACTGTTCACTTTGTACTGAATAGACAAGCCATAATAATCAATTAAGTTAGGTTTCCTACAAGTTTACTCCTTTTCTCAATCCTCTTCTCATTTTCTGCCTTCTTTCTTTTCCCTCCTACTTCTCCTCCCTTGAATAAGGTGTTAAAAGACTGTGACCAAGAGCTGTTGTTGAGCCAACCTAGTGGAACAAATCTGCTGAATGTAGCTGAAATAGTATTATACAAATGGAATTTAACAGTGACTTGCAGTAATGATAATTAGGTGGGAGAGCAAGGTGGTTTTTAAGACCTGTTGTCAATTTATGCCAAAAGATGTGGTCAACTTACTATTTGTCTGTCAAAAGCCTTGATATTTCAGTAAAAAAATTGAAATATTAATGTGCCTTGGTCTTACTCCTGAATATTCTGCAGTAGAATCAGTTTTCTAATGAAAAAATGGTGGGAGGGATGGGAGACCTGTTAAAGAAAAGAATGCGAGTGCATGAAGAAACATTTTACTGAGTGCAAAAATCCCACAGAGCTTTCTACAGTAGCTCAGCTATGTCTGTGCTTCAAAGCTATGGCTGAAATTCTCCCCGAAGCTTACAAAACTGCAGGGAAACAAAGAGTCAAAAAAAGACCTGTACTGCGGGCTATGCAGTTCTGTGGCCACTGAGAAGCTCAAGTGATCAAAACTTTGAAGTGTGCTTAGATCCTCTGGAAACCTCATGGGTTTCTAAAAGGAACAGTCTGAATGGGTTCTCCAAAGCTTCTGTGAGGGCAACTTGTGTCAGCATAGCTTGCTCAGAGTAACATGAGTTGTGTAAAATTCCTAGCTATCTTTTAAGGTACGCAATATATTTTTCTAACGTATTTCCACTTTCTAGTGTTTTGGGGTTTTGTTTTGCTTTGTGTTTCCCCAGCTCCTCTCTATTTATTTCATTACACAAAAAACCATCATGGCTAGCATCCCACAAGTCAATTGTGAACCCGATCTTCTGGTTATTTGTATTGCTCTGTGATTTTATGTTTATGGTTTACAGGCAAGGATTTGAAATATGAGAGAATCAGGTTGTGTGCTAATTTTAGCTAAAGGAATACTCCAAAAGTTTCTAAATGGTTGGAAGAAACAATTCCTAACAGAAAAGCTGGAGGAAATATCACTAAAGAATGACATGGAAGTGTGTTAGGTTGGTTGGTTTGGGGTTTTTGTAGTATTGGATTTACTCCTGTGTCTTCTTGCTCAATTTTTTGCCCTAAAGACAGGCTGATGGTTTTGAATAGTAGTTACTATTTAATGCAGTTTTCTAAGAGTCATTAGAGTCCTTATAAGTGAAGCTCTGCCTCTGATCTCCCTCAAGTGTAATTTATTAATGAAAATGTAAACTCTGTGCTTTTAAGTATACAAATAATGTAATACCTATACTCCCTTATTGTTCCCTAAATTTATTTTTGAAAGATCCTATTATTGCTATTATAACATCAGAAACCAAGCTACCATTCCATGAAGTGGACATATGCTCTGTGTTATACTCTCCTGCATATCTGTACCTCATGCTATACTTTTATTTATTTTATCAAAAGGTACCAGTATGAACCAAAACTAAGCGTATGTCTGAGCCAGTGCAAATCCCTGACAGTGCAGCATACGTGGAAATGCAGCAACACACCGGTTATGTCAGCCAAGCAGTGTTCGAATCAGAAAGTCCTACTAAGTACTCATCCTATGATAACACAAACCTTTGACCTTGGGTACAAGGTTATATCTGAATAATTTGGTTATGTATGCAGCCATCCAGCTGAGCTGAGTTTTGGAATTACTGACCTTATTTTGAATGGTCTGTAGTTTCCTTCTGCTTTCATTCGCTTTTTTAGCACTGCTAACGCTGTTGCAGAGACAATTTCTTTGTTCTATACAGAGAGATAAACTGTGAAATTAAGCCTCATCAGTACAGCAACTTAGTTCATTTAACACATTTGTCTGAGTAAAAAGTATGAAAAGTATTAAAAATGAGAGCTGAAGCAAATAACTTTGCAGTGAATTGCTATCTGTATTTCAGAAACATAACAGTCTACAAAATTTCCCAGAAACCAGTTAGGTTTTTATATATTTACATAACACAGCTAATTGCAGATAGTTATGTATTCTTTCCTTGCATTGCTTAAAATATTGGCACAGAAATAGCACTAGATCTATCTTGTGGCAAAATGCCATAGCGTCGTCCAATTTCCGAGGAGCCATATGGCAATGGTACAGCCATCTGTTTATCTTGATATTCCTTTCCTGGCAAACCTTTTACCCATATGGGTTATTGGTGCCCTCATCTGTGTATATCATGAAGAGGTTCAAAACCAAAATCTATAATTTTCCCTGGTATAACTTTTAACAATTACACTGAACATAAAGATCACACTATCCCCATGTTTAACCTCATCCATTTCTGTTATGTACACACCTGCCTTCTTCTGTTAGATGCAGGAACAATTTGATTTCCAGAATTTGTGAAAGCTGTCATCACAAGCTGTCAGGTTCAAGGCATCATAATCATCTCAAAGGACTGATAGCTTGTGCTTTGTGGATTTGAAACTTCATCACTAAAGAGATTAAATGATCCGTCCTTTTACATGCTGACAGGGTAGCAATTTTGTGTCAGTGTAGAGATTCACGCATTCAGACAGTAAAGCCATGCTGAATATATGTGGATCCCTTTTACATTTTATGTGACAGCCATTTTCAATAATGTCTAAAATATTTGACATGCACTGTTTAGAATAATTTTAAATAAGGGAGAGTGTCGGCTTTCATCCTGATGTATTAGCAAGCCTGAGTGAAATCATGTTTATATTCCATTTAGCAATCTGCTCCTTAATTTCCTCTTTTCGTGGAAGAGTTGTTGCAAATTGGATACACCCAGAGTAGAAACCAGACATTTAATGTATATATGCGTTTCAAATCACATCAGAACAGATAAATATGGCTTTTGTTTATTTGGGGACTTTTTTTTCCTGCTTTTAAACTAGTAAAAACAATTCCATTCCAGATGCCTAGCAAATGCAAAGATGTAATGAAAAGAAACATAGGCTAATGCATTTTTGGGGGCTAGACTGAATTATGTACATAATGAATCGTTTTGCAACTCTTAGGTGTTGTTGACTAATGAAATACATTGACTTGCTGCATTCCACAAATTTGCAATAGAGTTTATTTAAGGAATTCATTGGTTTATTTGGCAACTTTATTGCTTTTCATTGAAAGATCGTGTTTTGTGTACATTAGACTAGTTACAATTCATGCAATGTACTTTTATGAAAATTTAATTGGTTTACCTCGGATTTTCTGTCAGGAATTTTTAAAAATTATGAATGTATTTGTTTGCATTTTAAGTATTCTGTGTCTGTTGCTGATTTCAGTTTAGTGATGTTTAAGATAAAAATTTCTTTAATTTTTAAGGATATCTTCCATGCCCTTATTTTTTGAATTCTTTGCTTTAAAAATAAGCCATTAAGAAATCACACATCCTGTTCCTTTCACTTTTAGACTGATTTTACAAGATTTCCCTCCATTAATTCTAGAACCACAATTGTTCTTCATCCCTTCAAAAATTCTTGCTATGCCAACTACTAACAAATCAACCATTGGCTTTGAAACTAGCAGGACTTTGAGAGATGATTTAACTTTTCACATCACATTGCATGCTTGTGTGCATACATGTGCTTTCATCCCCATTGCTGCTCTAGATATCACCTCTCATCTACAGACATGCTACAACTCATGTGTCTCTTCTTTCTAATCACCTTCCATGTTTGTACATTTGGTCACACACCTCTCTCTGTTATACCTGTTAGCAGATGCTTGAATCAAATTTGGCAACAAACAAGCCCAGCTCTATATTTCCTGTTAAACCTCTCCATGAAATAGAGAGCAAAGTATTTACAAGACTGTTTGTCCAAGACTGTACCAAAAATGGATGAGTTTTAATGATTGAGGAGTTAATAAAAGCAGTTTTTTTTAAGAAGGCACTGTAATTTAACCTGTCAACTTTACTGTAGTGTTGAGTGTTCTGTAACAGATTCAAATACACTCTACTTTTTATTCTGAGGAAGATAATTTGTCTCACTCTTTGTACTTGAAAGGTGCTTTTTTCATTCCCTACGCAAACAGAATACCCCCTAACAGTGTTCAGACACTTCTGCTTTCCTTGCTTCCTTTAAACTTTGTGCTGACTGAGAACATTTACATTTGAAAACCTGCTTGGCTTTCCAAGGGGTAGAAGTTTCTATTTTGGGACACCTTGAACATATCCTCTTGGTACCAATTTAGTAAATATATCTCTGTCTAGCGACTCAGATTCTGCCTTAGAGGTCTTGGCATAAGAAGGACACATCTGTGACTTTTCTCCCTCTTTTCCAACATGTCAATATTCTAGCAGCGCATGAATAATACTGTCATGACAAGAGCCTAGAGCAAAAAGAATAAACAGATAAAATATTGGGGTGCACTCGCTATCAAAGTAAAATAGAGAAAAACATATAAGCTATTGTTTCCGGAGTCTGTACTAAAACTGCACCAGGTTCCAAAAAAGGGCAGAGATCAAAGGCAATCCACCTGAACCAGCATGTCATTTCACCCAAGCTAATGCTGCCGTTGGTAGTCCGTGCTAATTATTACAAGGCAATTCAATGATAACATAAATATAGTTGTTTCAGAACCCTAGTTGTTTCAGAATCTAGAACTTTCGCTTCCTTCTCTACATAGTGCAGTTCTTATTTAAGAGACTAATCAAATAGAAAATGTAAAACAGGTTGAGGTACTTAGAGGCTGAGACGACAATTTAACTATAAAGTGAGATGGTATTCAGAGCTTCTGAAATTCCTAATCGGATTGGGTTGATAACCCAACCAGATCACATCACACTTCTCATGTAGACTGCCTTACACTTTCTTGACAAGCAGAAGCAGAAAGATAAAGGAATCATATGCGTCTAAAGCTCTTCTTGAGACAAAATTGAGTGACAGTTGGAGCAGATAGCCAGACTGGGTCCATCATGTAAATACAACATACTTAGGTTTTGAATGTGGAATTTGTAAAGATATAGAGACCGAATTCTTACCAATTCCCTTCTATCGCATGACAGCTCCTCTGGTAGTTTGTGTACCACTTGCCCAAAACTATGTTTTGGTTGTTTTGAATGCACCATGTAAAGAAGTTACAGGATCTGAAAGCTCATGTAGCTTTAATAATAAGACTGAAAAATCTCAGTTAAAGTTCTCTAAGTAACTTTGGAACTGAGCACTTACTTAGGAATCCCAACCAGTGCTTTTCAAACCATGAGGGGCCAGAGAAAATGCTGAAGTATGAGACTGTGATGGTTTTGGCAAGGCTAGAGTTAATTTTCTGCATGGTGGCTGGTATGTGACTGTATTTTGCATTTATGCTAAACACAGCATTGATAATAGAGAGATGTTTTGGTACTGCCAAGCAGGGCTTACACAGAGCCAAGGCCTTTTCTGCTTCTCGTTCTTCCACGCTGGTGAGGTGACTGCTGGTGCTGGGATGTTGGAGGAGACATGGGTGGAACAGGTGACTCAAGCTGACCAAAGGGATATCCAGATCATATGGCATCATGCTCAGCATATAAATCTTGGGGAGAAGGAGCAAGGGGGACACATTTGGAGTGATGGTATTTGTCTTCCCAAGTCACTGTTGCACATGACTTGGTCCCTGCTCTCCTGGAGATGGCTGAACCTGCCTGCCCATCTGAAGCAGTGAATTCATTCCTTGTTTTGCTTTGCCTGTGTGTGTGTGAGACTTTTTTTTTTCTTTTTCCTATTCAATTGTCTTTGTCTCAGCTCATGAGTTCTCCAGCTTTTAGTCTTCTCATTCTCTCTGCAGACCCACCAGAGAGCAAGTGGCTGTGTGCTGGTGGCAGTAGTTAAACCATGACATGGACTTTTAATTAAATCAGTGTAAAGTCAGCTTATAATAGCATTAATCAATGGCTTAGTGCAGTTAGCAATAATAAAATTAAATGGTCACAGCATACAGCTTTCTGCAGATAAAGAAAAAGGCTTAGTGAAGGCTTTAGTGTTTTCTCCTCTCACTGACAGTAAGCTACATAAATCTGCAGCTAAAGAACACATCAAGCATACCCCCTGATTTTATTAGAAAATGCAAACTTACCTCTTGAGCTACTGTATTTAACATATGAATACCATTAATTAGTAGTGATGTCAGAAATAATTCCTTTAAACAGAAGACCAATGTACATGTCACCCTTCCTCTGATCCTTGTGAAAAAGCTCTTGCTCTTGGACAGGTCTCAGAAAATTGCTGTTTTCCTGTGAGAAAGGCTGGCGACATGTGAATGCATGGCTGGAAGGCTCCTGGCATATTATCCAGTGTTTTATAAATGGACATGATGTTTGGCATTACCTCTGTGAAAAAAACTATTCATTCCTTTAAATCCACACACTCCTTGGAAACAATGTTCGGGTTAACCAATTTCTTCAGGCAAAGGCATAAAAATTCTCTATGGAAACATGGAAACAACAAAACTGCAGATAACTACAGATTTTCCAGTAGGTGCAGATTATTGGAGACTTGGAAAGTAACGATATTGATATTTTTTATTTTTTAATTCATATCACACTGGGTAAGAATTGCAAAGCCAGATGTTTCATGGGAGAAAGGGAAAAGAGAGTACTGCTCTACATAACAAACACAACACCTTGTAGCTCAAGAGATTTACTGGTCTCTCAAGAAGATTGTGAGTCCATTTTTGCTGAGATCTTGCTCTAAATTCAAAAACATTTGCGTTTTTTTACCAAAAAAATAAAAAAAAACCCCTCAGATAATGAGTGTTCTCCAACCGCTTTACATGTTAAAACTCTACTTTCCCTATGCCCTGTGACAAGATCACTTCAAAAGATCGTAAGAGGTGAGCAAGCAAAAGTACTTCTTCCCATTTTGTAAAACTGGTTGCTTTAGTAAACAAGCCACAGGTTGACTGTGATATACAACAAATAGTGCACACAGGATGCTTACAATTATGCAAGTGTTGTTGGCAGCAGGTAAAAGCAAGGTTCACCACCACCTCCTGTCTACAGAAAAAAAAAAANGAGGTGAGCAAGCAAAAGTACTTCTTCCCATTTTGTAAAACTGGTTGCTTTAGTAAACAAGCCACAGGTTGACTGTGATATACAACAAATAGTGCACACAGAATGCTTACAATTTTGCAAGTGTTGTTGGCAACAGGTAAAAGCAAAGTTCACCACCACCTCCTGTTTGCAGAAAAAAAAAGGCATATTGATTAGTATGTGCTTCTTGACAAGGTATCTAAACTTGAACTGAGGTTTTATTACATCTTTTTCTTACTTTTATTTGGTTAATTTATAAATTATGATAATGCCTCTAGAAGTGACTGAAGTTTAAAACCAGATTATATTCTAGCACTAACAAAACTTCTATCCAGTTTCAGAGATTTTTAAAAGAATCAATTTAATCAGGAATTCATTTATGCTTAATCCAAGTTAAATTTTGAGCTTTTTTTGGGGAAAAAAAACTCCAGAACTATAAGTGAGCCATTACTTGGATGTGTTTGTTGAATAATAACTGTGAAAAAAAGAGAAAAAACAGAGTGATACAGTGCTCTTTTCTCCTCCTTCAGCTCATTACCTGTCTGAAAAGTTGCCACTAACACTCCAGGAAAACTTCTTAGCACATCTTCAACCTCATTTTCCAGATCAAGAGAGATGGAAAGAAGCTGTGCCAGTATGAGGGGAATCAGAGCATGTAAAGGCTGAAAAAGAGGGTAACATCCTGCCCTGAATGAAGATCTGTCAGTTGTCATTTAATCTTTTCTACTCTTTAAAACTGCATTTTTGTACGCTGGCAAACAAATGAATTGTTGTAAACATTATTGTAATAATACAGTTTTAGCCATAACTGGAGTAGAAGTGGAAGCAAATGGAAAAAATCCCACCTAAACACAATATGAAAAATGGATATAGAGAGGTAAGGTCACTGGTCCCTTTCCTAACATGCGACAGGATTACACAGTGACAGGATATTTCTGATGCAGTGTTTTCCTTTTCAAGATAGTTGCAAGTGATTTGTAAGAGAATACAGGCAATTTCCAGCACAGAAACACATAAAATAATTTATTGTTTCTAATATGCCTATGCCCACATGAAATACATGAGTACAATGGCAAGATCATGAATTGATGATGAAAAGAGAATTTGAATGCACAAGATCACAGAAAGATGGGTGCAGGAAAAAAAATATTCTGCATGTATGACTGTAATTTGTATCAAAAACGTTGGATGACTTTCCAGTTTTCTTTCAGAAGAAAATTCCAATTAATTGACCTGATTTTTTAAACGTTGATTTTGGCAAGGTTTCATATTTCAGTGAAAACTAGTCTTGTGAAAACTGTTGAAACCGGCTGTGTTTGCAGGCTTAATGACTGACTTATGCCCTAAAGTATGGGAATTTCTACACAGTATGTTGAAACAGCAGTAGTAGTCCAAAAGCTGTTGATCGTGCAGAGGGGCCTGAATGGGTCACTCATTGCTTACTTTGCTAAGAGACTGAAAAAAAAAAAAAAAAAAACCTTTTTTAACTAAGTTACGTACATAAGATTTTCCTTCTATGTCCATCCTAAGCCCGTGTCCTTATACAGGCTAGAGATCACCTCTTCATTGACTTAGAAGACAAGTTTCCAACTGGCAATAAATCATTAAAAAATTGTCTTTATACCATGTTATCACTAATTAAACTGCACCTAATTTAAATGGCAGTATCTTATTACAAGTCTGCTATGCATCCTTTAATTTTATTATGTCCTGCTTCCCAGCAATTCAATAGTAGACTGGAATCACTTCATCCATTTTTTTTTTCATTTTTAAGTTTCAGGTTGATTTCTCTGTGCACTGTGCATACAATTATCTAAGACCACATCTAAAAAAATCATCTACTTTTCTTTTTAGAGCTGGTACAGTGCGATGGAAGCCAAAAGTGAACACTGTAATCTCTCATGAAGACTTCATTTTCTTTGTCATTTTTACCATATTGTAATTTAAAATCCGCCTGTTAGAACAGAAATTTGTTATTCTTGTTTGCTGACAGAATTCACAGAATGTTTTGGTTAAAAAGGCACAAAAAGAGCACTGGTCATTCTGATTATGTATTCAGTTAGAATGAAAGATACCATACAAATGTATAGTACTCCATGGTCCAAAAGACTTAGTACTGTGCAGGGTCAGCATTCATATAATTACAATTGGATAATGTCCTTGAAAAATGTTCAACATGAGGAATGACAATAGATTGAGTTTTTTTTCATTCAGTATTTTTTCCTCTGTGTGTTGCTGAAAATAAGCGAGAATAGGGAAAAATATTAAGCAATTATTAATGAAAACAGGACTAAACTTCACTCAAAAAACCTCCATTTAACTAAAATTAGAAGTTAAAATAGAGTTAGTAGTTAAATAGCTTGTTCTTATTATTTCTTCATATTAAATAATAAACAAAAAAAAATTATGTGTAAAATTCCAGTAAGACAAATGTCATAAAATTCTTCATCATTATTTAGACTCTTATGAACCCTTACAGAAAGACTGAAGGGCACTTGAGTATGGAAATGAAATTATTCCTTTGGCACATTCATCTCTTCGAGGCCATCAGGGTGGTATCAGATATTGTCTCAGCTTTACAAGTTAGACAGTATTCTAATGATATGTATGTGACACCCTTCACAAAAGGAAAAGTCACATTAAAAATTGAAAATATTTAGAAAAAGTTAGACAAATGCAGCTGTAAAGTGTGAATGGCTAAAATCAGAACAGAGGGGGAAAAAAAGTGAATTAGCATACAGAAATGCATTAGAATGCCATGACAACACAAAGACGGGCAGGCTCAGGCTATTTCATATCATTCCATTTGACTTGTTCTTGCCCCCTGCCTCTCAACTTTCAATCCAGGAGAACAAATGCTTTGTGTGATATTTTAATGAATTCTCTGCACATTTACTGTCACTAAAGCCTATTTTCTCAGTGTTAATTACAACAGTCCTCCTGTTAGTATAAAAATAAATGCTATCCTAATGGTGTCCAATTCTTGATTTTCCCTCTGGAAGAAAATGGTATTATTTTACAGAAGCATGCTTAAGATGCTCCAGTACAGATTGTGTCAATATTTTTCTTAACTCATCATTTCAGAGGTTTCAAAGCTCACAAACTATATTCTATGCACAACTGGACAGGACCTGACAGTGCCTAAGACCTAAGCCTGGGGCCAAAGTCAATACATCACTCTAAGAAGGCTGAGTGACCTAGGTAATTCTTATAAATACAAAGAATTTCTGTTAATTAGTATAGAAAGATCTGTAAAACAATTATATATTTACCATGGAATCACAGCCATGTGGCATCTTTGAAGGTACAACTGTATTATTGCTTACACTATATGTTCTTTATAAATCAATGACTGACAGATAAACATTGATTGTTCTGAGGTAATCTGATTGTTTTCCCTGATTCATTGCTATATGCTGCTCATAGTAGGTATATCACTTTCATTTATTCTGGAAAAAAACACAGGTGTCTGTCATTTTAGTTGGAGTAATCAATATTTTTTCTGAGGAAGACTAACCTTTGTAAAGCAGAAGCTGTTGTCTGCAACATTATAAATCATGTAATACAGGAAGTTTTATGACATCAGTAAACTACACAGCTCCAGCTCTTCTTTCCTTAAACACTCAGTGGTTTAAAGAAAAGAAAACACTCTCTGCATCAGCCAGGAGCTTAATTAGTAAATCTGTTGCTAATAAGTAGCCCAGTTGAAAGCACATTCATGAGTGAAGGAGCTTAAAATTCCAGATAAGCTAAAAATTCTCAGCCATTTTTAATCATAAATTCTACAAGCCCAAAATCTTAAAAAAAAAAAAAGAATAAAAGGATCCTCAGCAGATTTTGAGTATTTCTTATTTTTAAAGAAGTGAATCTTCAATATGAAATCATCTTCCTTCCTGTTACCTACAGAGGACCAAAACTGTTTGTGTAGGAACAAAGAAGCCTCCAAAGCCAGGAAATGTCATTCCCAGCAGAAGCACATACCCCATCAATCAGAGGGGCACTCACAGTACTTGATATGCTTAGTGCTGGCTTTCTCCAGACTACTGATGCCAGTTTGAAGTCAGGCCTTCTTACATCACTCTTACCCATGCCCTGTGTCACTTTATCTTAAGGAAACACAGATAAAGACACCAGCTGCACAGGAAGAAATATAGACAGATGTTTGACTGGCGTTTTGAGGATACAAGCAGGGTGTTCTTCCAAGAAGCTTGGCCTTGCTCTTGAAGACAAACCCAAATGATTCTTTTGGAAAATATTATCAGCACCTTGAAGTCTACTGAAAGACCAGCGTACACAAATTTCTTGTTGCATTTGTGAATATTTTCAAATTAAATATTAGCATATTTCTTTTAATTTAAGCAGGACATTACAAACAACTTTTGGTTTACCACTTTAAAATCAGTTTCCAAGTACTGGCATATATAATTTACTATTCTAGCCAATGCCTATTTTAACTGCAGTAAGGATTACAGCCTTAGTTAATGACAGGAAGTAAAGATATTTTCATCAGGTAGGTATTATTGGTACTTTTGTAGTGAAGACTAATTTTAACCTATTTAGCATTTCTAGATAACACTGAGAACACTGGTACTGCTATTTTGGATGGGCAGTCCTCCATGACACTGAGAAAGATAGAATTACCATGGTCTTCCCTCAGGAGATAGGAAAATAATTTCAACTGTTCTACAGAAGCATTTGAGAATTTGGCATTTAGAAATTAAACTAAAGCAATTCACCCTGCAAGCAGAGAGTGACTGTGGAAAAGAACTTCATATTTAGAAAACATATTACTAAAAGTGCTAGCCACTAAGAAACCTTTGTCAGGAAGCCTTTTAGTTCATCAGAAATAAATCTTACATTGAAAAACTGGCTCACCAAAACTTCAATATAATGCAATATAATAAGAAAGATTTCACTAGAAGAAAGAAAATTGATATATGAGACAGTTGAAGACAGTAGGGAAGTGCAATTATGGTTTACTGCATACTCAATGATCTGAGAGCATATTTTGTGAAAATTTATTTATAATGAGATTGGTACCTAGGTAGCTCTGTGGTCTTACTGCCTGAATTTAGTGCTTCAAAATATACTAGACTTAAAGGAAAGTATTTAAAGATTAATCATAATAGTCAAAGTAGAATGAAGTTATGAATGCGATAAAAGTTTATGGTTTATTTTTGCTTCCTCTGAAGCGACTAACATAATTTCCATTCTCTTCTTAGTTCCATGCTGCCTATTTACTTATCCTTTAAGTTGTTCAGAGCTAGTTGTGACTTCCTCTTAAGTTTAATCTGAAGTGTGTTGTTTTGAAATCAATCTATAGATTCTAGTTCCCAAGGAAATGAGTAACTACTTTCCCTTACTATGGCTAGACCTTTTGCCCAGATAAGAGCACTGTATTTAAGTCTGTATTTCTCACCAGTAAGAAAGAATCCAATTGAAAGATATTAACTTGATCCAAGGGAAAAGGATCTCAGTCTCTTGTTGGTGATTTCCCATTTGGTATAAATAACTTTATTATTAGAATATGGAGGCTCCACTTTGTGATTGCAGTCTTTGTATGTAAAGATTTTCACCTGCTTATAAAATAGTAAAATATTCATTGGGCTAAAATAAAAATACATATTGCCCCATGACCTGTGACAATGCCATTTGCCTGGTTTCTGTTTCAGAATATATTTTAATACTTCACGTGAAGACAGAGAACATCACTATAAGACATCCAGAGTAACTTACGACAGCATACTGATTGAACACCTTGGACTATTCTGCTAAGAAAATCTCAATAACCTTTAGAGCAATGGAGGAATCTCTAACTGTCCTTTTTATTTGTTGGGTGAATGCTTTTAGTTTATGCATGAAACAAGCTAATTTCTTATTATCAGTTTTAGGAAATTTTCCTTTTGGATTGAAATATTTCACACAAAACTGGAAAATATATTTATGTTGACACATGGAAAAAAAAAAAACAAGCAACACTGATTGTCATTTGCTCAGTGAATAAGATGATGTCAATCAGAAGCTTCCTTTACCCAGCTTATGTGATCAGTTGAGTACTAAGGAATGATTATTGAAGTGGTTCTGTTTTTATATTTTTGAAAGGGAGGTGAAAAAGTTTACTAAAAACACTTTTAAGAACCACTGACGCGTGGAAGCACTCCTCCCAACTCCCACTTCCCTTAAGAAGTAGTTAGCTGTGGCTGTTGTTCATATGGAGATTTTGAAGTATTAGTTCACATTCTTAAGTATATTTATTAAATCAGGGGAAAAATCACTTAGGTCTACTTTGGTTTGCAGAGAAATAATTAATGATCTCAGGTCATAGCGCAGATAATTAAAGATAAACAAACCAAGATCTAACTTACCAAAAAAAATAAAAAATAAAAGTAATGCAAGACATTACTATTCCCTATGGAACTGAATTGTGCTTATTTTCAATATAATGTTAATTCAAATAATTTAATAGTTCTTACACTGCTTTATGCTATTTCAGGGAAGAAAATCTGAATATCATACAGTCCAGTTTCTTGTACAAAATAGTCAGAGTGTAACAGTAATTTCACTCTTTACTTTTCCTATATGAAATAAATGTGCACACAAAATTTTAAGGGATCAGATCAATATTCAGTGAAATCTGGTCATCTGTAGATTGCCTGTGTATGTATGAGGAGATTTCCTTCAGATAAAAGGATTTTCAGATCTCTGAGTAAACAAGAAAGGAACTCATATTTCCTTGAAGCTGTGTGCCCTGAATATTTGTAGCAGCACAACTCCTACACATACCTCTTGTTAACAGTACTCCCATGCAAAGATGGCTGGTGTGTTGCCAAAAAACCCCAACCTCTAAGGACTGGGGGATTATGATGGTGAACTCTAAAAATGTGATAAGGATTCAGTCTTGTAGCCATGTGTTGTAAAATACAGAGGTTAAGGCTGCATTAAGAGATAGCATAACCCAGAGAGTGACAGACCTACAGAATTAAATAGACCATATAAAGAAGCCTACACCTTTCCTTGCATATTTATTTCCTACTTGCTGCAGCTGAACCCCACTGTGCGAACGACCAGCAGTAGCTGGAGAATATTCAGTGGCTTCTTGAGGAACATGTTCTTGTTCAGGTCCATCTGACAGGAAAGCATCGGGGGGCCAAGCAAAACCCTCTGGGGAGAACCAGGTGACTGATTCCAAATAAATGCTAAAGTGTTTCTCTATCCATAGCACCATTTCATCAGTGCAGCTACTTTCTAACAGGCCTTTGGCATCTTTCTATGGATCCCATACTTATTAAATATACATATAGATTTTGGTCATGAAAAAAGAAGAGAAGCTTCTCTTATTTGCACAATTTTAGGCATTTGAACCCCATCATAGAACGAGATTTTCAGGTACAATCAAATAGTTATTTAAAAGGCATTGTTTGAGGAGGTAATAGATCACAGGCACTACAAAAAAAATCTTATTAACTTTTTCTACAGAGAGATATAGTGGGAGAAAGAAAGGAAATAAGAAGGTATAATTTTATTTAATTTACCAGAAAAAAAAATCTCTTCCCACAGATATTGATGCATTTCTGCAAACAAGAGCCATAAAATTCTTCTCATCATAAATATTTTTAGTAATTTGAAACTTCATCAATGAGTATATCTGAACTTGCTTTGTGATGAAAGCACTTGCCATCTCTCTACCTTTGCCCAGCTTCCCACGCAAACTGAAATTACTGGCAATGATGTCAAAAGCCAATAGGTTGACAAGTCAAAGTAATTATTTTCATTATAGGGAACAGAGTGGGTTGCATCTACAAGGTTTGTACTAAAAAAACTCTGCTTCTGCCCACTGTGATTGTCTGTTATGAACACGCTGAAAGTGGAAAGCACAACAATAGATTTCAATAGAGATAGAAATCTGCTTCATACCTATAAGTAAGATTGTTAAAAATCTTAAATCCACATCTATTTGAAAGAATTTCTGACATTTGGTGTTTCTAAATTGGTAGGAACATAAATGTTACTATGTGTAGCTAAGACTGTAAATAGATAGAAGTTACAGGTACACATCAACTTTTTTCTTTCTGTTAATTTTATGCCTGAATGTGGCTAAATAGGCTGACACTGAAAAAGAAGTGTTATCGCTTAAAAAAAAAAGAAACCCAATCAGAAAACAATGCCTCATTTTTAATAACTTGTGGTTTATCTTAGCACTCTCCCCAGACCATAGGGAAGTACTAACCCATTAAAACATTTTACTAGATTACTAGTTATATAAATATGCATTTAAAGGTGATGGTATGATTGTGACATTTCTTTGAAATACTTGGTTGTTTTTTTTCCTCTGCCATTTTTACACAATCCCTTCTCTGGAGTTATTGGTCTCAAAATCTTGCTCCTTTCTTGAAACCCTGTGATTGTAATAATACGTTTTAGATCCTCCCTTCCTTCAAGGTTGCTGGAATCATTCCTTATTCCACTCTGGCCTTTGTAGGGTTGTAGGATAAAATCAGTCTAATTCAGGTGTGATATCAGAGCACCAGGAGTGGCTGATACTGGCAAAGCTGTTGAGTACTATAGCTGGGGTTGGATGTTGCCTTCATCTCTGGTGAAGGATGTAGCTGAGTAGCATATAATCATACGGACATCTATTTCTCCCACCTGGACATTACATCAGAAAATACAAGGTTCATCTGGCTGCCTACATGAGTAAAGACACAGCTGCTGTCATGAGGAAAGACACAGAGCAGAGACCCTCCAGGAAAAACTGTTCATTTCTCTGAAAATCACATTTCTTTGGAGAGAGAAGTAGAAAATATTATTTTCCAATTTTTTCTTATATTATTTTTTTTAATAAATCATAAGTTAATATCTCTCCCTGTCTTAACCCAAGTGGTTTTAACCCAGGCTGTGCAGGTGGAAGATATTGCATTAAACTGCTTAGACACAGAACACTTAAAAATTAGTCAAAAATACAAAAAAATAGAAAAAAATATCATTGCCCTGAGTGCACCAGATAATTTACCACTGTAAAGAAGCTGCTCCAGTGATTATCTGAATGTTATCTTAGAACTGACAGTTTTGCAGAGAGCCTAATTTGAAGACAGAGACTATCAGATTTAAGAAAAGAAAAAACAAGAATTATTAAAATGAGCAATAATTACACTTGCATCTCCAAAGGAATTGATAGAGGAGATTTTATTTTTCAAAGACTGCTTTTTCCAGAACCTGTTACAAACACACATCTACAAAATAAATGAATAAGGGCACCTTAGATCAGCATGGGAGGTGCTTTTCTTAAAGATATGTGTTATTATGTGAATATAGAATTTGGTAAAGCCTCTAATTATAATAAAATGTTTTATCCTTCCCTGAGGATGTCTGATGTTGCCATGTGAGCAAAGACCAACTCAATTTCCATTTGTCTAGGGTCCTTCAGCTGTGTCCCACTTTGCTTCCACTTCTGTTACCAAACTTCAGTTCCATGGTAGGCACTAGTACTAATACTCTTTCTTTGATTATGTCAAAATGCATTGAACCTGGAGAATGAGTTTAAAGAAATAAAGCTGAAATGTTTGAGACTATCCTCTCACTATTTTCAGCAGATAGAGTTGATGATCTCATTCCTATCTGAATTCTTATCTCTCTCTGGCAAAGGTAAAAATGTTCTGAGTGGATTTGAAAAAAAATCTACTAATGTGTTTGGAAAGGAGACTCTGATAAATAAAAAGCAATGCATGAAGTAAGTATTAGTATGCTTACACTGGGAAAAGGAAAAATATTTTATTACCATGGTCAAATGAAATGAAGAAGTAATTTTGGATAGGCTAGGTAGACATGCTTCAAGGAGGAATGGCACAGCAAAGCATAGGTGTCAATTATCAGTATTAGAAGTGAAAAAATGAACAGAATGAGCAAGGAGAAATCCCAAAGACAAGGAAAGATAAAAGAAAATTTATAACACTGCTTATTTTAAAACAGTGTCTTCCTCCCCGATACTGGATTAAAATAAATTGAGGGAGATAGCAGGATCCTGGACAGTCACTTATACAGAGCTGCAGAGTGCTACAGGGTAGTGCTTCAGAAGCCACAAATTGTTCCAGGTGAACAGAACTTGTTCACCAGCTCATATAGCAGAACAAGGCACACCTGCGAAGCAAAAAGAAATTTACTGAATCACAGCTGATGATGTTGACACCCTAGATATTCCCATCTGATCAAGACACCTAAGTGACTGCCTGGGGCACCTCCTGCTATCAGAACTCCATGGAGCAGAGGTTTGGTATTTCACATCATTCTCTGAAGTTGTCATTAAATAGTCTGAGCTTCTATATGACTGAAGTTAGATGTTGTAGATAAATTTATCTACA
>VXBU01016051.1:188047-207762 GCA_013400315.1 Bombycilla garrulus | reverse complement strand
AAACTGGGATGGGAAATCCTCCAGAGCAACTGTGAGGGACAAACTGGAGTTGGGAAATCCTCCAGAGTCCTTTGAGAGGCCAAATGGGGTTGGGAAATCCTCCAGAGCAACTGTGAGGGGCAAAATGGGGTTGGGAAATCCTCCAGAGCAACTGTGAGGAGAAAACTGGGATGGGAAATCCTCCAGAGCACTGTGAGGGGAAATCTGGGACTGGGAAAATCCTCCAGAGCCCCACCAGCCCTTCCCTGCCCCGTGTCTCTCCGGGGTGACAAACGTGACTTTCCTCTCACAACAACGGGCGATAAAAATGGTGATTGCCGATATCTGGGAGGCGCTTGTGAGCCCTGAGATGAAGGGAATTAACAGCTTGAAAAATTGTTGGCCCTGGCAGAAAGCGGAGCTGGAAATTGTTGGGATGGTTTCCCCCGCGCCACGGCTGTCAGCAGGGAGACAGTACAAGTGGGATGTGGAATCTTTTCCACTCTCCCTCTTCCTCGTGGGTGTTTGGAGCTGCTGGAGTGTTTAAGATGTGGCAAATGT
This sequence comes from Bombycilla garrulus, assembly GCA_013400315.1. Lineage (NCBI taxonomy): Eukaryota > Metazoa > Chordata > Aves > Passeriformes > Bombycillidae > Bombycilla > Bombycilla garrulus. The sequence goes on along the minus strand of VXBU01016051.1, from coordinate 207,222 downwards.
GGCTGTGCACGGATCTGTGGGGGTGTAAATCAGCTGCGTGTCACTGATCACCTGCAGCAGCATCCCCGGGCCACCTGTGGGTGACACACCAGCCACAAAGTCATTTCTTTCTGACGTCTTTCTGTCAAAATTTGGTTTATCCTGAGTCTGTGCCTCTTCCTGCTCCCCTGAAGAGCTCTCAGTGTCCCTTTGTCCGTGTTCTTCCTCTCCTCGTGCTGCTCTTGGCCTTGAAGCTCCCCTGATGTCATAAATTCCGGGGGCTAATTGTGCCTTCTGCAGGAAATACTCAAAGGCAGCGCTTTGCCCAGTGGGCGAAAATACATCTGCATGAAGCGTTCATTGAGCAATTATGAATAACCTACAAGTTTTAAAAACCAGCCTCTTTGTGGCTAATTTGAATGTTTGCTACAAAGTGCAGCATTTGCTGAATTAATGAGTCATTACAGATATTTCACTGAGCTCTGGTGGCACTGCCTGCTGCTGCAGGAAGGGCTTTTTATTCTTCCCCTGCACCTGTACCATTCCAGCGACATGCAATGCTTAATTTCTGCAAATTACTCCTACTAGAGCAATATGAAATACAGCTAACTTGGGGGAAGGAGAGGTATACTTTAATTAAATCATCTCGCAATTAGTCCTTGAGTGATGAGGTGAAGGTGGTTTATCTGCAGCAAACCACGGAGGAGATGCACACAGAGGGAATTCCGGAATTTCTCGTGGCCTTCAGAGCCTCAGGAGAGCTGGAGAGGGATTTGGGACAAGGGGTGGAGGGACAGGGCACAGAAATTTCCATTTTCTGGAAGGGCATTGGGCCCTGATTCTGCAGAACAATACACAGAGAAATTAAAAATGCCGTCAGTCAGAGGTTTTGTGATGAGGAGGGTGCACAATATTTAGTGTAGATACTGGATTTGGTCCTTTGGGATCCTCCCAGCTCTGGGACTCTGCTCTGCTCCTTTTTTTTGCACTTTTGTGGACTTTTTTTTGACTCAGGGAGCAGAGAGATGTCAGCCACCAGTGTGGGTGTGATGTCCCCTCTGTCCCTTCCACAGTGGCCCACGGGAGTCAGAGTCCACCCAAACCCTCTCCTGGGTGGGACAGAGATTTCCCCACTCATTTCCCTCGGGATTTTCTGCTGGAGAAGGAGATGAATCAGCTGAGTTCCCCTGAAGGCACAGCTCCCCCAGCAGCGTTTAGCAGGATGTGAAGTTTTCCCCGTGATTTCTTGTCCCCAGTGTTTTAGACGGACAAAATATGCCGGCAGTCTGTCCTGGCTGACACTGCAGACCTTGAGTGGTGCACAGAGCCCCCCAAAGAGAGGAACATCTCTTGTTTGTGGACATCCAGGGGGTCACTGGGAATTCCTCCAGGAATTCCAGATTCTGCCCCAAATTGAAGAGCAAATGTTAACCAAAGACATGTGCGGGACAAAGCTGTCCTTCAGTCACTGTTGTCTCAGTATAAAAAGTAAATTTATTTTTTAAAAAGCCACTAAGTGCAGTTTAGCAGCAGAATTAGGGATGAAATCGTGAAAGGCAAGGAAATTCAGTAGCAACTCCTCCTTTCCTCTCAGCAGCCTGAGCATTGCAAGAAGCGGTGGGATGCAACCCAGGGCAGTTTCATACAAAATGTAAATTCTCAAAGTTTAGAAAACTGTGTTAACAACAGCAGAACTTCAGGTTGTGCCGAGCAGCGCGTTCACAAGCACACAGCCACGCACAGGATGCAGACAGCACCCAGCACAAAGCCTGGGTGTCGATTTTGGGCTCATCTGAGGTTGCATAACAGCCTCAGTGTTACTTAAATGTCGGTGTTTAGTGTGTGGGTGCACGCTCCCGTGTGCGTGTGCATTAATAGCAATTTGTGATAGATGCCTCTGGGGCCCACGCACTCAATAAAGGGGAAAAAAAAAAAAAAAAGGAGTTTTTATGGGAGATAACATAACTGTTTGCAATTTGGCTATTCATTGTATCTTTGGCGTTTTATGTAGTGCATTAGCTGAGGCAATTTCATGCATATGGATATAATGCATTAAGTAGGAGCATTTAAATATAGTGAAACTAATTTTATGATGATTAGTTGAAGGAAAACATCGCATTGGTATCATCTATACAGGAGCCAATTTGCATGAAAATGCCCAAAGTTGCTATGCCAACATTTTCCGTGTTGCCGGTCGGGGTCGTCTCTGTGTCAAGACTTTGTATTAAAAATCGGTCTCCAGTGCCCGTGTCTTTTAATTCATTGCAAGCTGTAGGCCATTTGCTCACAAAGCGCTTGCAGTAAAACAAATGAATAGCTAAAATACTCATTTGCATGATTCCCATTTGAAAACGATTCCCCTGAAATTAAGGAAGCGTGTGACTCGGCTTGCGAAGATGGATGGGCAGATGAGCCGTGCAATTAATATTTTTCGGCGTTCTCTTTTAAAGCCCTCCTAAGACTCGGAGCAGCACATGCTGCCTCCCAGACAAATTGGGTCCCGCAACAGTTCCAGGGCTGCCATGGCAGCAGCTTGTTCCCGCTCTCTCCCCGTTATTGTCTCACTTACATTATGCAGTAATTAAAACTATTTACCATTCCTACTTATCTGCCATCTGCTGCCATCCGAGTTTGCTCTCCTTTATAAAGCCATCTTCGAGGAGAGGAGCGGAGTCAAGGACAAGGAGGGGGAGGGAGGAGATGCTCCTGCTTTTATTAATAGGTAGCAGACCAGGACGAGGTTGAGTGTTGTAAACAACCGGGTACTTGCACGGAGAGTGTCGTTTTCTGGGATTTACATCTGGCCACCGTGACAGGAAGAGGTTTTTGGGTTTTTTTTTCCGCTGCAAACCAGAGAGGGGAATAGGCACGGAAGATGCGCTGGGTGCAGCGGTGGGTGCAGCCTCTGCTTTTACAGCAGGACCGTTCATTCACTCCTCGGCCAAAGCGGGAGCAGTGAATGAAGGGTTTGGGTTTGAATGGACCGTGGATGAGAGCTCGGTCCCTGCTCGATGCAATCCTGCTCCATCCCTCCTGGATGCAATCCTGCCAGGTTCCTGCTGGATGCAATCCTGCCCAGTCGCAATCCTGCTCCGTCCCTGCTGGATTCAATCCTGGCCTGTCCCAATCCTGCTCTGTCCCTGCTCATTGCAATCCTGGCCTGTCCCAATCCTGCTCCATTCCTGCTGGCTTCAATCCTGCCCAGTCCCAATCCTGCTCCATCCCTGCTGGATTCAACCCTGCCCAGTCCCAATCCTGCTCCATCCCTGCTGGATTCAACCCTGCCCAGTCCCAATCCTGCTCCATCCCTGCTGGATTCAACCCTCCTCAATCCCTTCTGGATTCAATCCTGCCCGTTCCCAATCCTGCCCAGTCCTGCCCTGTCCCAATCCTGCCTGCTCCCAATCCTGCCTGCTCCTAATCCTGCCCAATCCTGCCCGGTCCCCATCCTGCCCTGTCCCAATCCTGCCAGGTCCCAATCCTGCCCCATCCCTGCTGGATTCAATCCTGCTCTGTCCCCATCCTGCCCGGTCCCAATCCTGCCCAGTCCCTGCTCTGTCCCAATCCTGCCCGGTCCCAATCCTGCTCTGTCCCAATCCTGCTCTGTCCCAATCCTGCTCTGTCCCTGTTGGATTCAATCCTGCCCTGTCCCAATCCTGCTCCATCCCTGCTCCATGCAATCCTGCTCTGTCCCAATCCTGCTCTGTCCCTGTTGGATTCAATCCTGCTCTGTCCCTGCCCGGTCCCAATCCTTCCCTGTCCCAATCCTGCTCCATCCCTGCTCCATGCAATCCTGCAGGGCTGCGCTGTTTGCAGCCAGGCTGGATTTGCAGCACGAGCAGCACTCGAGGTTAACGCTTTGGAGAAACGGGATGGAAATGCCCAGAGATCTCCACTCTCAGGGAAAACACGGCCAGCTCTCGGGACCCGAAGTGCTTAAATCACCGCCGGGGTGGGGACAGGAGTGATGACAGCCAGGTAAACGCGGCCGGCGGGCAGATTTAGGGAGGGCAGGACGTGCCCAGCAGGGCTCTTACCCAGCCGAATGGGCCAATAAAACAGCTCCCAGGGTGCTGCCGGTAATAAAAAGTGAAGAAGCCGGCAATTACTGCCGCCCTCGTCGCGTAACTCACGCTGCAGATTATTTACAGTGACTCTAAAATTTCAAAAATCCACTTGGCTTAATTGCCTTTTTCTGCCGTGGGGATGTCAGCGAGGGAGGGCGGCACAAAAGCCACGGACCAGCACGTCTGGAACTGGTCTGCTCGGGGAACTGTTCACAGAAAAACCCAAACTTGGGTAAAAAATGCTAAAAAGCACTTTTTAGTTGTGTATTCTCCTCTATTCCAGCTCTGGCAGGCTGAGTTACAGCTCACAAACCCAGCCATGGCACACAGGACTCTGGCTGAGTTGGGTTTTTTCTTAGAAAGCCGTGGCAGTTCCACGAGTTTTCCATCGTTCGACTGCAATTGATTTTCTCAGAGCTCATTTTTTTTATACATAAACACTCAGGTTTGGATTTCAACTCTTTTTCATGGCAGTCTGTTTTTGCCACCATCTCCCAGTCTGAGGAAAACATCAAGGGAAAAAAGGAGGAGAAATTGTTTCGTTCTGCGTTTGGGTTTTTAACATCATCGGGGATGTCGGTGGGAATCATCATCCAAGAAACTCTGGCAGAAATAATCCCAAAATCTACAAAAATATGAATCAGGGAGGAAATGCTGCAGCGGCGTTACAAACAATGCTGGCAAACTTTGCTGCCAGTCTGCTGGGGTGGCTCATCCAGCGCTCCAGAGATCCCTCCTGCCCACATCTGGGAGGGTTTAGGGCTTAGGTGAAAACCAGAATCCAGATTTTTCAGCGCTGGGTGCAGATTTCTCAAACCCAGAGCTGGATGCTCGGAAGGACAATCATTTCCCGAGCCATTAAATCCCTTTGTTACCGTGCAAATACTTTTAATTCTTTGCCGAGTACAGCAGAGGGGGAATTGTTGCACCAAATTATTTAAGGACACCCGGCTGAAACCTAAAAATTCCGGGCTCTTTCTGGTCATTTTTTGGTGGCTACGCTGGAGCAGCAGGAGATTGGACCACCCTGCTCTCCCCACTGATCCTAAACCTCATCCAGGTACGGCTGAGATCCGTAGGAGGATGAAATTTGGCCGCACAATGGCGTAATTTGCTTTTTTTTGGTGTTGGGCTCCTCCTCGCAGCCGTGGTGAGGTTGAAAAAGAACCTCTGAAAATTTTAAATATTCCCTTCATCCAAAGTTGAAAAACTGGCTGAGTTCCCTTTATGCCATCCCCATCCCCATCCCTTTTAGTAAATGATTTTGCATCACAACGCCGCAAAAAAAAAAAAAAATTACCATAGAGATCCCATTTAAGGCAAGGGGGAAAAAATAATGTAAAAGGAAATATTTTAGGTAGGAGTTGAACAGCAAATGCTTTTTGGTCTCTGTGGGGAGTAATGATCCACAACAAGGACACAATTCTATATGCATGTAATATTATCACATGCTTCAAAAAGCTTTTAAATCACATAAATGCAGTTATGGACCATTGTACAAAATAAACATTCCACTTGTGTTTAGGCTGTTTTTAGTTCTTTGATCTAAAGCGACGCTTGCAGATTTTATTGCTTTGTAAATTAAAGCAGCTTTGATTTGATTGAACTAAATTAATAAGGCTTCTGCCTCGTTGCAGGATAACAGCTACAGTACATTCTGGCTGCACTGCACGTAAGGAAACTGCAGTCTGTAACAATTCCACTGAAGCTTTGTGGAGGATTTCAATACCTATTTTAATTAAAGCAAAAGCCGCTAATGCGTTCCTTAAAGAGAGGAAAAAAACTTGAAAGTCCTTTTAAATCTATTTTAATATGTCTTAAGGACTGGAAGATAAATGGCAGGAGAGCTGGGCTCTGACAAGAGACTTTTTCTGTGCCTTTTGGATTTGCTTCTTGCACGTCTGAGGCGTGGCTCCTTCAGGGTGATAAATCTTGGAATCCTGGAGTGGTTTGGGTTGGGAGGGACCTTAAAGCCCATCCCATCAATCCCATCCCATTGATCCCATCCCATCCCATCCCATCCCATCCCATCCCATCCCATCCCATCCCACTGATCCAATCCCACTCCATCCCATCCCATCCCATCCCAGGGATCCAGCAGGGATCTGTGGTCAGCTGGGCTCTGACCATGCTGGGAAGGTTCCCATTTCACTTTAACCAACATTAACAACATTTTCCAGCTATTTTCTCCTCTGTGGGGCTTTCCAGCGCAGTCACCATCTTTTAGATACCCTAAAAGATCACAGGAAGGTTTGGCACCTGGTCATTCCTGGTTCAAAACACCTGATAATTTTAAGGAAGCTCTTTGCTGCCCATGAGTCTCCTTGGTTTTTTGGGTTTTTTTTAATTTTTCCCTTGGGAAGTTTGAAATCAGAACTGCTTTTTGCTCAATTTCATTTCCCCCCCCCCCCCAAAAAAAAAAAACAACCCTTCAACAAAAGCTGCTCTTTAAAATCTCTAACAAAAAAAAAAAAAGGCAGTGCCAGAAAAACGGAGCTGCCACATCCTGACCACAGGGGCACCGTGGGAGGAGTGGAAGAAAAATTTCCAGCAGGGAAAAATTGGGAGCAAAGTGACTGGGTCATTCTCTGGTGGGCATCCCCTTGTGTCTCATCCCTGGCAGTGCCCAAGGGAACATTGGAGGGAGATTGGAGCCACCTGGGATGGGGGAATTGTCCCTTTAACATCCTTTCCAGCTCAGCCTTTCTGGGATTCTGGGGTTCTGGGATTCTGGGATTCTGGGATTCTGGGATTCTGGGATTCTGGGATCTGGTGGGGTTCCCTGACTCAACTGCAGCTGCGAGGGCTCAAACCTCGTCTCTCCCCGCACATCTCCGGGGCTCTGGGATGGAAACAGCCCAAGAAAACGGCAAAGCTCCCTCAGAAATCTCCGTGACCCCACTCCTGCAGCCCCTGCTCCAACCCTGCCACGCTCAGCAGGCGCTGGGGCGGTGGAATCCCCACGTGGGGTGCAGGGGCAGTGTTTGCTCCATCCTTTCAGCCCAGAATCTCAGAGCCATCCGATCTCCCCTCCTTCACCCTCTGCCCCACGCAGCAGTGCTGGGATGCTCCCCAGTGTTTTTCTCGCTGGGTTGGAGGGGTGGATTTGCTGGCATGAACTTTGGATGGGCAGGACCCCAGGTCCTGATCCTCTGACATTGCTCCTGTCTCTGCTGTGAGCTCAGTGGAGGGATGAAAAAAATCCCCCCGGGCTCATCTCCCCCAGCAGCAGCCCCAGCTCCCCATGCTTCCCCTCCTTCTTACTCTTTTCATAAATAATTTTAATATAGTCCAGAGTGGCTCAAAACAGGAAACTCTGCTGTTTTAGTTTGGTCTGGAGTCAATTTTCCTAATCCCTGCGGTGGAGTTGCTAAGTTACCCTATCCCAGGGCCCTCGCTGCTGTTTTCAAGTGGAAAAAAAATAATAATAAGCATAAAAAAAAAAGAAAAAAAATCTGTTCTTCACTGAAGCAGCAGAGTTTGGGAAAGCTGCGGCTCGTTACTGCGCCAAGGGCCCGGCACAAGGAGCCTTTGCAGAGCCGTCCTTCAGAAATCCCGTTTGAAACCCAGCCCTGGAAAAGCAAAGTCCTCGGCGAGGTCAGGAGGGTCAGACACGAGATGAAATGAAAGACAAACAGTGGCCGTGGAAAGCTTTCCCTGCCATCTCCTCGGCCGTAATGAGCCCTGGCTGCGCGCTTGGACAGAGGCCAAACACTCATTTACCACAAATCTTCTGTAAATGATTACATTACCTTACATTAGTTTCTGTAGTACCCCCAACTGTTCCTTCCACAGCAAGTTAAGCAGAAGGAAAGCTGCCACTTCCCTGGAATTATTCTCCCGTGCCTCCCGCCCCGAGGTGTGGGACAGAGGGGACAAATCCGCCTTCCCGCGGTGGCTTTTTGGGCACTGCTGCCTCGGGTGAGGGAACAGAGTGGGATGGAGAGAGCAGGGTGCTGCTGGAGGTGCAGAATCTCCCCAGAATTGCAGCTGGGAACAGGAGCAGATCAGAATCAGAGCATGGTTTGGGTGGGAAGCAACCTTAAAGCTCATCTTGTTCCAGCCCCCGCCGAGGGCAGGGACACCTTGCACCACCCCANACACACTGTGCCCGCCCCGGGTCAGCTCTGATCTTTGATACTAATAACTACCTATTGAATGTTTATCATTAATTACCAACCCGTGCCCCTCACACCACACTGTCCAGATCTGTGTCAAACCAATCCCAAAGTGCCAGCAGCACCAAGAAGATGGAGGTGATGAAGAAGAACAAAAGATAACATGGCACGTGTAAAAATTCTCCATCTTGTGCCTCAGACCCCCCTGTACAGATCTCCAACCCCCCTGTACAGGGATTTAAACCCCCCTGGACACACACTCAAATTCTTTTCTTTTTACTTATAACTACCACTATTTTTCTATCTAAGCTTTTGTAACTTGAAATTCCTCATACAAAGTTGCCAACCTGTTCCATGGATTAGAATCAGAGCCACAGGCATTTTCAGTATCATTCCAGGGTCTCTGACACCTCTGGCAAGGCTGAAAAGCCTCCTGAGCAGGATTTGGGTGGCCAAAGGCATCACAGGAACCCCTGGGTTCCAGCACCCCTGGGGTCTCCTTGGCTGCTGGAGGTGCCTGGGGTTGAGGTTTGGATCTCAGTCCTGGCTCACGGTGAGGGAATCCTGGCACCCCCGACCCTGCTGCACTCCAGGCCGGGCAAAAGGCTCTGAGAAATCTCTTGGCTTACAAACTCCACGTGTGGTGTCATCCCAAGACCCACAATTGGAAGTTTTACAGAAACCTCATCTTTCCTTCAGCAATTCCTCCTTTCTCCCACTTCACCTCCTCCTTCGTGACAGCAAAACTACTCGGCACAGCCCCTGCTCTGCCCACAGCGACTCCCTCAGCTCCCTCCTCTGCTGCACCGCTCTGTCCGAGCCCTGTTTGTTTTCTGGGGCTCCTTTTTGCAGCCCAGAGCCCTGTTTGTTTTATGGGGCTCCTTTTTGCAGCCCAGAGCCCTGTTTGTTTTCTGGGGCTCCTTTTTGCAGCCCAGAGCCCTGTTTGCCTCCTGGGGCTCCTTTTTGCAGCCCAGCCATGTGCCTGTGAGTGATGAAAGAGCAGCCAGGCCCTTCAGCCGGGTGCAAGCTCACGCTCTGCTGGTGTGAACTACTTTTCCTTGATGGGATTGATGACCGCACGGTGATTTCTCCCCTCTCCGCTCCTCCTCACATGACAGATTCCTGTGGCTCGCAGTACAGGGCCAGTTTATTTATTTTCTCCCAGCCCTACATGTGCAGCCCATGTTGCAGGGAGGCAGAGCGATCCCTGTCCTGACAGTTTTCCATCTCTCCAAGGCACAGGAAATAGCATTGCTTTGCCTGCCAGGGCTGCAGTTACGCTGGAGGCTGGGGCTGGGGGTGGTTTGGTGCTCAAAAAACCCTTGGGAAGACGCTTTGAGATGAGCAGCAAACTAAAAATAACCTCCAGGAGTCAATTCTTTCTTAAATTAAGCCGGGGAGCACCGGAGCTTTCTGTCATTCCCAGGTGTGCTCCCCTCCCGGTGTCCTCCCTCCTTTTCCCGAGGCCTTCTGCTAATCTACCATTTGTTATTGATTTTATTTAAGCTGCAGCAGTTTGTTATTGTTATTAATTCCAGGCACTTTTTTTTAACAGCACTAATAGGCTGGAAGAGAGAAGCGCTCTCATTTGCACACCCCTTCTCTCTGGAGGTGATTGGAGTCCATCCATCTCCCCAGCACAGAAAAAAAAAGAAGAAAAAGGGAAAGAGATAAAGGTGGGTTTGAAGTGCTGAAGTGAGGGGGTGAGAGGTGACACCAGGAGGTGTTTAATTGTCATTCTGTGCCATCACAGGTGATAAAGGGACAGAGCTTCTGCTGCTCTATGGGAACCCAGGAAAATGGTGCTGATCCTGCAGCTCCTCCCCGTTAGACAGACAGCCCAAACAGACAGATATCGTCTCAAAATGTTGTAATTTGGCCACACGTTGGCAGCTTGCTCTGGAGCTCGTGCTTGTGCTGAAATCCAGAGGTTCATCCGAGGCAGGAGGGATGGAGGGAGTGCTGCTGCTGCTGCTCCTTACACCCCTGATCCTGCAATTCACGTTTGCTGCTCACATCAGGAGAGGGTTTTCCCAGGGAGGGAGAGAGCCTTTCTGAATGTGAATTTTGGAGTAAATAACTCCTGGATTGTGCTTGGCAAACGCTGGAGACCCCAAGCACAGCCCCAGAGCTCCAGGCTGCCCTCGCAATCCTGTGGGGAAAACCTGTGGGGTTTTTTTGTTGGCATCTCTCCCCTGGAGAGGAGGAGCCTTTTCCAGGGATGAGGGGAGGTCCCTGCTGTCCCTGAGAGGGCTGGAGTGGGCAGGAGCTGCTCCCAGGGCCACCAGTGCCACTGCTGCCATCACTCACACCCCACTGATGCCATCATTCCTGCCCCATTGCTGCCATCATTGCCACCCCACTGATGCCATCATTCCCATCCCACTGATGCCATCACTCCTGCCCCTCTGATGCCATCATTCCTGCCCCATTGATGGCATCACTCCCATCCCACTGATGCCACCATTCCCACTGATGCCATCACTCCCACCCCATTGCTGCCATCATTGCTATTGCCCTAATGCCATCATTCCCACCCCTCTGATGCCATCATTCCTGCCCCATTGATGCCACCATTCCCCCCCCACTGATGCCATCATTCCCCCCCCTCTGATGCCATCATTCCTGCCCCATTGATGCCACCATTCCCCCCCCACTGATGCCATCATTCCCCCCCCTCTGATGCCATCATTCCTGCCCCATTGATGCCACCATTCCCCCCCCACTGATGCCATCATTCCCCCCCCTCTGATGCCATCATTCCTGCCCCATTGATGGCATCACTCCCATCCCACTGATGCCACCATTCCCACTGATGCCATCACTCCCACCCCATTGCTGCCATCATTGCTATTGCCCTAATGCCATCATTCCCACCCCACTGATGCCATCATTGCCACTCCACTGATGCCATCACTCCCATTTCACTGATGCCATCACCCCACTGATGCCATCACTCCCATCCCTCTGATGCCATCATTCCTGCCCCACCGATGCCATCATTCCTATCCCACTGATGCCATCATTGCCACCCCACTGATGCCATCATTGCTATTGCCCTAATGCCACCATTCCCACCCCACTGATATCATCACTCCCAATCCACTGATGCCATCACTCCTGCCCCACTGCTGCCACCATTGCCACCCCACTGATGCCATCACTCCCATTTCACTGATGCCATCACTCCCATTTCACTGATGCCATCACTCCCATTTCACTGATGCCATCACTCCCATTTCACTGATGCCATCACTCCCATCCCTCTGATGCCATCATTCCCTCTGCTGCCACCATTCCCACCCCTCTGATGCCATCCACCCCATTGCTGCCATCCCTCCATCGATGCCCTCATTTCCTCACCCCCGGGCACGGGGCTCTGCTGTCCCTCTGGGCCTGCAGGATATTAAATCAATCAGAATAACAGTGGGACACCAGCTGTGTGCAGGAAAAAAAACCCCAATTCTGAGGCAGCACAAAGGGGTTGATCCAAAGTTGCTGCTTCCAGGAAGTTTGGCTTTTGTTTGATCTATTTTGCGCATCCCTATTAAATAACTAATTATTTAACATCTTTTAAAGCCTTGCTTTATATTACAACAGGCAGGACACAAATGGCTGCTTTTAATAATATAAAAGCCCATTAGCTTCATTTACTGTTAATGTTAAAATAAACATGAGGCAATTTAGATATACTATTCCAATTTCACGGAAACTTTGATGTTTTTCTTCTCCACTCACATAATTAAGGGAAAAAACTACTAATGATATTAAGTTTGTACAGTGTTAATGACAGAAACAAGCTGCAGTAGAAATTGCAGCCATTAATATGGAAAAATAAAATATTTAACACGGGAGATAAATGAAAGCAATTTTAATAAAGCAAAATGAAGAAAATTAATTTTAGAAACTTTCAGCATCCTTAAAACGCTCTCGGTTTGTGACACATTTTGTGTGGTTTTCTGGTCAGGATTATTTATGATTATTTTTAACACCTACCTGTTTTCTTTTTTTTTTTTCTCTTCCCATTGTTTTCTCTGAAGGTCAAATTCCGCCCTGATTTACACCCCAGAACCTGGCAGCAGCTAAAGGTGGGCTCATCCCTAGAAGATGCTTTATCACAATTTTTTTTTTTTTTGGGAAGCAGGAGCCCTTCAGGCATTTCAAATCCCCAAAGGCCATCAGGGGATGCAGCATGGTGCTGCCTGATCCAGATGGGGCTCATCCAGGTGGCACCAGGGTGGATTTACAGCGTTCCAGGGGGATGTGTGGCAGGGTTTGTGGCTCTGGAGAGAACAAGGTGGGGCTGGGGAGGGTGAAAGGGGACAGAGAGCAGCTACAGGGGCTCTGCTGCATCAGGATCTGGGCTGAAATCACCACAGGGTGGGAATCTGAGTCCTGGGAGCAACCTGGAGCTTGGCCAGGATCCAAAGGGGTTCAGTGCTTGGAGCAGGAATGACCTGTGGGGTTCAGCAGCCGACATCGGGCTGTGCTCCCATTCCCGTGGGCTCTGACCAGAGCAGTGAGGAACATCCCCCCTGCTGCCCACTAAACCTGCTCCCCACAGCAGAGGGGCAGGGAGGCCACAGAAACTCTTGCCACACGGCTCAGCCACGCAGGCTCCATCATCCTGCTCCTTTTGAACCCCTAAAGTGAATCAATTCCTGCCCATTCCCACATTTCCAAACTTTGGAGGAGGACAATTGGCACCCACACGTACATTTCAGCCTCTCTGCTGCCTCTTCCACACCATCAGCCCCATCACTAACAAGTGCCAGCAGCTCATTTTTAGCAACAGCTCGGTGATTTCTTTTATTCCAACGCATTTATTTACAGGAAATGATTAATTAAAGGAATTCTTTTCATTGCCATTAATTGTTTCGCAGACAACCCGACGAGATAATCATCACACGCTGGCAATCACTTGCCATCAATTATCCCCACGCTGCTGCTGTCAGTGGATCACAGCCCCTACCTGGTGGGAGTCACTGCTGGTGCCACCGAGGCATTTTCCAGTAATGTAGGACTGGGGAGGATGGGAAACAGCTTCCAGACAGGCTCCGAGATTGATATGCGAGCCAAAGGGAAATGCATTAAACTATTTAACTGCCTGGAAATGCAGCCTAATGAACATCCAAAGGTATCTTATTACTAGCTCACTGTAGCTTGCCTTTATTTATTTGTTAGCATTTAAATTTTGGTCCAATTAGTTCTTGTGTTGGGAACTCTCTTGCTGCAGGGGTGGGTCCTGCTGGAGACCCTCAAATCCGTGTGTGGGAGTGGGAAGGGAGAGGGATGAGGGATGGCAGGCAGGGAATCCTGGTTTTGTGGGATTTGGGTGGCCCTGGATGAGCTCTCCTGTCCTGCTTCCCCCGGCCACCCATCACCACCTGAGCCAGGGCTCGTCACCACCTCCACCTCCTGCTCCCAAATCACAGAATCCTGAAATGCTTTGGGTTGGAAAGGACCTTAAAAATCATCTTGTCCCACCCCCAGCCGTGGGCAGGGATACTTTTCAATATCCCACATTGCTCCAAGCCCCGTCCAGCCTGACCTTGGACACTTCCAGGGATCCAGAGGCAGCCCCAGCTTCTCTGGGCACCCTGTGGGAAGGATTTCTTCCCCAAATCTAATCAAAACCTACCCTCTGGTAATCTGAACCCGCTGCCCCTTTTCCTGTCACTCCAGTTCCTAATGGATTTTCCCTCTCCAGCTTCCCTGTGGTTCCTTCAGCTCCTGGAAGGAGCTGTGGGGTCTCCACAAAACCCAGCAGCCCCAACTCTCCCAGCCTGTTCCCATCAGGAGGTGCTTGGTCCACCTCACGGCCTCCTCTGGAATTGCTCCAACTTTTCCACATCCATCTTTTGTTGGCTGCACCAGAAATCAGCACTGTTTTGTTGGTGCTTCCCACCCTGCCTGGTGGATGTTTCAGGAAAAAACCCCAAAACTTTCCTCCCAACGAGGTGTGGGGGGCTCCTGCTCTCCCTGGGAAGAGCCAGGCACTCAGTGAGCAGAGATTTTGGGAAACTGGACCAACGTGCTCAGCCTGAGCTTCTCAGACATGCCAGAAGGACATTAAATGGAATGTATTCAGTGCTAAGAATTATGGTATCTTTAGAACCTAAAGTGTATAATTAAATTATAACATCTGAGATTGGAATTGCTTTCTCACTTGTAGGGGGAAAAAAAAATAAGACATTTTAATAACATGTCATAAGTTTTACAGTTATTGGATTTTCAAATTGTTTACAAAAGCAATATTGTTCAATTGCACTGTTGTTTTGTTGGGGTTTTTTTTCTTAAGTCTTTTGATAAAAAGGATAAACTAACAATAATGTTCCCAGGAGGTAGAACAAAATTGCATTTCACTTTTGTTATTTGTTTAATTATCCATTTAGCCAGTCAGTACATAAAACTCATTTTCAGCAGATCCTTCCTCAAAGTCTCCGGCTCCAGCTGTAACCGCAAAGAGCTTTCAACTTTTATTTAACATTAATAACCCAAGGAAATCCTGGTGTTCAGGTACTGCAGCACCTTGTCTGCCACTCCAGGGCCATGGGTAGGAGAGAACATCGGGCTGGTAATTCCCAGATTTTGGGATTGGAGGGGAACACTGGCTCATTTTCAATAGGGAACCACTGGGGACTCCTAAAAACCAACAGTCCCTGGTGGTTTTGCCAATCCTGAACAATTTGAGGGGGCTGTGACCTCTCATTCTAAGCCTGCTGGGATTCTTTTCCTGGCTGTTTCTCCCTGTTTGTAGGTTCTAGGAGAGGGATTCTCCAGGCTGTGACCTGGCTGAGGTTCACTTTGGAAAGGTGACTTTGGAAAGGTGAGCTGCTCCCACGGCAGGTTTGGCTGGTCGTGTCTTGGTTTTGAGGAGATTTAACTAATTAATTAAATTAACAGCTTTCTGCCTCCATCAAAATGTCCGTATTTCTATAAAACCATCAGTTTCAGCAGCCTCTAAACCCGTGATCTGCTTGGCGAGGAGAAGTTGGGCATGGCTGGAATCCCACCAAAGCACTCAGTGGTTCACCCGTGTAGATGCTCTGGTTCCTGTTCATGGCAGGGGGTTGGACCAGATGATCTTGAAAGGTTCCTTCCAACCCAAACCATCCTGTGGTTCTATGATTTATTCTATAATTTATTATTATTCTATGATTTTATTCTTATTATTTATTATTTATTTTTATTTCAGGCAGCAGCAGGATCCCACCCATTCCTGGGAGCTTTGCAGGACATCCCAGTGATAAAACCTTGTTTTTGGGCCACATAACCCCCTCAGAGCAGCACCTGGGCTGGAGACCGTGGGGAAAACAAAAACAAAGAGGTGTAAAACGGAGCCACCTTCTTTCCCAGCCTGCATCCATGGGATGAGGCAAAAGGATTTACTCCATCCCTCTGGATGAGCAGCCTGCTCCTCCTGCCAGCACACATCGGCTGTTAAATGCTTACCCAGCACCGGGAGGGGGGTTCTTAGGAGCAGTGAATTCCTTTGATAAGTTCTCAGGTCATAAAGATGTTTGACTCCTCATTTGCACGTTCCTCTCGGAATCGATCACAGCGGAAAAGCCGGAGGGTAAAAATCGATACGGGAGAACGGGCCTGCGGGAAGACGTATGGATAGAGCTGGGCAGGGGCAGGGCAATCAGTTATCGTGCTAATTGATGGCGGGATGATAACTGAGAATTGATCAGAGCCCGCCTGAGCTGATACAACTCAGTATCTGGAGATTTCACAGAGGGATGCTCGCATCAGCTGCACGGCTCCCAACCTGCTCAGCTGCAGGGGTTTATCGACAGCGAAAAAACAAAATGAGCCGGGCTCTGGGTTAGATCCCTCAAAAAGCAGGGCTCTGCTAATCAGTGCTCCCGATATTCCAGCAGATTTCCACTGCCGTGTTGCACGGGGCTGTTGTTGTATCCGTTATCCCCCACCTTTCCTCCACGGAGGGTTTAGAGCAGCCTCTCCTCCCACCAGGGCATCGGGGGTGAATAATTCACCCTCCTGGCACCCCCGGGCGCTGGAACTGGCTCTGTCCAAAATAAAGAGCTGCTCACTCCTGAACCTCCCCGCAGGNTTTACTCCATCCCTCTGGATGAGCAGCCTGCTCCTCCTGCAAGCACACATCGGCTGTTAAATGCTTACCCAGCACCGGGAGGGGGGTTCTTAGGAGCAGTGAATTCCTTTGATAAGTTCTCAGGTCATAAAGATGTTTGACTCCTCATTTGCACGTTCCTCTCGGAATCGATCACAGCGGAAAAGCCGGAGGGTAAAAATCGATACGGGAGAACGGGCCTGCGGGAAGACGTATGGATAGAGCTGGGCAGGGGCAGGGCAATCAGTTATCGTGCTAATTGATGGCGGGATGATAACTGAGAATTGATCAGAGCCCGCCTGAGCTGATACAACTCAGTATCTGGAGATTTCACAGAGGGATGCTCGCATCAGCTGCACGGCTCCCAACCTGCTCAGCTGCAGGGGTTTATCGACAGCGAAAAAACAAAATGAGCCGGGCTCTGGGTTAGATCCCTCAAAAAGCAGGGTTCTGCTAATCAGTGCTCCCCATATTCCAGCAGATTTCCACTGCCCGCTCCGTGTTGCACGGGGCTGTTGTTGTTTCCGTTATTCCCCACCTTTCCTCCACGGAGGGTTTAGAGCAGCCTCTCCTCCCACCAGGGCATCGGGGGTGAATAATTCACCCTCCTGGCACCCCCGGGCGCTGGAACTGGCTCTGTCCAAAATAAAGAGCTGCTCACTCCTGAACCTCCCCGCAGGAGGAGAGCGGAGATCAGGAGACCAGCTGTGCACCAATGTTCCCATTTTTTTGCAGGGTGTTCCCAGCACTGCTGCTGTGGGATGAGACAGGAATCCTCCTGCCCCAGGCTGCCCTGGAAGACGCAGGGTGGACATTCCCAGTGAGCATTTCTGGATGAAACAGAGCTTGAACAGCACAGGGAAGCCTACAAACCCCTTTTTTGGAAGGTATGCCATCAGATAAACCAGATTCAATCCTCCTCCTTGTGCCCTCCAGGTGGGAATTCCCGTTTTCCATGGGACAAACTGTGCTCCAACTCCCCTCCCGTGCAGTTCCTTGAAATAAATCATACTTTGGGGACAATTTCTGGAAGATCTGCAAGATGGATGCGAGGAAGGTCAAAGTCACCTCCACTGCAAAGCTGCAGCAGTGACCCCACAACAGGAACATCAGTGCCAGACAGCTTCCAGCACTGAGAATTCTGAAGACCAGGTAAGAAAAACACGTCCAAGAGAGTTTAAACAAGGATCAGCCCTGGGGCAATGGGGTGGGAGGTCCTTCCAGTCCTGTGCCCCTTCCTTGGCCACAGGGAGCTGCCCAGAAAGGGGCTCTGCAGGTGCCCAGGTACCTTGGGCTTTTCGCTGCCCTGCAGCCCAGAAAAGGCAAGGAAAAACAAATTTCTTGGTAACAGCTGTGTTTCCTTAACCAACAACTGTTCCCTTAAAACATCCAGGATGACGAGTTGACAGTAATGAAGTAACATCTGTCCAATCAGTGCACTTTTTGGCAGCTCTGGAGCCTCGGAGTGAACGTTCCCTAATGCTCACCAGACACTCGCAGCACCTGCTCTGCACCCCCAGCCTCTTAGGCTGCCTCCAAATGCAGAACAGATGTGAGGGCTGAGATAAAAAGCTTCCCCAAACAATCTATCAGTCTAATAGCATTGATCAGACAAAACTATCCTGGAACGTCACTTGTCTTGCTGCGGGCACCTTCCACCTTTCCTGGGCATTAACCCTGCTGTTAACCATTGCAGGGGTGCCAGGAGGGAGGGTTGGGGCTCTCATGACCTGGCAGGGGTCACAGTCCTGTTGTGGAATTCTTATTCTTATTCTTATTCTTATTCTTTAGGCACGTGGTGGGATTTCTGAGGTGTCCCGTGCAGAGACAGAGGTTTGTCTCAATGATTCTTGTGGGTCTCTTCCAACTCAGGAAAATCTCTGATTCTGTTGATAGTGCTGGGAATGCAGCACTTAGGGGAGGATAAGAATTCCTGCAAGGCTCTGCTGGGAGTAATAGCGGGACAGAAAGACCACCCAAGGGTGCATCAGCTCCAGGGCAGCTCTGAGCTCATGGGAAAACACAAAGCAAGGGCACATCAAGAGAGGTGTTTTCTGTGGAGGGATGGGAATGTTGTTGGCATTGCGTATGGCACTGGGGACACCTGGCATTTCCAGTGCAGCTTGTTAGTGACAAACGAGCAGGGAAGGGGAACTTGGGCACTTGAAATTCATCTTCTGAGGGGCAGCTTGTCCTGGCTGTGAAACTCACCTTCTGAGGGGCCATTTGTTGTCTGTCCCAGTCAGGGGAGAGCGGGGCTGGAAGGATGCGCTCTGCGGATCTACAAGGAGACAATGAAATAATTGATGTCTCTGCACCACCTCCAGCTTCCTAGTGATATAGAGAATTACGAAATCACAGAATGGTTTGAGTTGTAGGCACCTTAGAGCTTTTCTCATCTGAAATCTGGGCAAGTGGCACTTCAGGATGGTTTATTTTCTCTCAAATAAGCTCAAGCCCAGCTGCAGCTCAGGGGTCAGCAGCTCCCGGCCCTGGAAGGTGCTGCCATTGCTGGTTTGCTGCTGTTCATTTCTCAGCATCCTCTTTCATTCCCCTTGGCTGGGTGCTCTCCCCCCGAGAGGCTCCCTGGGCCTCCCTCCCTCATGGGGACACGTTTCTAGGCCTGCGCAGTGACAGAACAAGCAGCCACTCTCCTTCCTCTGCCTTTGGCTTGGCAAACCTTGCCTCTCAGCCGGGAGGGGCGGGAGCGCCTGGAAAAGCGGGGAGCTGCAGATCTGCCCTTTGAGTTACGGGGGGAAAGCGGCAAAAGGAGGAAAATGAGGCGCTGGCGGGGCCGGGAGCGGGACCGAGCCGAGCCCGGCTGCACTGAGGGCCCGCGGACACGGGAGGGCGCGCGGAGCCCGGGAACGGCGCGGGCGAGCCGGGCGTGAGGGAGACCCGGGCGTGAGGGAG
>VXBU01016051.1:170312-187773 GCA_013400315.1 Bombycilla garrulus | reverse complement strand
TGGACCGGGCGTGAGGGAGTGGCAGGACCAGGCGTGAGGGAGCCCCGAGCGCGGGCCGGGCGTGAGGGAGCGGCCGGGGTGGGGCTGAGGGAGCCCCGAGCGCGGGCCAGGCGTGAGGGAGCGGCCGGGGTGGGGCTCCACAGGGTCCTGGGGGTTCGTTTTTGCCCTCTCTGCTGCACGGTTTTGTCCTCTCTGCGTTTGGAGCAGTTAAACCATCAAAGGTTACGTTGGAGGGAGCCTAAAGCACATCCAGTGCCTCCCCGTTGCCATGGGCTTCCACCATCCCAGGTTGCTCCAAGCCCTGTCCAACCTGGCCTTGGAGACTTCCAGGAATCCAGGTGTAGCCACAGCTTCTCTGGGAATTCCAGCGCAGCCCCTCCCCACTCTCCCAGCCAGGAATTCCTTACCAATATCCATCCAAATCTCCCCTTTCCCAGTGGGAAACCATTCCTTGTGCCCTGTCCCTCCATCCCTTGTCCCAAGTTCCTCTCCAGCTCTCTCTTTAGGCACTGGAAGAGGCTGTAAATGTTCCCTGGAAACTTCTCTGTTGGCTCCTCTCCCTGCTCACATTTCCTTGTACCGTGCATAAGTTATTTAAACCTGGGCCACTTGTACAAATGAAATAAGTTAATTGATAAGAGGCCAGAGCATTAATAGCTACACCTGTCTTTTAAAACTCATGGGAGTTCACTGATATATTCCAGCTCAGAGCACACATGTGGACATACTGTGGTACCTTTTGAGCTGGAAGGAAATTTGATATCAAAGTTAAATATCCTGCCTGAGATCTGGGACAGGGATTGCCCTCTCAGGTTGGCAGCAGAGCATGGCAGACCCTGCCTCTCCCCCGTCTGCCAGGATTTCAGCTGCTGTGAGGACAAAACCCTGGATTTGCTGTCCCATTAACACAAAGCCAAGATGAATTAGCAGAGGTGGAGAGTGAAAGGTCTGTCTGCAGGCTCGCCTGGAGTCAAACAGAGGGGTCTCAGCTCATTTTGCATGAAGTGCAGCCAGCTATAGCCTCAGCATCAAGGCTCAGGGCCATTGAGTTTATGTACATTGATTTCACACCTTCACTCATTTGCTTTCCCTCTCCACAGTCCTTTTCGTGCAGACAAATTTAAGGCCCAGCTGAGAAGGAACATCCTTAGCTGGAAAAATCAACTGTGGCAAATTCACGATAAAAGTCAATCTTCCGTGCACCTTTGTTTTACTGGGTGTTGTAAGAGATTAGACATTTATTTTATCCAGCTGGATTTTCACCCTGGGCACGCTGAGTTTTCCACAGGATGGATCAAATGGGAGGGAGGTTGCTGTGCCTTGCTCTCCTGAAGCTCAGTCCCACCAGCAGCACTCCAGATCCCTGGAAATACAGACCTTTAAAAGAGGATGCTGGCCAGAGAATTTTATATTTATTTTTTAGACTGGAATTGGAATAATTTTATTTTTAGGAAAATCAATTGGCTGGGCAGGCACATTTATCTGAAGTGGGGGATATTGGTCCAGTGTTGCAGCAACGAGGGGAGCACCTCATCCCCATTTCTGGTGCTGTTTCTGGAGCTGTGGCTCCTTTTCTTTCAGGTTTGGTTGATCTGGGGTTCTCCACAGCAAACATCAGCTTGCAGCTGCTTTACTCTATCTTCCTGCCTTATGCTGCAACCTGAAACAAATCATTGACTTTAACCCAGGAAAAAAAAAAATCTGTATTGTTTCCTGCATCCTCTCCAGTCCCCATTCTCTTTCCCCACTCCAGTGCAGTTAAAATCCAGTTTATAAATTTAGCAAATGCACGTCAGGGCAGTTTAAACATCAACCCTGAGCTGGTTTTACTGGTTGCTGGGCACGTTTGCAAGAAGCATCTCTGAGCTGTGGGTCCAGAAGGGGGTACTGCTGGCACGAGCTGAGCCCGACCTTAGGGAAAATCCTTCCCCATCCCAATTCTCCTGCAGGAGAGCCACAGATTTGTCCTTTATTGAAGGAGTGCAGCCCCAGCTGCGAGGCATGAGCTGGATGAGGCAGCTCCTTCCAGGATTTGTTTGGATGAAGCAGTGCTGCTCCCAGCTGCAGTGTTTGATCTTTTCCAGGAGTGGGGAGATAAGAGCAGGATCCTCAGGGAGCTGGGAAATCCTCCCTGCTCTGCAGAGCGAGGCCAACGCTCTGTGCAGGACTGTGACCCTCAGGGGAGGGCTTGCTTTTCTTACAGTCCCATAAATCACAGCTCCGGGGCTGCTCTGTCAGAAGGGGAAGGCAGGGAAGGGTCAGGGGAGCAGATTTTAACCCTGGGTCACCTGCAGGGCTGGGAGTGTGCCCTGGAGTGGCAGAGCTGGGGCTGTGTGTGCCAGTGTGGGAGCTGAGCTGCTCCACCCCGCTCCTTCATTTGTAATTAGCAATTAAGAGCAGAGCAGGTCAAGGAAAATGTCAACAAAGTCATCACACCTTCCCCCTAGAATAAATCTTCTCCCTTTTTAAGGAGAAAGGGAGAAGGAAGAGGTGGCTTAGGGTGGGAAGGATATTCTGGAGTAAGGAATGCCCAGGTTGGTGCCACTCTGAGAATTGTGGTGGAGCATCCTCCTCATTCTCAACCACCAGCACTGGGGTGACCATAGGAAAACAGCGACCAGAACTCCTCCAGACATCACGGCCTTCGCTATGTGCATCCCACAAAAATGTGCTTTCATCCCAGAATAATGGGGGAGAAAGTCTGTGGTTTCATCCCTGGCGTCTACACAAGGGATAAAAACCCCTTATCTCTCATACCCATAACTGGCTGCTTTTCTCAGGCAAGGCTTTGGGAACAGGGTGACCTTGTTAGGGGTGATTCACGCAGCCAGGGCAGCAGGAATTCCTCCTGAAAGGTGTCCTTCCCTCAATCTGCTTATTGCCGTGTGAGTAACAGGGAACCTCAGCTCTCTGTTATTAATATGCCATCAGACCATATGTTCTCAGCCTCAGCCCATATGTATTTTTGAAAAGAACCACCTGTGAGTAATTCTGCCTCCTCAGAGGGGTGAGTAAAATCTGCTTCGGTGTGTGTGTGCTGTGCAGGGAAGGAGGACTTTGGGTTTTTAGGGAATTTGTAGGAATTTCGCTGCCTTTGGGCCCTCCCTGCTGCGGCTCGGGGGTTACCTGGTCCCTGTGCCGCCAGCTGTGCCACCTCAGCCCCGCACAAAGCGGCCCCGAAGAAGAAGCTGTTGTTGTTTTTCAGGGGATGGACGGTTCTGCTCGTCTCAGGTTATTTGAACAGCTGCCCCGCGCAGTGCAGGCGGGAGCCGGGATTTCAGCGCTGCCGGTGACTCACCTCCGCTGCCAAGGACAAAGCACAGAGCCAGCGGGGATGCCAAGGGTGAGAGCCTGCCCTGCTCGGGGGTGCTGCCAGGGCTCAGTTACCCCAGACAGGCAGAGCCGTGGCCACAGCCTCCGTTCTATTTACCTCTGTTTTTAAAGGATTTCAGATAGACCGAGGCCCTTTGCTGAGCTCTCACCCACTGCAGCCCTAAAGCAGATCCCAAAGACAGCTGTGACTCTCCCATTTTCTGAGGGTGGCAGCACAGAGGGTTAAATCCCAGCCTGTCTGAGCTGCTGGGGATGGCTGCAGGACAGCCCCACTGAGAGGGACAGCTGCCCCTTGGAAAGAAATTCACCTTCTTGGTTTCAGGGAGGCCAAGGCGTTATAGCCACAGCCACCACGGGCCAGTGAAAGTCTGGAAGTAGCTATTGTTTGCAGATGCAGGAGAAAATGTTTGCTAAACACGTAATGAATCAGTGTTTTAAGGGATTGAAACCACATGCCTGTGTGGCTGATGTGTGGATTTCTTCACGGTAAAACGCTAATGAAAAACTTTTGAGCGAGCCAGTTCCAGTAAGCCATATAGCCCGAGCCTGTGTGATGCTGGGAATGCAGAAGAGAGGGGCAGATTTAGAAAAAAATAATGCTGTGACTACAACAGAGGAGCTGTTTTCCATCCCTTTCCTGCCCTGCCAGTGCTCTCCTCGCCCCCTGGCAAAGCCCAGGATAATTCCTGTCCCTCGCAGGGCGCTGCGAGAGGGAAGTGTGCGCATGTGGAAACCCGGCACCTTGGATCATTCTCCTCCGTCTGAGCAGGCTGGCTGGAACTCACAGAGGCTTTTTTCCCTTGCAGACGGAAAATATTCCTCAGTGGAGCCCCGGTATTGGGCTGACACAACAATAATATTCCTCTGAGTGCGTGGGGCAGCCAGGTGAGAGAGGCTTTGCTGGCAGCGCCGGGGATGCGCTGACGCCGGCTCCTGGCCCCGGTGGAGGCTTCGAAACACACGATGCTTTCCAAGTGGGATTGCACCTGAAGATCTGCACCTTTTCCAGCCTGGAAGGAGCAGCCAGAGTGACAGTGCCTTGCTGAGGCTGTGCTGCAGCCAGTGCCCAGGTATTTTCCAGCACAGCGTGGTTTCGAGGGGTTAAAGTTGCCCAAGAGTTACACCCCGGATTTTATCAAGGCTGAAAATTTGGGTTTAGGAGGAAAACTGAGCTTTTGGGCTAGTTGATGGATTTTGGTGCTCACTGCATCCAGCCAGTGGAGCCATTCAGAAATGTCAGCTCCCCGTGGCTTGGCAGAGAGCAGCCCCAGATCTGCTGCCAGCACACAGTCCCAGTTCAAAGGGATGTGCTGCCAGAGAGGTCACTGGTGCTCTAGGGACAGCAGGCACTGAGCTCCCAGCCACCCACCAAATGCCAGTTTGGGCAGGAGTAAGGCAAATTGCTGCTTCCCTGTGTCATCCAGGGCACTCAGCAAAATCACAGGGTTAAAAAGTTAGAAAAAGTTAAAAATTAAGTTAGAAAAAGACCTCCAAGATCATGAAGTTCAACCAAATCCTTCAGTGTATGTTTAACCCAATCTACTCAAGATTCAGTTAAGCACAATTGCTTATTTTAGTGCCTCAGTGTGGCACGAGATACAGCTGCTGTATGTGCCATGCCCTTTTAGCCTGCTTTCCTCTCTATTATTTGGGCAGCAAGTGCTTGCTCAACCCCACTCTGCTCCAGCTGCAAAGTTTCACTCCAGCTTTTAAGAGAAATTAGGAAGTTGTACGTTGTGCAAACAGAGTGTGGCATGTGTGGGGTGAGAGTTTCATTCATTCATTCGTTTAGAAGAAAGAAAGGGAAAAGCAAAAGAAGCCAGTGCAACTAAGAAAACAGAAATTGGGAAATAAAATTTGAGTGGAGATCTTTTCAGGCCCACTGGGTTATGCATCACGTGTCAGGGTCTGGAAGGGAAATGGGTTTATCAGATCCTTTGCCTTTTGTACAGATAAAGAAAATATTTCCTTACAGAAGAACACCATTAAGTCTGGCACCAGAAGTCTGTCTTGGCTTGGTGGCAAGAGTACAGTGTGGGGGTTTGGTCCATAAATGGGGTGAAAATCCATATTTCCAAGCAGAGAAGCTGTGCAAGGCAAACTTTCCAGAGCAGACCTGACCTTTGTTTATGAATCATTTAAATCATACATTTAATGTAATGCAGAAGGATTAACCCACTACAGATTTTTGAAAGGAAGCTTTAGAAAGATCACTCTCATACATTGTGGGGTTTTTAAGAGCGATGCCTGAATTTAATCTATGTGGAAGCTATTGTTTAAGCTGTTAAATTCCATAGGATTTCTCACGGGATTGAGGATGAGAGAGAGGTAGACAGACAGCTGATGACCAACGCTGATTATTCCAGCTGCTGTTTTCTCCTCAAGGCCTCTCTTTAGTAGGGGCAATCTTAAAAGTCATGCCTTGCCAAGGAGCAGAGATACTTCCAGCTCCCCTTTGCTGGTGATCTCATGTCTCCAGCAGGCAGATTTTAATGACAAACCCCAGGAACAGCAAGGGGGTGCATCCCACCATGCCTGCAGCCCCCGTGCAGCAGGGGCTCTGCTCTGCCCCCTCTGCTCCCTCCCCAGCCTGTTTACAGCAGCCTCGCAGCACCGGTGGGCGGTCGGAGCAAAGGGAGGAGCGGGGTTTTGGCTTTAGGGCTCAGCACCAAAAATAAAACTCTCTGCTGAAAGCCAGGCAGAGCTGAGAACCTTGAGAAAGGCTCCCGCCCAAGCAGCCAGACGGGCTTCCTCGGGTGGAAAATTAGAGATGGGCACTGAGCAGGCGTGGGCGGAGGGGCGCGTGGGGAGGACTCGCAGAAACCGAGGCTGCCCTGACACAGACATGTCTGGGGCTCCAGGAACCGGTGCCCTACACTGGTGAGAGCACCAGCAGGGCCTGGGTGGGCTGCCCAAGCCCAGGGGGGAGCCCTGGAGGCAGCAGGGAGAGCGTGTGGGTGCTTATGGAGCCCTGTGCTGCTGCCTGGACCAAACATCCCTAGGGGTGGGGATGCCCAGGGGCTGCCCCTGGATCCCTGGAAGGGCCCAAGGCCAGGCTGGACAGGGCTTGGAGCACCCTGGGATAGTGGAAGTTGTTCATACCCATAGAAAAGATGGGCTTTAAGGTTCCTTCCCACCCAAAGCATTCTGGGATCCAATGATCTCCCAGCCTCAGGCAGTGCTGTGTGTAGCCCACCTAGGGCCAGCCTCTTTCCTTTTGATATTGACCCAAATTGTTTTGATTTTTGGCATCTGGCCTTTGCCACCTCTGCTTGGGAATGGTGCTACAGGACCATTTTGTGTCAGCAGCTTTACCCAGTGACACCAGGCGTGTGTCTCTCTGCCCCTCCATCCATCTCTTCTGATGGACCAAGAAATACACACAGCTTTTGAAAGCCCACAGAGTGACTCTCCAAATTCATATTTGCAGAAAGACATTAATGTTTGCATGCGGTGTCAGAACAAGATAAGTGTCTGTGCAATTAAGAAACAGCTGTTGCTGGCAGCTTGCCCCAACCAGTCTCAACGAGGAGCAAAACAGGTAGCCTGGTTTTATCAGACTCTGGGATCCCTTTCCAACCACCCTGGTGTGTTCCCAGCAAGAAATAAACCAAGCATTTCTATTAGCCTGTAGGAATGGCCCCCTTGGTTTGGGGCCAAAACACAAGATGAAGTTGTTCAGAGACAGAATGTGCTGTTTCCCCAACAACACCTGGCAGCAGGGATTCAAAACAATGCTGAAATCAGGCCAAGCTCAAGATTTGCTGGAGTTGATAGCGATGCGAAACGAGGACAGGTGTGGCCATATTTCCAAAATCGCCCACGGCCAGTGTTTCAGGAACTTGGCACCGCCTGCCTGGGACAGATTTTCTAAGGAGGTCAGCACCCAAGACGTGGAGCCAGAGTGAAAACCTGTCCCAGAATATGTAGCAGAGAAATTCGTACCTTGAGGGTGGCACAAATGTTTCCCCACTGCACCAGGAGCAAGGGGATCTCAGACCCTTCTCCAGCCCCTGGACACAGCCTGGCAGTGCTAACAGCCTCTCCTGCTCCCAGCCAGAGGTGAGTGAAGAATCTCTTTGAGTTATCCTTGACTCAGCTTGTGGTTTCAGAGCAATTCCTGGAATTTATTGGAAAATACCTAAAGAATACCTGTGCAATTCCTTTTTGTTTTTTTCCTTTCCTTACCTCTTCACTTTTCTTTCACTCTTCATTTTTCTGTAGTTGGCTTTAAATCCGAAGGGTTATTGTGTTATGGTGTGGAGCATTCCCAGATGATGCTGGGAGCTGCACAGACACCTCTGTCTGTCCTGCTGTCCCTACCCAGGGACAGAGTGGCAGCTCCTCTGAGCCAGAGCAGGATCTGAATGAAGACATGCCTCCAAACCACCTCTGTCCAGCCTTGGGAGAGGTGGGAGTTGGATCCCACCTCTTGCCATGGTTCATATTGGACTCCACCAAACCCAGACACCCATGAATTCTGGGAAAGTCTGGTTCTGAACTTTGTGGCTTGGACTCTTCTTTAATTACAGGTCAGTGCTAAAGCTGGTTGGAAAATGTTAAATATATTCTCTGCAAAAATGGTTGTGCCGTTAAAATTTTTTCACAGATTTTTGTTCCTTGATTCTTATAACTTTTTATTGAGGGCTCACATACATTTAGCTGTCAGTTTTTCCACTGAGCTTCCGTTTTTCCAACAGAGGAACAGATTAAGTGACAGAAAATCAAAACCCTCCTCATGTGCATTTTTGTCCGAAAACTTGGAAAATTCCAACCAAAACAAAGAAGAACTTCAGCCAAGAGCCATTTTTGTCAACTGAGCACTCTGTGAGAAGCCAAATTGAAACCAGCCCTGGACACAAAGCTGAACTGGCTGCATCCACAGAGAGCTGTGGGAAGGAGTTATCCCCAGCACTCTCTGCTCCCTAATCCTGTGCCCAGGGTGTTGTCCTTGCTGAGAAACCCCACTGTGCAGCTGGAGGGGCTGCAGGAATCCAGGAGCATTTGGGGTGTGGATGTGGCACTCAGGACGTGGCTCAGTGTCCCTGGACAGGGCTGGGGGAACAGTTGGACTCGATGGGCCTGGAGGGCTTTTCCAAGCTCAGTGATTCCTGGTTTTTGTGTTCCCTGCCAGCTCCTCCCAGCCCGTGCCCCTGGCTGGTGTCTCCACTCCTTCCCTGGCTTTAGGGCTGGAGAAAGTGCGAGTGCTGCTGTGGGCAGGACCATGATCCGAAGGGATGGATGTTCCTGGGAAGTGAAGGGTGTGCAAGGAGAATTTCTGCAGAGCGTCAGTGGAAAAGAAAAAAAAAATTAAAAAATAATTTAAAAAATAATTTAAAGTGTCCTAAGCAATGGTGCTTCCTGCAGAGCCAAACAACAGCAAGGCAACCACCTTTGGGAACTGGTGATGTAGAAGAGCTCTTCTACCAGGGGAGGAAGTGAGGAAGTGGGAGGAAGCAAGTCAGCAAGACAGCCCAATGCTGCTGAGCAGCTTGGCCCATTGAAGTCTGCATTTTATTATTAGAATCGTTATTATTTGTATTGTGGCAGCATCAAGTGGCCCCAACTGGAAGAGAGGCTCATTGTACGAGGCACTAAACAAACATGGAATAACAGACACTCCCTTCCCCGTGGGATTTGCTGGCAGAGAAGACACACAGAGGACCACAGCAGACAGGAAATTGTCATTTTTTGGCATTTATTGTGAGTGTAACGGCACTTCTGTGCTAAGGACAGTCTCCCACTGCCCTTATTCCCACGTAGAGCCTGATCCAAAACCTGGTGGAGTCAGTGGAAGCGTGGACACGACTCAAACCAACATTTATTTGTGCTCCCTTCCCGCCTGTCTGTCCCCACAGCTCCTCGATATGAACAGTTCTGGTTTCCAGTCAGGCCTGAGTGGATACAGATGCAGCCTTGAGATGGCAGGGATGTGTTCACACTCCTCCTGGAGCTGGCAAATCTAATTTTAGGTTTGTCAGCCTTGGTTAAGTCCTCTTAAAGACTGACCCAGGAGGGAAAAGCCAACTGTGCAGCTGTGCAGAGACCACGCACAAGGACCACGAGTCTCTGATTTCCCTGGCCTTCAGCTTTATGAACTGGGGATTACTGCAGCAGCCTTGGAAGAGAAACTTGAGATACATCCAAGGTTGACTTATCTCCCTGGATTAAGGTCACTTGCTTAAAAATCAATTTTTTTTCCCACATATGTAAGTGGCTGGGACTCACTGTGTGCACCTCCAAGGAAAGTGGGGTGGGGAAACACATTCTCCAGGTACTCCAATCCTGCAAGGCAGTCCTTGTGCTGCCAGATGCATGATAAATAACAGCTCAAATTTACTCCATTTCTCATGCTTTTATTTTAGTCAGACCAGAGGTCCAGGCCTGGCAGATGATGAGCACTTTGAAATCCATTTGAAACAATGGGAGCTGCAGAGGGAGCAGCTCCAGTGGATGGTGCTTAAGGGAGGCATCATTCTGTGCCTCTAAAACCTTCCAGTGGTGCACAGCAGCAGATTCCTTGCCTGCCCATAGTCTGGCTGCTCTTGGACTCACACAGATGATGGGATATTCCCAATGCTGCTGCTGAGCCTGACAAAAAGTCCCTGCACAACCCAGCTGAAAAAAAATAAAATCCAGTGCTCCAGCACTGCTCAGTGTGCAACAAGTGGGAGCTTTGCCATTTGCCACGGGCAGGATCAAGGCTGTTGTTGATGGAGGTGGAACAGAGCTGCTCAGATCTCAAGGAGAAGGAATGAAATGTGCTGTATGAACTCCAACCTGTGTCACTCAGGGCATTCAGTCTCATCCATGTGTGGAAATGTCCAGGGGTCCATCACCTCCTGGTGTCCCCAGAGCAGTGACACGAGACAAACACAGCAGCTCAGGTTTGTGGCAGCTCTGAGAACAGGAAACTCTCTAGACAATTGTTCAGAGAGGTGTAGGCAGGGCACCATTTGCAGGCAGAGACTGAAAAGCAAGAAATCTTTTCCAGCCCAAAATGACCCCAACCCTTTTTGTTGTGTGCGAGTTCTAACCTTGTCTCTGATCTCAGCAATGCTTTTTTTTTTTTTTTCCAGAGAAAGCCTTATTTTGGCACTTAAGCATCAAAATCAAGTACTCAGCTGTCAAGGTCTCAAAAGTGGAAGTGCCACTGAGAAGGAAGGATGCTCCCTGAGTCTGAATGTCCCCGTGCTCCTGTGTTCCGGTATGATTCTCTACTCTGGCTCTGCAGAGTTTTTCTTGCAGGACTCCTGTCTTTTTCCATGTACCAACTTGCTCAGTGAGCCATTATTCACCCTCTTGTTCTTCCTGGTTGTGCAATGTGAGCCCCCGTGCCTCATTTACTGCTCTCTATTCAAATCCCGCTCCCAACACAGAATTATTCATTTCCTTGGGAGCGCTCTTCGGGCACTGATGACAGGCAGCAGCAAATTTTACTCTTCTCATTCCCCTGTGAGGTGTAGGAGTGGCATTTGCTTGGGTTCTAGATGACATTTGAGGCAGAGAGAGATAATGTTGAAGGGTATTCACCAGCTCTGTGTTTGGACACGATGTGTGAGCAATCATGGTCCCTTGCAGTGCTGCAGCTTCTTAAAGCCCCACTGTCTTCAGATCCCCTCTGAAATATGCAGAATGCGTATTTAGTGTTGATCTGGGAATCTTTTATCCAAGTCACTTGCCTAATTCTGCTCAAAAGTTCTGTGGCAGAGGCAAGGATTTCACAGATGTTTTTGCAGGTTGGTTTTCAGCTGCGTTAAGTGGTTCTCTTTCTGATTTCCTCCTTAATTCACTACATGCTTCCCATCTCCTGCAGCAAATGGAGCAGGAGCTATCAGGTTATTGCTTCCATCACCTTGCAGCCTTTTTTCACCCCTTAATAGGGTCTTGCTTTCATGCTGATAGAAAGTGAGGAGAAGACAAGGACATGGCGATAAAATCGGTCATAAATGTTTTTGTGGGGGCCACAGTAAATTGGCAGACAGGTCATCAGGTCTGTGTCTTCTCTGGTTCCTTCCAGAATGGTTTCACTTGAATTAATCTAAATCAAAAGAATAAATAAAACCTCGAGGCAAACAAGACTATGGCAGGCCTTTGACATGAAATTTTCAGCTCAAGTGACGAAAGTTTGGCAAAGATTTCAGCAAGTCTTGGCATCGGGGCAGAGCTGCAGCACCAACTCTGAGAGCCACGTTTGACTGCTGGAGTGACCTCACAGCGTTTTGCAAGCAAAGAAAGTGAGATGAGACAGTGATATTAAAGGTATTAAATCATTAAAGATTGCAGAGGTGGTAATCTTTGGTTCAAAGGCTGGTGGAGATGCTGGAGATTGGGGACACTGCCGTGCCTGGGGCTCTTGGCCTCTGCAGCACCGAGATTCCCCAGGAGAAAGCTGAGCTGGGGCTCTGCAGCTCTTTCCTTTCATTTCTTATGATGGATTTCTGGGTGTGGAAGTAGTTTATAACTAAAATGGAATCCCTCTCATGTAGTTTTTAAAAATAAACAGGCCTTAAAGGGAAAGCTCTGCTTTGGCAGAAGTGGGGCTGGCTTGAGTCAGGGATGTGATCACTGAAGTAAGGGGGTAGGAAAGGAAACGTGGAACAAGTTTTGCCTTGAAAAAGGCAACGGGAGTCAGGGAAGAGGGAGTGTTTAATGGGGGATGGAGTCATGGCAAGGGGAGCATTCCAGTAAAGGAGGAAACACTGCTCAGGAGATGCTGGTGATGTGCCTCAGCTGTGTGCACCTGCATAAAGCAGAGGAAAGCTGGGACACAAAACTGGGGTGTGATCAGCAGCTAGAGGTTCTCCAGCTTCAGGATTTATCAGCGTGGGTCTAAACTCGTTACCAAGCCCAAAGCAATGCCTCTCTTTCTACTGAAAAGTGCTAATCACAGGAATCATTGGGCTTGCAGATCCTAAAAAAATAGAGTAACCCCTACAAGGCCCTCCTGTGCTCCCCTCTGATGGGAAAACACTGTTTGGTTCAGCTTTGCATCAGCACAACTCTTCTCCCAGCACATCCTTTGGGATAGATGGGATTAATATCCAGCAGTTCCTTTTAATTGCTGGGCATTAGGGAAATTTTCACCACTGGATATATATCGCTCTTAAACTTTTCCTCTAAAAAGTCTCCTGTTTGGAGAACAGAGTACCAGCCATCCCTTAGTATAATATATTTAAACATCATGATAAAAGTCCTCTCTGGGGAATTTGACAACACACTATTCCACCAACATCGTGATGGATGGTTTTCTTCTTTTAAATGCCTTGCCATTAAAGTTTAATGAGCAATACTTACTTTCATTCTAAACTTATTTTTCTCCTTGACAGATTGGATACTTAGTTTGGATTTGTTAACATTGCTGGTCATAAAAATGTCTGCTTCAAAGAAACTGATAGATCCTGTCCTTAGGAAATTGGGCTTTGATGCCTCATTTGATTTCCATGGCAAAGTAAGTTCATAGTTTCTTTTTTGGAAAAAATGAGGTAGTGTACAGAGCAAGCTGAGAACCTCATGGCCCTTTTTCTTTCTTTGCCTGAAATTTCAGTTTATATCAACCACAATAGGTTGTGTAGCTCAGAAAAGTCCTAACTCAGGACTGG
This sequence comes from Bombycilla garrulus, assembly GCA_013400315.1. NCBI lineage: Eukaryota > Metazoa > Chordata > Aves > Passeriformes > Bombycillidae > Bombycilla > Bombycilla garrulus. The sequence continues at coordinate 174,838 of VXBU01016051.1, read as the reverse complement.
ACTTTTTAACAATGAAGAGACATTTGTGGAATTTGTGATGTAGCTTTGACTTTCTCTCTCCTAATCCTTTAGGAATATGTACCAAGAGTAACCAGAAATGAAATTGCAACAAAGGCTCACATCTTTACATCAGGGTTATTTATGGCATCACACAGTCTGGTTAATGTCCTTCATAGTGTTTCCAGTGCTCATGGTATTACTTTCAATCTCACAATATTAGTATTTATCTTTATTTTGCAGTTTCCTTCCAAAAATTCTTGCCATAAATTTGGAAAGGGAAGGCTCACCTTGTGAATTCTCATGCTTCAAGACAAGAGTACATTTATTTTCAACCTTAAACCAAAAGAGGCTGCAAAGAAGGAGGGATGAGCCTGACATGATTTTTCTTACATTCAATTTGTCCTTCCTCTGACATATTCAGATTCTCTTAGAGGAGCCTCTGTGATCTTGACAAGCCTTGTCCTTCAGGAACAGACATGGGAGGAAAATCTCCTTGACCCCCTTAGTGCCTGATGGCTGAGAGTGTTGTTAAGAGTTACAGCAGAGAAACAAAGCCAGCGATTCAAAGACTTGCAAGAAATATTCACGGGGGGGGCAAAAATTGCTGAGCAAGGACGTTCAGAATTTCTTTAATATCATTTTCTTCCAACAGCTGCTCCAGAGCTGAGCTGCAGCACCTACTGAGGAGCCTTTTCGTGGCTCAGATGAGGGCAACAGGCAACACCTGGGATTTGGAGACACTGGCGAGGAAAAAAGCAGCCCACAAATAGCCGGTAGAAAGCCCTACAATATCGCAGCAAACATTTCCTAATTTACTGCAATGCCAGAAGATGAGTCACCCCAGTGTTCCTGTTGCATAATCTTCCCCACAGCTCAGGAGAGTGAAACCAGAGAAGCAAAGGTCTCGCTGGGCTTTCAGTGACATTTATGTTTAGACTGAACTTTCAGTTAGGAAAGTGTGAGTTTTTCTCTGATGACAAAGGAGGGGGAACCGATAGAGTAAGGTGTTCTTTCGGAAATGATAAACTCCTGAGTGTACAGATTGTCATTTCCCTGAGCCCCCAGCCAGACCACGGGCTCCTCTGCCCTTCCTGACTTCCAGACAGGTCTCTCCCCATGCCACTGTGACCTGTTCAGCCTTGCCCGGGCCCCTCCAGACAAAGCACAGCCATCCCTCAAGGTTTGGGGAAGCATCCTGGGGCTCCCCAGAACTTTGGGTGGCAGCAGGAGGGCTGGAAACTCCTGACACGTGTTTGCTGTGCCTCAGCATCGTGCCCCCGGTCGATGCAAGCCTTCCAAAGCCCCGGGCACAAGCACAGCTGTGCTGCCTGTGCAGTCACCAGGGAAATTCCAGCAGGGAGAAGGGAGCCAGGCAGGAGCAGGCAGCAAGGATCCCCTCTTCAGAGCCCCTGAGAGCTGTCATGTACATACTGCTGTGTATTTGAGGGTCTAAGCTACTTTTTATTCCTTCAGATCAAGTCAGGTGAATTAGGGAGTGCTGCACATCTTCAGAGGAATGTCAGGCTGAGGGCTGCATTCCTGCTGGGCTGTGTTATCCTGGGGTAGTGCCCGGTGCCAGGCATTTTTTCTGTGCTGATTTGGTGAGTGCTGTTTCAGAGTCCTCCACACCTCAGCAACTTTCTGCTCTCTGTTCCACCAGAGTGAATCAGGTTAGTTCCTCCTTCTGGGCACCACTACTACAGGCAATGTAATTTCTTCCCCTCTCTGATGAGAGTAGAAAAATTTCCTTTATTCAGCGAGACAAAAAAAAAATGCACCAAATATTCTGAGGGTAGTTTTGTTCTTCTCAGCATTTCTGTGGGATTTCCAGTGCCATTTCACGTCCCCCTCCCTCCAGCTAATGACCTAAACGAGCCGCCAATGGCCAAAACCACTTATTGAGTATTTGTGTGGAAGAAATGCCCTTTTGAGAAGGGATGGGAGCTCTTGAGCACAGCCTGGGCTCTGCAGGTGCTGGCCCTGGTTCAGGACAGAGCCATCTCTTGCCTGCAGCAGGGAATTTCTCCCGCTGGCTCCTGCCCCGTGCTCTGCCCTCTCCCCAGCTCTGGTCTGCGTCCAAGCATGGATCAAATGGATCAAACAATCCACGGGCTCGGCCTCGAGGAGGAGAGCAGGAGATCCCCGGGTGATCAACAACAGCTGCTGGAGAGAGCCACGGCCAACCCCAAAACTCAAGAGGCTTGAGGGTTTGAAAGCAAAAGGACGGAGCGAGGGCAAGCTCAGTCCCACAGGGAGCACTGAAAGCCTTGGGCTGGGCCCAGTGAAAGGAAGGTTCCTTGTGTTTTTCAGCAGAGACCACAAAGCCAAGAGGCAGCTGCCTGTGGGTGAGAGAGGCTGCCTGACTCACCAGCGTGCCCCATGGCACTGCAGCTCCATCCCCCAGAGCCAGGAGTAGGAGCACATGCCAGAAAGGGGAACAAAAACTCATCAACTCAACCACAGCTGCGGTAGAGAAAGGAAGATGGGGTTTCACAGCCTCTCTGCACAGCACAGGGAAGGAGGGTAACCCCACACTGCTCCCAGCCAGGGCTGGGACACAGCCTGGCACCGCTCCCCCGATGGAGCTGAGGGCTTGTGTGATTTGGGTCAGGATGGGGGGCTCTGCCAGCAGGAAAAGGCATCGAGGCACGGCTGCCTCCCACGTCCCTAAAGCCATTGCATTAAGTGGAATTCATCCATGAGCAGAAAAAGAACAAACTGGGTGAACTGTGGAGGTTCAGGTTTAGCTGACAGCCTGGACAGAGAGAGAGGAAGAGCCTGTGGTGGTGAAGATGATGCTGAGATCGCTCTGATGTGCTCAGTCAGCTGCATGATACAGTGAAGAGGAAATCAATAATAATCTTGGATTTAGGATCTACCTGAGAGGCCATAATTCCTGCCATAAATGATTCCTGTCATGCCCTGGGCACTGAAGGTTTCATCTCAGGGGTGCAGCTCTCCATGAGCAGGATTGTGCCACAGCTCCCTCCGAGGTACAAAGTTTGGAATTTCATTTGGAAATGAGGGGGGTACCGACCCCAAAGGAGATTTTATCAATCATAGATATTCTGCATGAAAATACTTGTGGGATTTTGACAGAGGAGGAGGGAAATGTCTTCAGAGTTGCTGAAGGACTGATCGTTTCCAGTGCTAAGCTTGAAGCAGGTGTTTGTGGCCAAGTTGTGAATTGGTTTCTGATGGAAAGGCTGGCACCACCTTAACTGCAGCAACAATGGCAGGGGCTGCTCTGGTTCTCAAAGCAGCTGGGGCTGCAGAAATGGGAAACAGCCTCGTGTTTGTTCCTCATTCTGAAGCAGGGAGGGCATTTGTGCCTCTGGTGGCACAGCCCCTTCCTCTTGTATCCTCTAATCTGCAATCTTCAATATCCTGTTTTAACTGGAAGTTGAGAGTTGAGCTTCATAAGGCTGAATATGAACTGGGAGGATGAAACTGAAGCAGGGCATTGATGCACATCAGGCTCGAGGTCCTGCAAAACAAATACATGTTCAAGTATTCACTCAAATCCATTCTGTATCAAGAAAAAAAGTATAAAGATGATTCAGTGTTTTGATCAGCAAAGCAAGATTTAAGCATACACCTAATTAATTCAAAAATTTTGTCCCCAAGGCCAGCTCCAAAAGTGTTACAAGATGTTCCTTTTCTTTTACAGAATATCTTCTAGAGAATTCTCTTTGCAGAGTCTCATTCTATCTTAATTCATTACAGGCTAGACTTTGCCACTTCCATTAATGCAAAACCATCCCTTCATGTCGAGCTGAAAAGAGCTAAAAGCAAAAATCTAATTTAACCCTTAAATCAAGCAGAGTGTTTGGAAGGATCTGTTCCCAGAGAGGAGGCTGTGCCTGAGCCCTGTTTGATCTGTGCTGACTGGGGACTGTTCAGGCCTGGCACACGCATTGTTCACTGGAAATCAAATTGCACCCTGTCATAACAGTCTATTAACAGCCCTGAATTTCTGCAGAACTTCACCTCTTTGCTAGAGGATAACATTTCTCTTTCCTCCCAAGGAGAAAATAGCTTCCTTTCTTGCAGCCCTGCATATAATGGTGCTATTACTTGACAGAGATGTCAACTTCCCTTGACTATTAAGGAGAGGGGAAATGTCTTTGTTACACATTTCTGTTCTCCTTTCATCCTCTTCAGAGAGGCCCCCAGCTCAATCTAAACAAAATAAAGCCAGGGTATCAGTTAAAAACAAAACCATTTTGAAAACTCTTTGATCTCCCTGGCTTCCTGTTAAATATACAATGGACTTTTTCTCTACATCCTCGACCACTATAGATCTGATTTTCTCTGCAGTTTATATTGACTTTGGCACCACACAAAATTAACATATCATTGGCTATAAAATCTTTTAAAAGCAAAGAAATCCAACCCCTCCTCAGCTTCACCTTTGCCTCTCTGTGTTCTCTGCTCTTCAGTCCTGCCACCCACCTTTCTGTTTGTGTACAGGGAGCCTGAGGCTGGACCCTCCTGTTTGTGACTCCTGTTTGTGACTCCTGTTT
>VXBU01016051.1:157669-170196 GCA_013400315.1 Bombycilla garrulus | reverse complement strand
CTCCTGTTTGTGACTCCTGTTTTTGTGATTCCTGTTTTTGTGATTCCCGTTTGTGATTCCTGTTTGTGACTCCCGTTTGTGACCCCTGTCACTGTTAGCTCTGCAAAAACCCAGCATCTCTTTTCCTCTGTGTCTGCACATCTTTTTTCCCCCTGAGAAGTTCCTCCTGCCCTGCTCCACCAGCACTGCTACCAGGGGCTCTGCTGACTTTGGTCTCCTCCACCACGGTGTTTTTTTCCACTCCTGCCCTTGCCTTGCACCATCCCCTGGATGGGGAGGAGCACTGGGTACCCTCCCCACATCCCCCCACCACTGTCCCTGCCAGGCTGGAGCTGCCTGTCCTCATCCTTCCCTTCCTCCTCAGCTCTGCCTCTGCCCCTGCTGCTGGGTTCTCACATTCCCTGATCTTAGAGGTCTTTTCTAAATGGTTCTGTGATTCTGTGTAGCTCAGCTGCATCTCAGCCCTGCCCTTCTCTCTTTGCAGAATTTCAGCTTTTCCAGGCTGTTCATAAGGAATTTCTTCTCTCTCAAAGGGCTTTATGCCTTCATCCTCACCCCATTGTCGTTTGAACAATCCATTGCCTTTTTTCTTTTTGTTTTTCTTTTTTTCCTTTGGGAGGGTGACAGTGGGTGGATGGGAACGGGACAGTTTGCTGTCAATTTTCTGCTCTTTGAATTTATCTCAACTGCCCAGCATTCATCAGTTTTGGTGTGTTAATGACTCAGACAACATTTATTAATGATTTAGTCCCAGGAGGGAGTTCTATCTGATAGAGATGAATAGATTGTAAGGTATTTAGGACTCACTGTACTTGTGCAAAGCACTGCACATAATCGATGGAGTTCTACAAGTAGCAACAGGAAGTTTAATCCTCTGTACTGGCGAACTGGTGACTTGGTCTCTTCTAGCATTAATTCCTCTGAAGAAATACAAAACATTGTAACTTTCAGGACTAACTGCTCCATTAAGTGTAGCATTTTAAGCAAGAGAAATGTTTGCACGCAATGGAAAGACACATCACGATGCACAGATCAGATACATTGTTCTGTAGCTTTGGCGACAGCTGAGACAAAAGGCTCTGTGTTCCTCGTTGCAGCAGCAACATCTGGGTGCCTGCTTTCACATTTCTCCCCCCTACCTGAGGCCCCTCCACATCCCAGAAGCAGGGAAAGAACTCCTGAGGTTGTTTCACCTCCCTCAGGTAGCCCCAAAACGGGCCAGGGCCTGAAGGGGCTGCGGGGCTGTGGTGGGTCTGAGTTCTGTCATGGCAGCACAGAAGTGGGGATTGAGTTTGCACACACTTGCTGTCACAATAATGGATCTCGAGGGGCTCTGAGTGGCTGATCAGAGAATTATTTCACAACTCGCCCCATTTCCTTTCTTGCTTCAGAGGTATTTTATAAAATGAAACCAATACTTTATAAAGTGAACCAATAATTCATGAAATAAGGGGGGCAGAATATCCAAACTGCTCTGTAGGGGAGTCCCTGAGGTTACCAAGTAGCAACCCAAAGCAGAGCAAAGACTGAACTCTCAGTTTCCATAAATCCACTCAAATCCTGCCCTACACTGCAGCAGCTCTGGGATCATTCAGCCTGGCAGAGCTCTCCACACCTCAGTAGCAATGGAGAGCCCTTTTCAGGATTCTCCTCCATCAAAGCCCCGGTTGATGATGAGGAAATGGCATTGATTTGGGGTGTTTTTTCATGCTCACAGCACCCTCACAGCCTCCTCCTCAGCCCCTTTTTACCATCACCATGGAGGTCTGGATGTTTCAGACCCAGGAGATCCTCAGGTCACAGCTCAGGAGTCTTTGAAGAAAACTCACAATTCTCAGAAGTGTCAGAAGACCTAAAAACAAGCTGACTCATTTCAAACATGCCTCAATCTCCACCTCAGAAAGCTGGTTAAGTTCTTCAGAAACAACCCAGAAAGCAATGCAAACCCCAAACCAGAAACCAGAGTTGCAGACAACCATCTTTGCAAGTTTAGTTTCTAACCTGGCTTCCTTTCTTTCAGGAATGGAGCAGCTCTTTTGGGAAGTTCTGTGAATCCTTTGGTTTGTCATTGCTGTCTCTGGGCAGTGATGGCACGGGAGGTGAGGGAATCACTTCTCTTCTCCTGAGGCAGCTTCACTAAAAGAAAGGTCAGCCATGAGGTCAGTCCCTATGGACCAGAGCTGAGGTGTGGATCTGTTTATTAATCTTTATCTAGCAGCACATTTCGCATCCTTTAAGTGGGTAGTATAGTGGAATTTCTGCTTAAAATGATAATTTGTAATATTTTCTGCATTCTTTTGTTATAGAAATATCCTTTATTTCAGGAGTTTTCCTACGAAAGTCAAAGGTTCTGGGCTTACACCACAATTACGAAAATTGCAAGGGATACTGAAATGTACATGTATTTTGAAATATTAATGTGTATGAGAAAGCAAGGAATCAATGGACATTTAAGAACTGAGATACAGCATTCTGGTTTTTTCAACCCAAGGATCTTCAAACCCCACCAAGCAGAGAAGCTGTGGCTGCCCCACCCCTGGAAGTGTCCAAGGCTGGGCTGGAAACAGCTTGGAGCAACCTGGGGCTGTGGAATGGGTTGAGCTTTAAGGTCCCTTCCAACCCAACCCATTTCGGGATTCTTACAAACCCTGGTTTCCTGCCTGTGATGGGTTTTGCATCAGGGCTCCCCAAATTAAAGAAGCCAGATCTCTTTTCCCCAGCTCCCTCATTGCATAAATTACATTTTACTTTCTGCAAGTTGGGGAGCTGCAAACAACTCTGGTGCCTTTGGGGTGGGCGGGGGAAAGAAGTGTGGCTGATTCTAAATAAAAGTTACTGTCAGATCAACCTTGATAGCAGAGATAATGGCAGTGATCACATGGGAATAAAGACTCAGGCTCTGGTTTAATCATCCTTCCCTATCAGCTGCACTGATCCAGTTCTGCATGACTAAGTCAAATAAATGTTAGGTAACTGAAATGATCTTCTTGCTTTGCACTCCCCCCTGCAGTACCCACAGTTTGTTTCAGGGGCTTTCAAAAGGGTAAATCTATAAAGGACGTCTGGGAGCGCTGATAACAAACAGAGGGCAGGGTTTTGTGAAGAGGTATCCGAAGTTAAGCTACGAAAGAGATCTCCAAAGGCAAGAAACAGTCCTAAGGTCATAAAAATCACGTGTGCCTTTGAAAATTCCTATCAAGGCTGTACCCAGCTGCCTAAATTGGCTTCCATTCACTTCACAGGGTCTCTCTAAGTGCTGGAGCACGTGATTTTCAATTCCACTCCCAACAACCTGGGAGGGGAAAGACCACCAGTATTGAAAAAACGACTTTGATACATTACAGAAAGCCTTGTAACTAGTGGTGTGACATTTTCATTTAAAAAGATCCCCAAAATCTCATCTCAAAACCAACAGGAAGCCTTGTGCAGGCAGCCCTGAGGTTTGGTTTGAAATCTTGATCCAGATCCAAGTTATGCTGGTTATCCTAGAAGAAAGAATAAACGTGTGGGATCCTAATGTGTTCCAATAAAGCAGCATCCTTAATTTGTTCAGTATCTCAGGTAAATTAAAAATTAATAATTAATTGGACTTTCTCCACAGCTCTGGTTTCGTTTGAACTGTCCCTACCCCTCAGGAGATGACTGCAAGCTTACACAGGTGATGTTCCTTAAATCCTTAACTCCCAGAGGGACAGAATTGCATCAGAAACCTCCACTTTCAGCTCACCTCACCTCACCTCATCTCATCTCTTACCTGGGCCAAGACAAGGTAGGAAACATGACCCCTTCGACACACAGCAAAAGCTGAAGGTAGGAAACAACATTATTATTTTAATTTATTTGCTAAATTTCAGACCCATTTGAACCGGTTTCACTCTGGAGTTTTCAGTGTTTGAGTTGGTAATTCTGCCTTTAGCCCCCACACCAAGCACTACTCTGTGTATTTAAACTGAATTTGATTTAAGTTTAGTTTTAATTTAGGGCAGCCTGCCCAGATTTCTTTCCCCGCTGCTGACAAACTTGGCAATGCTTTTACAGGGCCCGGAGAGGGTTTCAGCCTCTCTTGCAAAGAGCCTTCACACAAAGCACTTTATTTCTCCCCAGAACAAATAAACAAGGAGTAAACATCCCTCCTCTCACACACATGGAACATTTCCTTGTCATTCTCTTCCCATTTGTGCCATTTCTGCTGCCCAAGTAGGACTCGAGCTTTATGAAAACGTTATGAAAAGGCAAAGCTGCATTTTTGCAATAGCAAGGACTCAAAAGGAAAAAACAAACCCGAGGTTTTTTGTGTGTTTACATGCACAGCTTGTGGACTCTCTCCAGTTCAGCTGTGTTTGAGGATCCCAACAGTAAAGGGACTGTGCTCTGTTCAAAATGCAGTGAAACCCCTGGAAGGGAAGAGCAGGCAGATTGTGCTGGTTTGATTTCCCCCTTTTTTTATCTCAAAGAATGCACTTTCTGGGGTTACACATTAAACTGTCAGGAGGCAAAATCAACACTTGAGATTTTACATGGAGCTTGAAACATTGCTGCACAGATCATGGCCATGCAGAGCTTCTCCCATAAACCTTCAAGCTGTTTCTCTTATCTGAGCAAGCTATGTATAAATATTAACATATTATTCATGGACAAATAATTCCACGCCACTCCTTGCTGCTGCTGCCTTAAAGAGGATTCTGGGTTTCAATGAGAATGACAGTCCCTTTGTGAGGCCTTTGATGCATTTTAGGTTAAAAGAATTTAAGAAAAAAAAACAAGAAAAGAGAGAAAGGGTAACTCCATTAAGTAAACCTCAAAAATGAAGAAGTGGCCTTTAACTGTTGGTTTTAATGTAGGGGAGCCACCACCACATAAAAACTACTGACTAAACTCTATAGTAATTGCAATTAGTCAACTCCCACTTGACTTGGGTGAGGTAGGGCTGGGATCCAAAGGATTTGTTCCCTGCTGTGTGCGTGGATGGTTGTTGTGAGCAGCCTCCAACTCTGCTCAGGTTCAGCACAAAACTTGGACCAAGCAAATTCAGGCACAGAATTTGGACCTGATCAGGATCTCCCTGCAGTGCAAGGGGTCAGTTTGGCCAGGCTGGTTTCTGTTTTCCAAGACGGATGGGATTTGATGAATTTTTTCATTAAAATGTTCCTTGAGCATATCCCTGGTGCACAAGGAGAAGTGTGTTCCTCCAGAAGAGGATTCTTCCTGCAGAGGGCTGGACATTCCAGCATTTGTGGACAAGAAGCCATTGCAAGTGGAACATGTGAGAACAGGAGCCTATTCATAAAAATAATGTATTTATATTTACTCCTTCAAAGCCTTTGCTCAGGAGCTTTTTTAAAGTTCAGCTGGATAGAAAATGCCCTCTTCAAAACCAAACCAAAGACTTTAACAGATGTGCCCTGGCGAAGAAAAGGGTGCAGACACAGCAAGGAATTCAGAAAGGACGGAGAGTCATATATGGACACAGCAAAGGAATCTCAAATGCTTGTGGCTGGGAGCTGGAGTTTTTGTGTTACCTGTAATGAGCCTCTGGTTTTGGGACCTGGCCTATTCCTCTCTTTTTTTCCAGTTTTTTTGCAGCTTTTGGTGCTTTTTCTACTGCAGGAGACAGTGTGGAATTTCACCAGCACCTCACTCCCTCCAGCAACCAGAGGAGAGACACATCTCATGGGGAGGACTGTCCCTAAAACTGAGAATTTGGATTTTATTTCTAAGCCATGCTTAAACCCCGTGAAATTCCAGGTTGCCAGACTGGGACAGGGCCATGTTTGCATGTGTGTGCAGTCACACCTCGAGCAGCCTGACAGCAGCTCCTTGCATGCAAAGTCTGGGCAGAGCTGAGCTTGCAGGCTGCCTCCTCACACCCGAGTGTTGAAAATCCTTCACTCCATCCCTCAGGATATCAGCACATCCCACTGGGTGGCCACCCTAGTGACAGTTTTATCTTCAGCTTAATTAAAAGCACGTTAATTTCAGGCTGTTAGCACGTTTGGAAAGATTAGATCAGGCCTTACCCCAGTGACTGTGGTTCAGGAGAGGGCTCAGCCTCAGGAGGCTTTTGTGACCCTGTGTGTCCCTTTCCTGTGCTCTGACAGCCACGCAGGAAAGAGGCTGTGGTGTCCTCGTTGAGATGTTTTATTTTCTCTCATGAAACTCCAAAACCAAGCAAAGAACTGTCCTCCAGACTATTGCCTTCTGTCTCCCTCCACACACTGGACACTTGTAAACAGTGCCAAGAGTTCCCATGTGAGGGCCTATTGAGATTTCAAAACCAAGCCTCTGAAAAAGGAGGGAAAAGCAGAGCTGGGATTCCATCTGAAGGTGTTTGTGAGGGTGCTGAGGGCCCAGCAGGATGAAGCAGAGCTGGGATTCCCTTTGAAGGTGTTTGTGAGGGGCTGAGGGCCCAGCAGCGTGTTCCATGGCAGTGAAGCAGAGCTGGGGATCCCTCTGAAGGTGTTTGTGATGGGGCTGAGGGCCCAGCAGGATGTGCCATGGCAGTGAAGCAGAGCTAGGATTCCATCTGAAGGTGTTTGTGAGGGGCTGAGGGCCCAGCAGGATGTGCCATGGCAGTGAAGCAGAGCTGGGGATCCCTCTGAAGGTGTTTGTGAGGGGCTGAGGGCCCAGCAGGATGAAGCAGAGCTGGGGATCCCTCTGAAGGTGTTTGTGAGGGGCTGAGGGCCCAGCAGGATGTGCCATGGCAGTGAAGCAGAGCTCGGTCGCTTCCCGTGCAGCTGTGAGTGCCTCGAGCAGCCCCGATCCCAGGGGAGCAGCCAGGGCCCCCCAGCTCCCTGCTCACCACAAACACCCCCTGAGGCCGAGACTGCCTCACATCTCACTGTGACACACAGGGGAAAACTCGCATTTCCTGGGAGATCGCTCACCTGCCCCAGCCTCAACACTGCCCTTTCTCTGCCAAAACCCGTACAGTTCATAAAGGAAATAACCAGGGAATCATTATTTTCAGTGGATCGTTTCAGTTGTTCTTCAGAGTAGCTCTGTCCTGTGCCCCAGATGGGCCATGGATGTGTGGGGAAGGCTACTCAGAAATGTACATCAGAAGCAGAGAGGTTTTTGAGCACAGGAATGGCTTGTCCATGGCTCTCCAGAGAGGTCAGCTCCAGTTCAGGAGCGCCTACACAAATAAGTGCCAGGAGCTGGGAGAGTCTTTTAGAAGGATCACACAGGACGTGCTGCTGCCTTGTATTTTTTCCTTAGTCAAGAGGTGCTGCCGTGGTAACAGAAAGGATTCTGGCTTAACTAGAAGTGGTTGTGTGATTTTTGCACCACTGAGCCTCTTGGAACATGCAGGTGAATTGGCTTGTGTGTATGAAGCATTAGGAATTTCCAACAAAACAACTTTTTATTGTGCGTGCGTGTTTTCTCATCTGCAGAGAAGAGTTGCTGTGGTACCCTGCAAGGATTTGACTGAGCTGTGTATTTCACAGAGCTGACATTAATGCTGAAGACATTAACTTAGAAAGGCCTCGCTTTTTTCATGACTCACGCCAGAAGTTATTTTCCTGTAGGTTTGTTCTGAGTGATTAAGATAGCTTTGCTTGCATATAAATGCTGTTCTACACATATAGATATATATACATTACCTTCATCAGGGAAAGCTCCCACACTTTCCCTTGTTTATGCACATTATACATGACATGGGCTCCAAGTGAAATGTCACAGGCTTTTTTAAAAGGTAAGCAATGAAGATTTAAATCAATTAGATCTTCATTACCCAATTTAAAACTCCTCGTTTTCAGTGCTGCCCATCTCACCCTTCATGGAGAACATTGGACAAGAGGAGTTGAGGCCACCACCCTGCCTGCTGTGAGCTTCCCAGCTTGTAAAATTCCCTTTCCACCTACAGGTAGGAAGTTATATTTAATATTTCAACAAGTGAGGTAGAAATGGGGGCAGCACCTCAGAAGCTGCTTCTCAACCACTCCCTGATTTTCAGCCCAGCCACAGTGGCACGTTGGGAGCTGTTTGAGCAGGCAGCAGGCTCCCTCAGAGCCCGAGCCCAGGCAGGGAACAGCGTGCTCTGGCCACGCTGCCTCCATCCAGCCTGTCCCAGCTCGCCCTGAACCGCCTTCCTGTCTGCCCCAAAAATCCCTTCTCGCTGCTCAAAGGATATAAAGGGAACATGGAGCAAAGCACAGAACAATTCCTTAGGCTCTGGAGCCGTTAAAAATATTTTTGACAAAGGTACACATATGCACAGCTGAGCTCCAGTGAACACCTTCTTGTTTCTCATGCTAATTTTATATTGTTCCTGAAGCAGACCCTGATTTTTCCCTTTGTGAAAGAAGAATTTTAATTCTGGTGCTGTTCATTAATCATATCAAAACCCAAGGTATGCAGATGTTATTTTTCAGTAATTTTAAGGTGCTAGTGTTTTAGTAAAAGGTTAAGAAATGCAAAATAGCTGTAAAGGGTTTGGGTTTTTTCCTCACATCATTTTCCTCACATCATTGTAGACTACATATATCTTTATTTCTCAAGAAGAGCAAACTGTGGCCCTGAACCTCTACAATTCCAAACACAAGCAAAGATAATGCCTTTTTAACAGTAAAGAACAAACAGTTCCACAGAAAATGAGCACAATCACAAAAAGAAGCATAAACTTCTCTTGCCTAGTGGTGGCTTCCAAGACGTCAGACGTTTTGTAAACCAGCAATCGGATCCAGACCACGCAGAACTGGGACAGTCCTGCTTTTCCTGTTAATCTTTTCACTATGAGAGTGTCCAAAACTCTCTGAAATAAAGGATTACTGTCTAGAGGTTCAGAAAGTCATATTTTCATAGAACAGTTCATTCTGACAGGTAACCCCAGCAAGCACTCAAGCTGTTCCATTAAATGTCATGGCCTTAAGCTTAAAAATGTATCCCACATCCCAAGCCCGAGTGTTTGTTTGTTTTCAGGAGTGTTCTCAGTGCTGCTGTGGCCCAGAGTTTAGATAGTGGTTTAGCTGCCTGCACCTCATTTAGAGGTTGTAAGCAAGAGAGTCTCAGTTTGGTTTAGTGTTTAGCAAATTATCTTCATCCTTTTACCACTAAATCACTGTATAGGCACCAGCAAACCACTCAGCTCCTCCTCTCCTTCCCCTTATTCAAATGTACCCAGGCCATGACTTGTGATATGACTGTGAGGAGTGAAGATTAGCCCATGAATGTGGACAGAAGATTCTAGAAGCTCTGCTGAGCCAAGGTCACAGCATGAATTCTGAGTGCAGCGATGAGATTTGAGTGTTATCAAAATCTTTCTGGATGAAAAAAAGCATGGAATGGTGCCCATGATTTTCTATCCAAAATATCCAGAAGGAAATGTTGGTCCCCAAAACAGAAATCTGCTCTGAGATCACCCTGATGTAATATGGACTTATCAGGTCTGAGGCAGGCCCTTCAGCCTCTGGGCTTGCAAAATGTGCTGGGCCAAGAATTGAGAAAATAGAAAAAGATTATTTAACTTCACCCCATTTCAAAATGTAGTAAGAATGTATTTCTGCATTAAAAAAAGATGTATTGAACTTCCCCATCTTTGTTTCACTCGGTTCACATATTCAAGCCATTTTCTAAAGCTCTGAACAACTTTTAAATCAGAGTTCAGATCCTTAAATAATCACACACTATCAGAAACTTGGTCTTTTCAGAAAAACACAAATATACAGCAAGTCAACAGCACTAGCAAGTCAGTAATTGAGGCATCCTGCTTTTAATGTAAGCAGTATCGATAATTTTTTTTCATAGCTTTAGAGGTATTGAGAAGATATTTCCTCAGATGATGTTGGGATCATCTACAGGGGTTCCACATCTTTTTACTTCAGGCATCTCAATCAAAGCAGCCAAAAACTGGGTCAGGGCCACACTCCAAAATTTTAGTGGTGAGCCTCCAAAATTCAAGACACTCAGGGAATGTATGTTGGGGAATAATATGAGAATGCTGGAGGGAAAAAAAAATAAAATAGGAGGTGTATTTAATTTGTATCCAATATTAATATTTCAAAAATTGGTGCTGTCAATTTGGAATAAAAGCCTGTGTTTGAAATGCCTGGGAAAGCCAAGGCAGTTGCCTCAGATGCTGTCTGATCCCATCGGTTCCTGAGCTGCCAGGAGGCAATCTGGATGGCTGGCTGCTCCAAATCCACAGGCACGGCGAGGTTTGGGATGCAGGCTTTCGAGGAGTCTCCCCACCGGGTTCCTCTGGATCCTGGAACATGAGAATGTGGGTTGGCAAGAACCTGCGTCTCTGGGCGCTGCCGAGCAGCCCCACAGGCTTCCCAAATTCAGTTCCCATTATCCCTTCTGATAGGATGGAGAAAACTGGGAAGCATATCTCAGCTTGAAAACTCAGAATTCGGGAGCCAGGTCCCTCAAAACTTTCACCCTGTTGCTCATGGGCAGGTGTTGCAGGGAGATGAGAAGCAGCTGGAGTTGAGAAAAGGAACGAGCCTGTTTGGAGGCACCTGGTGACTCTGCAGGTGCCTCTGCGCCTCCTTGCTCAGCACCATTTCAGGGTAGTTTAACAGAGAGCTGCTGCTTTCAGGAGCTAAAGTTTATAATTATATTGTTTTTTTAGGATCTGGGCTGCCTTTCAGCGTGCTTGAGACCGGGGAGTGTGACAACCCAGTCTGCCCGGGGATGGAAAGTTCAAAACTGGAAATGTACCTGGATGCCACCCTGAGTCAGCCCAAACCGAAGCATCTCTACAAAACACCTAGATGTGAACAAACTGCCGTCCTCTGACAAAAATATTCCGTCTGAGAATTTCTGACCAGCTCCGGCGGTAAACACCTCCAGGGTGTCGTTTTTGTCTGATACAGGGCAAAAATTATTCGGGTACCTGTTGCTCGGGGTGGAAAGATGAGGGAATGGAATAGTAAATTAAAGGGGTTGGAACAAAAAGCAGCCGATTGTCTGAGCGCGGCTGGCCAAGCTGTGTTCAGCTATCTGTGTGGGAACAGGGGCTGCAGCCACGTTGTTGCCCCTCTTGTCCCCTTCCCCTCACTGAGTGGGGTTTACACTTGTGGGACTTTACACTTGTGTTTATTTTGCTGCCTCCCCTCGGTGGGGTTTGTCCGGGTACCTCTCCTTGCCCTGCTCCTGGGCTTTTCTCGGCTCCCCGTGGGCCCCTCGGAGCGCGATCCCCCTCAGGGAGCCGGGGCCTCCGCGGGCGGCGATGGAGGCGCGGAGTTCCCGGCGGGCCGGCAGCCTCCCCGCCCTCCTTCCATCCTCCCCTCCCTCCCTCCCTCCCTCCCTCGGCGGCGTGTTTGGGAGGGAAGGAGGGGGTGGAAGCCGGGCCGGGGCGGCCAGCAGGCAATTTGCATGAGAGACAGACTGGGAATGAGCTGGAGTGGGCGCCTCTCCGCGCACACAGAGCGGGGCAGGAGGGGGAGGAGGAGGGAGCTGCCGCCGCCGNCCCGGTGTGAGGCGGCGGCGGCGGCCGGGCGAGCGCAGGGGGCGGCGGGCAGAGCGCGGAGCCGGGCGCTGCCGGCGCAGCCAGCATGTCCTCCATCCTGCCCTTCACTCCTCCCATCGTCAAGCGGCTCCTGGGCTGGAAGAAAGGCGAGCAGAACGGGCAGGAGGAGAAATGGTGCGAGAAGGCGGTGAAGAGCCTGGTGAAGAAGCTGAAGAAGACGGGGCAGCTGGACGAGCTGGAGAAGGCGATCACCACGCAGAACATCAACACCAAGTGCATCACCATCCCCAGGTACCGGGGTGCGGAGGGCGCGGTCTCGGGGCCCTGCGGGGTGCGGGAGACCCCCAGGGACCCCCGAGCTCCGGCACGGCCGGGACGGGGCTTGTTTGGCGTCCCGGCCCTGCCGCACTCGGTGCGGGGTTGCTGCTCTCTGCCTTCTCCTTACCTAGTTCAGAAAAAACCCCGTAAGTGGCTACAGACTTGAATTACTCTCTAGTAACGAGAGGGAAAACGTAGTGGAGAAAATATGCCTGGAGCCGAGATTATAAAAAAGAAAAAAAAAAGTTGGAAGCGCCGCGGATCAGTTCCACTCACTGAGGGCACTCTCATTGTCAGAAGTTTCAGCGTGTTCTCAAGTGCTGTTGCATTGAGATTTTCTTGTGATTAATGCGTCAGGAAAACAGTTTTGTTTGGGTTGTTTGGCTTTTTCCATATTACTCTGAAGGGAGAGTTTAGAGCCCTGCTCTGCTGATGTTTTCGAATTACTTTTTAAACCGGGAAGGCAAATGGCAGAGCTGAACGAGGTTGTTTGGAGTGCAAAAAAAAAAACAAAAAACAAACAACACTACACAAGCAAGGGTAAATATAACTGATTTTTTCCTCCATTTTTTTGAATGAACATAGATTTTATTTGTAAGTCTCCATTCCGAGCTCGACGCATAGGGCCCTCATAAATCATAGAAGACATCTATAAAACTATCCCGTCTAAGAATAATTTTCCAAGTAACTTTCAAATGGCTGCCCACAAGTGGTGTTTTATTGCTGCAGATTGTTGATTTCTGTGAGCTCAGCCAGATGACTGCTGGGTCTGTTCCTGATTGTTGTTTGAGAG
>VXBU01016051.1:131376-157651 GCA_013400315.1 Bombycilla garrulus | reverse complement strand
TTTTTAACGCGAAGGCCAAAGTTCATCCCAAATATTTGAATGCTGCATAATTGTGTGCTTCTGCGTGAGAAGATATCTGTGTGTGTGTGTGTATTCATGCTTCTCTCTGGCACAAACAAATGTATGCTTTCTTGGTTGTCAGAATGATTTAATATGCAGGAGCTGATACAAAGCAGCATCTGTTGCATGGAAAAGTGAAGCAAGTAGCTTAGAAATGTGGATGTTTGGAGCTCCTAAAATTTTCTTCCAACAACTGTAGTGTTTTTTTGGTTTTTTTAAGCGAATATAAAGCCTCGTTATCTTTTTTTGGTGCTGAATGAGTGTGGCTAAGATTTTGGCCAGCAATGCAAATGAGAGCTCTCAGCCTTTGTTAGAGTTGCTCCGGCTTCTACTTGAAGCAGAAATCAAAACCTGTAGAGCCACCACGCAATACAAATGCCTCAAAACCTATATTTTTAAAATTCTTGGTAAGCAGCGTGCTTTCCAAGTAGATAATTCCCTGTTAAAAACACTTCCCTGAAATATTTACCATTTCAAAAGAACAAAACTGCTGTGACCTGGGTATTGTGTCTGGCCGATGCTGACCCGTTAGTGAGCGGAGCACGAAGTCCCATGGAAACTTCTGTGACTCCTAACCAGGTGCTTTAGATAAGGAAGAATTTGATATTTCATGATTTAAAGGAAGAAAAAAGTTGGGCCAAACACAATGCTATATTTAAAAAAAAAAAAGTAAAGGTTGAAAATAAATAATGACACAATATCACAAGTCATAAATATTCTCACCTTCAGAGATTGTCCTGGCTGTTCCTACTGAACGTGTGTTCCTCCTCGGTGAAAGAAAATCTTTAACAGTGCAGAAATTAAAACATTTCATGTTAATTTATGACACTGACCCTGATTCCTGCAGATCTTAAACCTCGGTATGGGGGAGGCATCAGCCTGTTTTGGTGGGAGCCCCTTATACCTTGGCATGAATTTTTAAACACAACTTCATCTGTGCTTTTATTATTGCCTAGAAATGAGCGTGGCTGTGTTTTCTGCGCTGAGATGTTAATATCTGTGTGTCAGAGGTTGGGGAATGGTGTGGGAACATGGAGCAATCTCTCTGAAGTCAGTGCAGAGCTGCAGCTCTGACCAGGCCTTGTGACTTTAAGAGCTGTGCCTTTTCCTCTGGGCTGCACTGCTTGTCCTAATGTATCCGTGAATCTGATTACTGTGTCATCTGCACAATGCGTTTGCAAGACGATTTTAGCGTGGTTTCAGTTTGCTGTTGGTTTGGTTTTTTGTTTTTGTTTTTTTTTTTTTCATGTAGTAATTTTTACGTATGTCATTTTACTATTTACTCAATATATTGGGGAGGGGGGCGAGGGGGGAAAGGCATCATCAAGGATTAGCTCATGTTGTGCATTGTCTGTAATGCATCAGTAGACTGAATTACAGTGGAGCCATGCCAGTGATGACTCTGGCCCAGCAGGAGCAGGGTAAGTCCAAAATTAGCTATTGTATCCATGAGACAGAGCAAGTTTCACGTGGAAAAGGGCTCGAGCTTTGCAGGAACATTGCTTGTGGGAATGAGGGCTACACAGCAAATTCCTGGATTGATCAGGTGGGATTGTTTGAAAAAAAAGGACAGGAAAAAAAATATTTGTTGTGTTGTAAGGTTAAGGAATTAGAATAACAAATGTATTCCTGCTGTCATGTTTATCTGCTGGGATCTGGAAACGTGTACTACATGCTATCTCCTGGCAGATTAGTAAACAGGGATTTGTTTATTTGCTTGTGGATTTGCTCAGCATGTATTACTTTCCAAGTGCTTCAAAATTTCTGAGGTGGTGTGACAGACCCTCCAGGTTTTCTGTTGGGAGAACCTGTGGCAGGCAGCAAAAAGCTGGAGAGGCCTTCAAGGATTTCAGAGTGACTCTCCTGGCAAGGAGGACTTTTCCTTCTTGTTTTTACTGCTGGAGGAAGTCATTTGTTTTTGTAATGCTGCTCTCCGACCATCTGATGGTTTCTCGAGCTGCTGCTGCTGCACAGGAGGCCCTTTAGAGGATCTTCCTTCCCTCCTCCTCCGGGCACAGCTGCCAAAGGCCGAGGACCTTCCCTCAAACCTCTGTGCCCTGAGCTGGTGGCCTTCTTGTCAGGGCTGACCTAGCGAGGAGTCCCGGCTGTCCCTGACAGAAAGGCTTTTTCATCCT
Organism: Bombycilla garrulus; assembly: GCA_013400315.1. Classification (NCBI taxonomy): domain Eukaryota; kingdom Metazoa; phylum Chordata; class Aves; order Passeriformes; family Bombycillidae; genus Bombycilla; species Bombycilla garrulus. Next base: position 155,456 of record VXBU01016051.1, on the reverse strand, counting down.
GTATTGGGTGATAAAGTTGGACACACATTCTTCTGCCCATGAAAATACATACTTTGTCAGTTTCATTACCTTGAAAGCCCAGCTTTGAGGATGAGCATTTTTATCGCTTTTCAGACCTGAGGACAAGTGTGCCATTAGCACCTACCCAGCGCAGCCAGCTGGGTGTTTGTGGCCTCTCTGCTTTGCTCTGTGAGCAGGCAAAATCTGCCTGCTGTACTCGCAGAATTTTTGAATTTTTGGTGGCTCTGTTCTCTTCAGAGGCCCAAAAATGTGGTAAAAATGGCATCTACATCTGACATCCATACAAACCTGCAAAAACCTGAATTTCTGTCACTGTTCTGAGCAGAAGAGAGGCCGTTTTGTGCGCCTGAGAGAGCAGCAGCATTTGCCCTGGAAATGAAGTGTGAGGAGTATTTAACTTAACATTTTTAGGGTCTGATCTGCAGAAACCAGCCCATGTGACGGGCACTCAGTAATTTCTAAAAGCTGTGCAGTATCTCTGGTCTTGCTATATGAGATAGTAAATGCTTTGTTTCAAGAGCTTTAGTGGTGCTACACACACAAAGACATAAATCTCCTGACATTTTGTAATATATTTTCATATGCACATTTTTCTTTTGAACTCATTACTCTATTTATTTGTTTTGGTATCACCAGCGGTTTTAGGGGAGCCAGGATTCCTGTATGTAAGGAACAACTTTTAAGTGGTGGGGTTTTTTTTTTTAATTTTTTTTTTTTTCAATGTAGAAAACAGTTTCGAAGAGAGGTGGGTGTTATTTCTTGTGGAATTCATCTGATAAGGGTAGAATGTACCAATTTAAATGGAAACACAGCACATTTGCTTCTTAAAAGCCACTGAACAAGGTGTTCCTTAAATAATTTACATTTTGGTGGGGAAAACCAGAGATAATACACAAGGAACACAGTGCATAAGGATAATAAAGAAGGAACATAAGTATTTCAGGAACACCTTGGGTGTGAGCACAGCTTCTGTTGTGTTGGGAACCACACAATGTTTACAGGATTTGATCATGTTTGAGGTGACACCAGGAAAATAGGAACACTGAGGATTTAAGTGGCAGAGGCTGTCTGCAAGACCCTGAAGGATGTTGTATTTCACACCACGGTGTGTGAGTGATTTTGGGGTCACTGGATTTGCTCCTTATGGATCCCTTCCAGCTGAGGACATTCTCTGATTCCATGCTCTTCTTTTGGGAGTGGTGCCTATGTGAGAGCAGTAACAAGCAAAGGACCAGTCACAATTCTGTGTGTCCATTTGCACTTTTATATCTGTTTCAATGCCAGTTTCAGACCTTGTTTTCAGTTTTCTGTCCCTGAGTGTGAGCAGTTTAATATTTCATGGCCCTGTCTGGCAGTGCCAGGGGTGGTCACAGCCCAGTCCCCGTGTGCAAACACCTCTGGCTGCCATCTCCCTGCTCAGCTCAGCTCCATCCTGCTGGGGATTTTCCTGCTGCAAACCCGTGTTTGTGACCTCTGTCCTGCCCGAGCTTTATGGGCAGCTTTTACAGCCCTGCCCCAACCTTTGTGCTGCTGCAGTGCCCTCCTCAGCTGTGGCACCGAGGGCTGCTCTGGGGGACTCTGGGGGACGTGGCAGGTGAAGGTGAGGATGCAGCGAGTTCACCTGAGCCTCCAGGAGAGTTTGGACAACGCTCTTGGGCACAGGGTGTGACTCTTGGGGATGGTTCTGTGTGGGGCCAGCAGCTGGACTCAGTCATCCTTGTGAGTCCCTTCCAGCTCAGCTTTTCCTGTGTGATTCCATGACTTTCTGCCTGCATTCCTGCTCGTCCATCAGTTCCTTTCTCATCTCCCCACAGGTCAAGGCTCCCTCGCTGCCCCTCCAGCTTTTCCTCCCCTCCTTGCACTTGTTCCTGCCTCTTCCATCAGCCTGGGTGATGTGTGTGGAGTTGTTGTGTTCCACACGATGCCGTTCCCAAAAACAAAGCACTGCTGTCAGGCTGGAGCAATAATGTTGGTACAACCAGTCAGGGAGCAGCTACACACTCAGTTATTGTGGCAGAGACGAGGAACTGGGAGAGGAGGAAGGCTGGGGAGGAGTTATGGTTCCTCCCCTCAAAAAAACTGCTGCTGGAATAGCACAGCAGCCCTTTATTAAAGTGTCTCCTCAGTTTTGTTATTCCTCCTTTTACCAATATTTTTTTTTAACCTGAGTTGTGCTCACACTTTGCTTTAGAACCAATGATAAAATCCTTCTGTCTTGAAAAACAACCAGAATGTTTATCGAGGACACTGTGGAGCTGAGAGTTAAAATGGATTTTGCCATTTACTAAGATGCTTTCAGATATTCATATCTCTGCCTTTCATTCTTCTGCCCTTTCTCAAGAGACTAAAAGAGCTAAAATAGCTTCTGAAGGGACTCATGATGTTCTCATTATATTGTGTAGTAAGTGTTGAGTCTGTGTGATGTAAAATGTTTAAAATGGTTGCTTAACTTTCATAGTATTAGGAAAAGACCCTGAATATTGCAGTCATTTAAATATAATGAGAAATAAATGCAAAAAATTGATGAAATAAAGAAGTACACACTGTATGGGATTATCACATCAGGGATCCAATTAAAACAAGTTCTTCTAATAAATATTAGTTTAATAATGTAAACTTGTGATTGTTGTATTATTACAACAAAAATAAAATTAACAAGATTTAATGGACTGAGCAGCCATTAATTTTCACTTGTTAATTTATTAGGAACTTCTAATGCTGTTAGTTGCACTGTAAAGCCATTATCCTGCATGAACTACTTGCTGAAATAAATAGGGCCAACAAGTGCTTGAATTAACTTGAAATCAGTTTTTATTCTCAAATTATCTCTTTCTGTTGTTTGGGTTATTTTTTATTACTACCATGTTTTAGCTTTCCACTGCTGAATGCAATTAAATTTTCAGGGAGGGGATGCAGCACTCCTCCAGCCGGGCTTATGAATAGTCCTAATTAACTTTTGTCCTTGTCTGCCTTGACGTGTTTGTAAAAAATCTTTTCCAGGCCGAGCTGATGGGCAGAGAAAGGAGGGACAGGAGCGAGGCCAGGGCAGAAATTCTTGTCCAGACCTTGGAGTTCCACGGGGTGACCCCACCACCTCCAGGCCCAGCAGATGTTTACTAATTCCTTTTGGAACTGGTGATAATCGGGCTCTTGTAGCACAACTTTGTGTAGCTGAGGAGCCGATAATGTGTGGATTGTTGCAGTAATGCCTCTTTCAAAGGTGTTTGGGAGCCTTTCAGACCTGATCGTCATTTGCTGGCATCTCTTTGTTCCCAGAGTGGGGCCAATGCCTCCTTTCCCTTAGGGAGGTTTGCTCCAGGTAGAACCAAAACAAAACCAGAGCTCTTTTTTTTTCTGACTCCTCAGAGGGCGCAAATGTGAGCGGAGAATAAACTATTCCTGAATAGTAATAGCAGCCCTATTAAAACCCAACCAAATAAAACCAAGGGTAGACCTTATCTTCACAAGAGCCCAGCCAGGTAAGAAATAACACCCTGATTTTTAAAGGGTCACCCAGGGATCATCTGAGCTCCAGGAGGAAATCTTTGTTAGCTAAGGCGATGCCTTAAAATTTAGCTTTTATGTTTTTCGGACTCTGTGCTGTTTTGGTGTGCAGTTCTGGGTTTCATATTCAGGGTTGGTGAGCTCTCTGCACAGAGCAGGGAGACAAAACAATTCCTTTCCAGCTGGGACCAAGGACAAATTCTTGTCCCGAGAGTGGAAACAGCAGTGAAGGAAGAGAGGGAACAAGGAGGATGGAGCTTCATCACCTGGAGCTGGAATTGGACAATGAACTCCAATGTGCTAATGAACCAAAACTTATCAAAGTGTGAGGCTTTGTGACCAGGGAGATCCATTTTGTGACCATAAAATATTTATAATTTATATATTTATTTCTATATAATATATGCATACAAAAGTGTGAGGCCTCCCCCTCATGACCGGCGGCCATTTTGTGCCCATTTGTGGGTTTCCTTGGGTGCAGCCCAAGGGGTTCCTGCACTGCCCAAGCTGGATCCTTTCAATAAATCCCTTTTTATCCTTTTATTCTACCCAGTCTCTGTTTCCAGCTCAGCCTCTCCAGGCATCAAGGGAATCTAAGATGCTGTAGCTACCAAGTTCCAGATACCCAGATTTGTTCCTTCAGCAGCAAGTGAGGTTTTAGTTTGTGCTGCAGAGACTTCTGACAGTAGCAGCTGAAAACATGGATTATAACCCTCACTGGTGAGCCTCATGAGACTGTGCTTAAAACTCCAGTAAAACCTACCTGTGAGAAATGTAACCTGTGTGGGTATAGGAGAGGTGAAGAGCTGATCCTGGTAAATTCTGTGCATCACAAGAAACACCTCACTTGCTGTTCAGCACGGGGTTACGGGGGCAAGGAGGGGACAGGTTTCAGGTGGTGCAGCTGTGCTCTGTGTGTGCCCAAATTGTCCTGGAGCACCTGCACAGGTGGGCTGGGTGTTTGACCCCCTGACAGAACCATCTGCTTTTTCAGCCTCCAGGAATATGGATCAGCTTGTGGAAAATGAGGGGAGTCCTGGAGAGAGGGATTGCAGTGGGTGATGTGTCAGGAGATTGATCCTCTCCCTGGGATTCTTGCTTTCTCCAGGCTTCTCAGGGTGAAAGCAGTGGGTGAACCCTCCCTAGCTCACTTTATACTCTGCAGCTGAGAATTTCAGTAAATTTTCCTCACAAATTGCGTCATAGGAAAGGTCAGAGTTTCTCTGAAATGGTGACGTTCATTAACCATAACTCAATCTTTTTTTCTAAAAAGGAAGTCAAAACAAATTTCCTCCTTTGTGGTGAAGCTGCAGCCAGCAGTGGTTGAATGATGGATGCTGACACTGACTCTCCTTTTTCACAACAAAAGAGGAGAAACTTTGTCCTTCCTGTTTTAGCTGCTTCAACATGAGAAATTCACTTACTCTTCACACATTTAGAACAGCTAAAGTTCACAAAAATATTGGGCTGAGAGGAAGACATCTGTGGCACCTGAGAATGTTTCTGTTGCTGTGTTGGATGTGTGACTGCTGGTGCTTTATCTACTAACAGCAGGAGAATTCTTTTTTCCCCAAATTTCCTTTCCCTCCATTAACTGGGATTTTAGTGTTGCTGTGTGGGAAGGCAAAGACCCAACTACAAGAACTTTTAATTTTGTTATTCTGAGGAAGACCAGTTGTGGGATTTTTTTTCATAGGGATGGGAAGGATACATATGGAACTCTACAAAAAGGTCCTTATTATTTGTTGAACAAATTTTTGTTTCCTTGGACTCAAGATGCAAAGCCAGTTTGTAGCACATGTATAACAGAGAGAATCTGAAAATTCTATCAGTGTTTAAGAAGTACTCAGGCTGAATGAAAGGCTAATAAGCAGCTGGAGGCTTTTCCCACTCTGTTTGTGTTTGGATTTCAGTAAATTTACTTCCAATTTAGAGGCAAGTGAAGGGAAATCAGGCCAGCACAGGAGAGCAGTGAACTGAAAACAAGGGAAGAGGTGTTTGTAGGTTGAATACTGTCCACTTTTCTTTTTTAAATTCAGGGGTTTGGTGGCCTCTGTGGGTTCCTTGCAGGATTTGAAGCCTGCCCAGCAGAGCCTGTGAGACCTGAGGGCTCCAGCCCCACGAAGACTGGACTTGTCAGGCCTGGGCTGGAAATGTGGCAGGAAGCCAGGCAGGGTTTAGCTGGAAGTTCGGTGAATATGATACTTCTGTGCAAAATATTTTAATTTTCAGGGGAGTTCACTCAGATTTCAGTGAGGATTTGCTGGCTGGGCAGAGACCCTCCACATTTGTAGCTGAGGTATTTCTGGAGTGGGTGATCCTGTGCCTGGCCAGAAGGCAGCATTGGGCTATCCTGTGTTTGTTTTTTCCACTGCTGGACCATTTTAACCAGTTTTTAACCAGTGGTGAAGCCCTTATTGCACTGTGCCCCTCCCCTGCCCCACAGCTACACAAGCTCAGGAAGCAGAAATGTTTTCTAGATAAAACCCCCCACAATTACAGGCCTTGAACTCGGGAGAGCACAAGGTCTGTTAATGATATCTGGCCCTGCTTTCCCAACAATCAGCAGCCTGTGGGATAAAAACTCTGGAGTAGTTATTGATGCTGGCCTGGAACCTTCCAGCAAAACTCCAGTGGACGCTGGAGATGCTGATTAATGTAAAAGTTTCACAGGTTTGGGATGGGCAAACTTAGGGATGGCTTGGCTAATCTTTGTCCATATCTGCTTCTTGGGCCTAAATTTACCTGACTTACTTCACCATCAGTCAAATCTGTCCTATTGGCCTGTTTCATGTCATTGTTTTCTGTTCAAAATTATCTTTTTAATAGCCAATTAAAGAAAAATCAGCCAATATAATTGTTTTTCACAAGAATGGTAGAAAGTGCAAACCAGATGTGAAACCACTGCGGTAGAATGAAGCTTTACACAACAAAATGTCAAATTTTAAGGAGCAGATAATCACTGTCTACTTATTGGAGCTAATACAACTTTCTGGCTGGTTTCTGCTGCCAGGACAAGTCTGCTGGCACTCAGCAAACTGAGCTGAGCTTTGCTCTGAATTAGCTGCCATAAATAACTCGTGTGTAGATAGACAGCTGATCATTGAAGCTTTTCCCCAAGCCTGGTTTTGCTGAAAGTTCAGGTATAGAACTGCAATTGCATCTTTGTTTTTCCCCAATCATAACTGAATAAAGATGGGTTTTCAGTTGTGGATTGCTGCGTAATGAATGCACACTGTGGTGGGGAAGATTGAAAATATCAGTTCCACACCACTGTGTAACTGTGAGCAAAACCTTGCACCCTGCTTGTACCTTAACTACCTCCCCAATGCAGTCCCTGCCTCTCAGGTAATTTAATTACAGTTGGGAAAGCTCTTAAAATCCCAGGATTTAAAAAAAACCTGTTGCAAACCCCATTACCTTGCTCCTTTAAAAAATCTTTCTGCTGCTGCCCAGCATCTCGTTTGTGCTAAGAAAGCAATTTTAATTTTTGTTGGAAACTCTCTTTGAAAATATGTAGGTGCTACGTCAGTGAGAATATTAGAATTCCACAGATGTTTAGTGGTAAACCTTGGCTGGGTTTGCCTAATATTTATCTATTCATCTCTGCAGCAGTGCCTCCTGTACACATGGAATATTTTGTCTGGTTGATACACATCACAGAGTTCTGCTCCTGAGCCCCAGCCTGGGGTCTGTTAGCACAAGTCCAGGGGAAACTCTAGACATGTAGCCTCATGTTTTCAGTTAAGTAATATTCTATAGCCACATGTGAATTTAATGCCATCCAAATACAGGATGGTAAATGAAAGAAATGTGTGTCTGTTGCTGGTGGACTTTTACAACCATGACCTGCAGCAAAACCACTTGGAAAAATGTAATTTCTCTACCTATAGCTGTGTCTTTTACTGAATGTTTTGGCAGCCTCTGAGTGCTGAGCACTCACATTTATTTGCTTCAAAGCTCCTTTGCATCTGAAGACTTTGTGGGGAATTGTTCTGAAAGAGATGACTGAAAACTAATAGCTGGCCGTCTGGCTGGAAACAACATTATTAATTAAACGTTCTCTTTTAAATCATTTACGAGTTTGAAATAAATGCTCTTTTCAAAGCTATTGAAGCAAGATGAATTTGAAGCCTTGCTGTGGGAAACATAGTATTTAATAGTATAACATAGATATAATGTATGTAAAATGTATATAATATAATATAAAATATATATAATATAAAATGTATCTCCTCACTAAAATTAGGAATGGAGAAGTAACATCTGAGGTCAGGGTTACTTATATAATCTGAGAGCAAAACAGCCTCTGGATTTTTTCCCTGTGTGTTTTATTTTACATGGTTACTTTCCTTGAAGGAGAACAATTGAGCTCCAACGCTGGCAGCTACTCCCATTTAAAAATAATAATAATAAATCTTTACTCTACAATATTCATTGAATCCTCTTAAAGGCCTTTTCATTATGTGCTTTTGAAGGAGGAGCATTTGTGGCCTCCCACTTTACCAGAGTTCTGACCTTAAATCCTTTATAGCAGGACTTTTACCCTGAGAATGGGGTTGATTTACCTGAGGCTCATGGGGGCAAGGGGCATTTTTTGGTGCAGATATCCTAAAGCCTGCTGCAGTTTTCCATCCCCAGGACTGAAGTGACACCTTCCTGTGCTCTGGATGGAAAACAGGAATCGGTTCAAAAGCTGCTGTCTCTGTGTTACACCAGTAANCACAGAGTTCTGCTCCTGAGCCCCAGCCTGGGGTCTGTTAGCACAAGTCCAGGGGAAACTCTAGACATGTAGCCTCATGTTTTCAGTTAAGTAATATTCTATAGCCACATGTGAATTTAATGCCATCCAAATACAGGATGGTAAATGAAAGAAATGTGTGTCTGTTGCTGGTGGACTTTTACAACCATGACCTGCAGCAAAACCACTTGGAAAAATGTAATTTCTCTACCTATAGCTGTGTCTTTTACTGAATGTTTTGGCAGCCTCTGAGTGCTGAGCACTCACATTTATTTGCTTCAAAGCTCCTTTGCATCTGAAGACTTTGTGGGGAATTGTTCTGAAAGAGATGACTGAAAACTAATAGCTGGCCGTCTGGCTGGAAACAACATTATTAATTAAACGTTCTCTTTTAAATCATTTACGAGTTTGAAATAAATGCTCTTTTCAAAGCTATTGAAGCAAGATGAATTTGAAGCCTTGCTGTGGGAAACATAGTATTTAATAGTATAACATAGATATAATGTATGTAAAATGTATATAATATAATATAAAATATATATAATATAAAATGTATCTCCTCACTAAAATTAGGAATGGAGAAGTAACATCTGAGGTCAGGGTTACTTATATAATCTGAGAGCAAAACAGCCTCTGGATTTTTTCCCTGTGTGTTTTATTTTACATGGTTACTTTCCTTGAAGGAGAACAATTGAGCTCCAACGCTGGCAGCTACTCCCATTTAAAAATAATAATAATAAATCTTTACTCTACAATATTCATTGAATCCTCTTAAAGGCCTTTTCATTATGTGCTTTTGAAGGAGGAGCATTTGTGGCCTCCCACTTTACCAGAGTTCTGACCTTAAATCCTTTATAGCAGGACTTTTACCCTGAGAATGGGGTTGATTTACCTGAGGCTCATGGGGGCAAGGGGCATTTTTTGGTGCAGATATCCTAAAGCCTGCTGCAGTTTTCCATCCCCAGGACTGAAGTGACACCTTCCTGTGCTCTGGATGGAAAACAGGAATCGGTTCAAAAGCTGCTGTCTCTATGTTACACCAGTAATTTGTACCGTGGGGGTTTTATATTCATAAAACTCATTTTCAGTTAAACAGAGGAAGAAGCCTCTGGCATTTTAGAATCATCTGAACAGTGTGGAGTGGGAGGGACCTCCCAAGCTCCTCTTGTCCAGCCCCCTGGATGTCCAGGGACACCTTTTACTCATCTTACTCAAAGCACCTTCCAAGCCCCTTGGAACATTTCCCTGGTGGGGCATTCACAGCTTCCTCACACAAAAGAAGTGTCAAAATACTGAGGATAACACCTCAAGATATGATATTTACTTTTATGCCCATATTTTCCAGATTTAAGATGAGCATGGAGCCTTCCTGCTGTGATTTTTTTCAGTACCTTAAAGGTCTCTGCAATTCTTTTTGGAGTGTCTGAATGACCCAAGAACCAGCTTTAATTCAGACTATTGCAGTTCCTGTTGGAAAAATATGTGTATTAGTGTATTGAGGAACAGTGTAGCCATGTGGATGGATAGAAATCCATGAAGGAGCACCTTTAAATAGGGCTGAAAGAATAATTCCATGTAAACATCCCCTCTGTTTCCTCCCTTCACTCCCATTTGTTCCCTGGTGGGGTTTGTGGTGTAAAACAAGGTCGGTGCCAGGCACAAATGAGCCCGTGGAGCCAGCGCAGGTCTTTGGAAATGCTGGCCTGAAATGGGCTCCTGTGAGTCCCTGCTTTGCATGCCAGCCTCTGCTGGCTTGAAGGCCCTGTTGGGGGAGCTGCTTCTAAACAGGAATAAAAATAGCCATTGGTGTGTTCTGATTTTAGCAAGAAAAAAAATAGCATTTATTGGATTATGATTGGCTGATGGCTTTGAAGCTGGAGACAGTTTTATATTACAGAGCTTCTCACTCTGCTTATTCTCTCAGTTCCTGTTCCCCCCCCACCCCCCTTTTCTTTTTCCTCTTTTCTTGCTTTCTATTTTTAGGATGGCATTTCAGAGTTTCTGCTCTGCTGCCAGACCAGCTACTCCAGAAGAAAGAGGAAAGGTGGGAGGTAGAGCTAATGAGCACTGCTAGTAATTTGCCTTTTGAGTTTGTGTTCAAAGTTTTATGTGTTTCCAATTTGTCTGATAGTCAATGAAAGATCCGTTTGTGCTTCAAGCCATTGATCATGGACCTTTGACAATCTCTTCAGTAAAAAGAGGAGGAAGTTTAGGTCTGGAGAGAGGCCATTAAAAGTTTTAGGACAATTTTGTGTTTTGTTGTATGTGTATATTTAGGTTTTTTTTAATATATATGTTAAAAATCGTATCCCATAGAATTAGCTCAAGTGGAACACGGTATTTAATTAATCATTCTATTGAGAAAAAAAGTATTGTAACTCCATTAAAAAATGTTAATGGTCTATTAGCACTGCAACTAAACACTTGTTTAGCGTTACATATGCCCACATAAATAAAATAATGGGATCATGGTTTCCCACTCAGCTCTGATGCTGATCAGAGCTGTTTTAAGAGCATAAAAAGCAGGGAGAGGGAATTTTCAGGAATTCCCTGGTGGGTGTGGATGTGCCATTCCTCCTCCCTCCTGGTGCTGGTGGCCCTGCTGCTAAAAGTTGTTCCCTGCCCACAGGCTCTCGCCTCATCTGTGCCTTGCATTCTCCTGTGTGTGCCTTTCTTTGTTTATTTGTTTAGGGTTGGCATGTTTGGTTTTTTTTTTTTATTCAAATATTATTTTTCTCCCTTGTGCCATGGCTGAGAACCTTAAACAACATGGGAAAGGTGGTTATTGGGAGGGCAAGGAAGGGAACAAAAATGTTCTTTGTTTGGAAAGTGAATGTGTAAAACAATCCAGCCACAGGTTCTTGGGTTTGGAGCCTGAGTGGGGGCTGATTTTTGTTTCTACTTCAATAAGTCACGTTTTTCACCTGTGTGAGTTTGGGGCCATCATTTCTGCACGTGCAGAGCAGCTCTGAATTTACATCTCTGTGAGAGAGGAACTGGGGAAGTGCAGAAGTCTTCACTTTTGCTTTAGGATCAACTCTTGATTTTAGAAATCTTATCACATTCAATTCTTGATTTTGCTTTGCAGTCCCTGTGCTGCTTGGAACTCTGAAGGATATTTTTCTAGGCCCATTTGAGGGTTGAGTGTTGTCAAAAGGTGGCCAAAAGTTGGTGCAGTGTAACTGTATGTGTAATGTATTGCTATAAATTAAAGAACCCAGGAATTATTTTTGGAAGGCAAGGATTATTTCAAAACACAGCTCATAACTTTTCTACCCGTGATTCAATAACGTACTCCTGTTGGTTAAAAATTGCACCTCATGTCGAGTTGGAGGCAGTGCCAGCTTGAAGGATATTTTTACATTTAATTTTTTTTTTTTTTTTTTTCAGCAAGTGAGGTTGTTACTCCAAGGTACTTACCCCCTTTAGAATAAACATATTTTAGAATGAACAGGAGACAAACAAGTCTTGTGCTTCACAAAAGCTGATCCAGTTTGGTTTATGGCTATCAGGGACACTGAGGAGTGCTGTCCAATCTGGCAATCCTTTGAGAATTCAGTGTACAGCCTTGCCCATAACATAACCTTTCTCCAGTTTAGTTTTCTGGTGTTATCTCCTGGCACAAAAGAGTGCAGGAGAGAGCCAGTCACGTGTTTAAAATTTGTCTATATTTATATCTCTTGTAGTGGTTTTCAGGCCTGAAGAAGGTGGCTGAGGAAACCGTGAGCGTGTGTGCTGTGCAGCAGCTCACGGGGGTGAAACTGCAGCTCCTGGAGGTGTCTTTTGGGAAGTTTTAAATTAAATTTTCCCAGTTTGAAGAAGCCAAAAGCCACTGTGACTGTGTGCAGTGGGCTGGCAGATGCAGCTTGGTGTAGCAAGGGGCAGTTATGTTGGTGGAAGTTGAGATAACAATAACCCCTGCTTTTATTTGTCAATAATTTTTTATCTTTTACTTTAAACCCAAATATTTTCTTCCTATGCCAATAAATGGCAGAGTGGATTTGGACTGAACAGCCATCTCTGGCTGTGCTGCTGAGTTGTTTAGAAGCCAAATTAATTGTAGCAGAAATGACAGCTCTGAATTGTCTGATTTCCACTTTTATTCTGTCGTATCTCTACATATTACAATAATGACACATCAGTAACATAATTTTATTTCTGGTTTCCACTCCAATGGGTGCATCTCCTGTTACCTCCAAACCACTGCAGGAATGTTACTGGCGAATTGCTGCTTGTCTTTGAAGAGTGACTGTGCTGAAAAGGGGTTTGTTTTCTCACATCCCACGCCGGGCACCGGCAGCTTCCTGTCCCCATCGCTACCAGGGATTGTTCAACACAAGCTTGTGGCTTCAGCAGCAGATGGGTTTGTCATGATTTCACGGTGAACAGGCGCCCAAGCACACGCCAAAGGCCACTGCAGTTGGCCATTTGGGGGCTGTGCTGAAGGTGACAAGCGCTGAAGATGCGAACTCCGCTGCCTTTTGATGTCCCCTTCAAAGCAAACGCTAAACGCTGTTTATTGCGCGAGGTGAGCGGCCCGTTAGTGGCCGTGTCCTTTCATGAAGAACTTGAGCTCTTACATGATCCTCAGTCTGGCACTTTTCCTGAGTGTTGAAAGCGATTCCGTGCCGGGGCAAGGTGTTACAGCGAAGTGAAATGTGGGTGCAGAACTGCCTGGGTGCAGCCGGGCTTTGGCAGCGTGTGGAACGTGAGGAGCTCAGTGACCCTTGTGCAACAAATAAATTAAATCCTGCCCCTTCTTCTTAACCAGTCTGGCTCTGCAATTCGGGCATTCCTTGCACGCAGATAAAATAATTAATTGAACAAGAGGCACCATTACCTGGCAGTTGCCTAATCTTCCTCCCCGTGTGCAATAATCTGCGAGCCAGATGTGTTGGACGGTGCAGATGTGAAATGCTGTAACTTTATGGTGCTCTTTTAATTTACTGAAAATCAGCTGCAGCACCTCAGGTTTTGTCAGAGATCAGAATGTTTCAGAACGTGGACGTGCAAATGTCGGTGACAGGAATTAATTGTGGCTGGAGTGTACTGAAAATACACTCCTTAAAATGTTTTTCCTTTAATTTACATCAAAAGAATCTTGTCTGATTTTAACAAATTGTTGCCGTCGGGTGGTGGTGTTCATAAGCAGCTCCAATCCATGCAGCACTACTTTCCTTGTCCTTTTGCCTTCACTGAAGTCACTCATGAAATTGTTTCAGCTAAAACCTCTTATTCCCTGGAATTTGGGCTCTTCCCTTTGCAGTACATAAAGTGATAGATCAGCACCTAATAAAAGTGGGATTATCTCTGAGCTGGAAATAAGTAGAAAGAGCCTACTGTGGAAATGACAGGGCTTGCTCCTCATTACAGATTTAATAATAATACTCGTGGTAACTCCAGCAAGGTGAGAGTCTTCAGAGGGCTTTGTCACAAACTGCTTTTTACTCCTTGCAAACTCTCCAGACTTTGGCTGTTCAAACTGTTCCAGTGCTCTCGCTGCAGTCATGCAAATATCACAAGCTGTTCAACTTGTTCATTTATTCTCTTGGAAAGGCAGAGAGGAAAAACAGCCCGGACTTGCACCCTGGAGGGAGCTGTACATAGCCAGGCTAAGGATTCCGGGGGGCAGCTGTGGAGTTTTCTATTCTTTTGTTGATGATACTTTGCTTTCTGTCATCTCTCAGCAAATAATGAATAACAGCGGTGCTGTGCTGCGAGACATGGAATCTGGAAGTGTTTATTCCAAGTGTGTGTGTGGAGCAGAGTCATCACCAGAGCCAAGTTTCTCACGGACTGGTCTGGTTTGTGCCTGGGGCAGGAGTTTACAGCTATCTTGGCAATAAAGGCTCTGGGATTTCAGCTTCCCAGGTTCCCTGTGCGTGGCGATTGCTGTCCCTTCTGGGATCAACACCTGTCTCTAATTTCCAGCAGTCACAAAGGACTCTGCTCTATAAAACCCTCTGCTGTTTGTGTGTGGAGCACTTTGCTTTTACAGTCCCGGGGCTGGAGGACACCACAAAAGCAGATAAAAGCCGAGTGAAGCCGTTGCTGCAGTAGGCCTAAAACAAACTTTAAAAATCGTGAGGTTTTTCCTTCCTTCCCTTGGTGGTTTATTTTTGTCTTTCTTTTTGCTGTGGGGGAGGGGGGTTGTGTGGTGAAGATTTATCTCTAAACACTGAAATTTCGTTGGGGATTTTGCACTCTGTTGTTCAGGGGTTTTTTTATCACCTTCCCCACCTTGAAGAACTGCTTTTTTAAAATTCAGATTTCCACAAACTCAGTCCTGCAAAGCTTCCCATGTCCATGGAGAACTGGAGGAGGCTCCTTTGCCCTGTGCAGCCTTAGCGTGAGTAATAAAGCTCCCAGCACATTCACACGTGCTCCAAGTCCTGCATGTTCTGAACAATTTTGCCAGATTGAGCCTCCTGTAAGTCAGTGGAACTGATCACACGGCTGAGTTTAACCCTGAAATTCCCTTCCTGAGACCTGCAGCTGCTTGTGCAGGGCTGTGGCACTGCTCTCGTCACCTCCATGTGTTTCTGAGAGATGCTTTCCCTGCAGTAATGTTGCTTGAATTTTATTTTTCACTCTTCATAGCAGATCTATTTAACAGTTTCTATTTAACTGCTTCTTTGGACTCTAAAAGCACTTTGGACAGAATTGCTCCTAAAGTGATTTTTCAGCTTGCAGTGACTGGAGTCTCCTTACTAAATATCTATTTACTACTTTTTCTCCGGGTTTTAAAGAAAGTGGAACATCAGATAATTAGTTTAACTCCTTGTTTCCAGTAATCACATCTCTCCGGGCCAGCAAATGTAAAACAAAAGGAGGCATTCCGGATCTGAGTGAGGATGTGGCTTCATGTTACAGCACTGATTTAGCCCGGTGCTAGAACCCCGTTAAAAAGCATAATCCCATTTCTGGCTGTCTCTGGGTTTGCTGCAGTTCTGTCTCTTTTTATCTTTATGGCAACAAGACCACCCACTCTAATGCCTTGTAAACGGTGCACTTTTAAATCAGAGCTTGTGCGTAGAGTTTTGATCTCTGTTGAAATCAGTAACCTGGGCAAGTGTGTTTTCAGAAATCCATCCTCTCTTTATTTAAAGATACCAAGACAGAGATTCCACTGTTATTTTTTTTAAACAGCTAATAATCTCCTCACGTTAAAAAAAAAAAACAAAAAACAAAAAACAAACCATATTTCAGCTGCAATGGGCCCAGTGTCATCTTACAGCATTGCTTCATTTTACCTCTCATGGCCAGACTGACAAATCCTGCATTATTCCCTTTTTCCACTTCAATAAACATACTTCTTGCCCTGCTGGGATTGAGACCTCACTCATCATTGTTTTATAGAAACAATGGATTGAAACTCTCATATCTTTTGTTTTAACATGTTTTCTTTTGCCCTCAACTCTTTTTGTGGGTTTATTTTTTACCAAGCTGTATGCAGTTGATTGCTTTACAGAAGTCTAAAAGCATTATGTTTAGAAAATTACCTTTTATCAACCAAATTTCTCCTCTAACAAGGGAATTAAACTAAATTTGAGAAGATTTAAAGCTAGATTGCACCTTAATTCTGTGAGGGGCCTTATCTTTTTCACAGGAGAGAAAATTTAACCCTGTGCCTGCCTGTACAAGTCTCCCACCTAATGATGTTAAAATCAGGTGATTTTGTCTCATGATGGTTTTTTTTTTAAATGTTTTGGGTTGTGTGCTCTTATAGCTTGTGCTCCTTCAAAGAACTTTTCTGAACCCAGCTCCAGGAGGGTAAAAGCACTTGTGAAGTCACATCCTTACTGCTGATTTAGTCTAAATGAAAGCCTGGGATTTACCTCTTGTGGGAGAAGGTTTGGGAACCTGGGTGTCCCCGTGGCCTGACACTTCTGTGCAACCCAAACTTCCCAAATTCCTCTGCAGGAGCAGCCCAGACTCGACTCCAGAGGTTTAGTCCTGGGATTATTTGTGCCACTTCTGATTCTGCCTGGAATTATTTTGGAGAGTGAGAACTATTGAAGGAAGGTGTGCAAATGGCCCAGGAAAGTCTCTGATAAAAAGTTCCACTAAAAAACCCCTCATGAACCAGCTCAGCTGTGCTATGGGTAGGAGCAACAGTGAACCAAGTCAGGGTTGGGATTTGAGTGTGATTCCCACAATTTTAGGAAAAATAGAAATTTAACATCNCTCTCGTCACCTCCATGTGTTTCTGAGAGATGCTTTCCCTGCAGTAATGTTGCTTGAATTTTATTTTTCACTCTTCATAGCAGATCTATTTAACAGTTTCTATTTAACTGCTTCTTTGGACTCTAAAAGCATTTTGGACAGAATTGCTCCTAAAGTGATTTTTCAGCTTGCAGTGACTGGAGTCTGCTTACTAAATATCTATTTACTACTTTTTCTCCGGGTTTTAAAGAAAGTGGAACATCAGATAATTAGTTTAACTCCTTGTTTCCAGTAATCACATCTCTCCGGGCCAGCAAATGTAAAACAAAAGGAGGCATTCCGGATCTGAGTGAGGATGTGGCTTCATGTTACAGCACTGATTTAGCCCGGTGCTAGAACCCCGTTAAAAAGCATAATCCCATTTCTGGCTGTCTCTGGGTTTGCTGCAGTTCTGTCTCTTTTTATCTTTATGGCAACAAGACCACCCACTCTAATGCCTTGTAAACGGTGCACTTTTAAATCAGAGCTTGTGCGTAGAGTTTTGATCTCTGTTGAAATCAGTAACCTGGGCAAGTGTGTTTTCAGAAATCCATCCTCTCTTTATTTAAAGATACCAAGACAGAGATTCCACTGTTATTTTTTTTAAACAGCTAATAATCTCCTCACGTTAAAAAAAAAAAACAAAAAACAAAAAACAAACCATATTTCAGCTGCAATGGGCCCAGTGTCATCTTACAGCATTGCTTCATTTTACCTCTCATGGCCAGACTGACAAATCCTGCATTATTCCCTTTTTCCACTTCAATAAACATACTTCTTGCCCTGCTGGGATTGAGACCTCACTCATCATTGTTTTATAGAAACAATGGATTGAAACTCTCATATCTTTTGTTTTAACATGTTTTCTTTTGCCCTCAACTCTTTTTGTGGGTTTATTTTTTACCAAGCTGTACGCAGCTGATTGCTTTACAGAAGTCTAAAAGCATTATGTTTAGAAAATTACCTTTTATCAACCAAATTTCTCCTCTAACAAGGGAATTAAACTAAATTTGAGAAGATTTAAAGCTAGATTGCACCTTAATTCTGTGAGGGGCCTTATCTTTTTCACAGGAGAGAAAATTTAACCCTGTGCCTGCCTGTACAAGTCTCCCACCTAATGATGTTAAAATCAGGTGATTTTGTCTCATGATGGTTTTTTTTTTTAAATGTTTTGGGTTGTGTGCTCTTATAGCTTGTGCTCCTTCAAAGAACTTTTCTGAACCCAGCTGCAGGAGGGTAAAGGCACTTGTGAAGTCACATCCTTACTGCTGATTTAGTCTAAACAAAAGCCTGGGATTTACCTCTTGTGGGAGAAGGTTTGGGAACCTGGGTGTCCCTGTGGCCTGACACTTCTGTGCAACCCAAACTTCCCAAATTCCTCTGCAGGAGCAGCCCAGACACGACTCCAGAGGTTTAGTCCTGGGATTATTTGTGCCACTTCTGATTCTGCCTGGAATTATTTTGGAGAGTGAGAACTATTGAAGGAAGGTGTGCAAATGGCCCAGGAAAGTCTCTGATAAAAAGTTCCACTAAAAAACCCCTCATGAACCAGCTCAGCTGTGCTATGGGTAGGAGCAACAGTGAACCAAGTCAGGGTTGGGATTTGAGTGTGATTCCCACAATTTTAGGAAAAATAGAAATTTAACATCATCTATATTTTCTTACTTTGTTTTTATTTAAAATCTAGTAGGATTTTACAGTTTCCAGGAGGCATGTGGGACAGACAGATATTACCAATCCTTCAAATATTTCTTTTAAGGGTAAATTCAGGACAAAAGAGTGTCTTGTTTCAAGCTGCACTTAGCATTTCTGCCCTGAGGGAAGAGCAGGGTTGCAGAGCATCGAGGGCTTGCTTGGACAAGCTGCAATGAATGTTAAATAACTGTTTGGGAGCAGCTCGTGCTTTTAACTTCATAAATATACATTGTGGTAATGTTAGAGGAGACCTCAGGATTATAATTATTTGAAATACGCTTTACAAGCGCTTAGCAAAGCAAAGCAGTTTGGAGCCTTAGTGAGGAGCACACGCTCTGAGGAGATGCAAGGAATTTTCCTTCATCCCACGTGGTTCAAGGCAGCAGAAGACATCAGGCTGTCCTTTGGCCTCCAGCGAGGGCTGGGAGGTGCTGCAGGAGCACTGGAGTTGTGTTTAAATACATCTCATGATGGCAGGATGATCCTCAGCTGGGGTTCAAAGCTGCTGAACATCAGCTGAGCAGTAAATTCTGCCGACCTGAGGTCGGTACCTTGAGCTTCTTGTGCCTGGAGTGCTGCACTTCCAGGGAATAATCAGAAATAATAGTCAGAAACAATAATCAGAAATAATTGTCAGAAATAATAGTCAGAAATATTCCTTCTGACTGATTGATAAACGGATGCCCTTGGAAAGCTTAAAGGTCTGTGAGCAGAAGGATGAGTTATTTAGCATTTACCTGAGGTTCTGAGGTCCAAAAGAAGCTCCCTGTGCCCGTTATTTCAGAGTTCCACTTTGTGAGTTAAGTTAGACAAAAAGGGTTCCTACTCTGAGGCGATTGCCATTCCGTGGATGCTTTTATTTACTTTATTCTTGCGTTTAATCGAATCCAGAATGAACTCTGACACTTGGAAGGCATTAAAGTAGGTGAGATGATAAACTGTTGTGGTGTAAATTGTCAAAAGGTGATTAATGCTGGAAGCTGTTTGTTTATTGTGAGTGTGTGGACAGTGGCCAAGGCGGAGCTGCATTGTTCATTGTGGTGCAAACCCCGCAGGCAAAGCCTGCGGCTCTTCTCTTTCTCTTCAGGGTTTCTGTGCTCTTGCACACACAGAGAAAGTTGGCAGGTTTGGAAAGCTCAGCCCCAGATTTTTGGGCTGATTTTCCCGGATTTTCGGCTGCCTGGTTGGTCTCACAGTGGGAATTGACTCCACAAAAATGATGGGAGCTGAGATTCCTCACTCGGGTCAGACTTGTTCCCCACGTGCAGTGACATAATTGCACTTTCTGGACTTACCACAACCTGGAGCTTTGACCAGACAACAAAAAAAATATAGAAAACCTCTGAGCTCTGCCCAAACACTTTATTTTTTTTTTTTTTTTGGAGGAATCTGGGGAAACCTGGAAGCTATTTAAAATGGCAAAGTGATTAATTTCCACTTCATTTCTTCAGCTCGAGTCAATGCTTGGACAAGAGCTGCACGCTGGGAACCAAGCATTTAAATGCAGGCTGAGAAGAAAGGAGATTGCTCACATACCTTTTGGCTTGTTTCTGCTCAAAATAGCTCAAACAAATGGAAATCGGTGCCCAACTCGCCCTAACTGGACCTGAAGTGAGCCCTGTTCTTTCTCTCGGCGTGGGAGGACTGTCACAGCCTGTCCCTGATGTGCATTTAATGATATTTCATTTCTCTGGATAAATTTTAGGGTTGGCTCGTTCTTTTTTGGGGTTCCTCGGTCAGAAATCCCATCCGGGGTTTAAAACATGGATGAGGACGCGCTCCAGCGTTTTCTGAGTCTCTGGCTTTCCTGGCTGCTCGCGTGGAGCAGTCTGTGGTGTCCCCAGGTTTTTTTTTGTGGGAACATATTCCCATTTTGCTCTCCCTGACTCCTCTGTGCAGCACACGAGCCGTTTCCTGTTGGCAGCAGCGGGGACGATGTGGTTTCAAAGCAGCTCTTCCAGCGTTCCAGAGCAAACTCAGCCAGCTCCCCGCTGCCCTCCTTCCCGAGCACCCCTCACATCCGAGCCGGGGATGGGATTCACCCGGGAGGAGGAACTGCGGCACAAACAACCCGTTCCCAACCATCCTTCCCGGGAAAAGCGTGATGAGAGGGAAGCAGGGAGGTGGGATGGGGCCGCTTGGCTCTGGGGTGAGCAGGACAATGCTGGAGTTCACATCCTCCTCCAGAAAACAGCCAGGCTCATCGTGTGCTCCAGCAAAATTTATGGGATGCTCGGATGTACAGGGGTTTTTTTAATTATTTTTTATTTTTTTTAGGGTTTTCAAAAGAAGGATCAGCTTGCAAAACTGTTAGATGTTGACGCCAGATGTATTTGGATGTGGTTTGCTTTGTTCTTAAACAATGGGGAGTTTTAAAGAAAGGGGAATATTCCTTGTGCCCATATGTCCCATTGTTCCCACCAGGGGTATAATCCTGGCTACAGGGCTCAGCATTATCATGCTGATTCTGCCGGGAGTGACTCATACAGCTGGATATTTGTCATCCAGTTTGCAGAATCTTTGATCTCTGCCCTTCTTTTCTCCTCAAATCTGGGATCTGCCTCCTGTGCTGGGAAGTTCTGAAGGAGGAAATTCCAGCACTGCACACCTCCGAGAGGCTGGGACTCTTAGGTGAGAGCAATTTGTTCTGTTGCAGTTTTTCGTGGTGCTGTTTTACAGCAGGGAAATAATGTGTAGATTAAAAAAAAAAAATAAATTCACATGGCAGACCTAACATTCTAACAGCATGAATTTAAAAAATAATTTTCAGAATACTCAGAAAGGAACAAAGAAATCCTCCTGGTGACACTTGCTTTTAATGTAAGCCAAGCATCTCCTTCTTCCATGAGGATACATAAAATATAGTTTGGAGATAATAGGAAGCTATCAGGAACTCACACACCTGAGGATCATTTAGCTTTTTTTTTCTTGCTTGGAATTCCCAGTCTTAATTAATTTACCTAAGATATCAAAAAGTATCTTTGATTTCTCCCTGAAATTCAGGGCTGAAGATACCACAACAGAATTTCCTGGCTGTGTGACCCAAACACGAGTGATAAAACCATAACTGGATTGGATAAAATTCGTGTTGTCCTTGAGTAGTTTTGGTTGAAGGTGCTGGGCTGTGTCACAAAGGGCTGAAGAGCAGATGGCAACCGTGGAAGTGTAAATTAGCAGCAGCTGACAATTCTGGAGAGCCACTGATTGTTCTGGGGGTGAAGTGCTAGATTCTCCATCAACACAGAGCAGAAATTCCTTGGAATCTTTCACTCAGTTAACCCAGCACCAAATTCTTTCTTCTGTCTATTTACAATTCCTCTGGGTGTTCTCTTGTTCACCAAAATAACTTGTGTGAAACCTGGATTCTAATTTATGGACAAAAATTCCCAGTCAAAATTTGTATTTTTGAATGTTTTGTCCTTTTTTTCTGAGCTGTTCACATTCAGGCACACAAAGGTGAGTGCCTGGGGGAATTTTGGTTCTCTCCAGCAATTTTTTTTGCTGACTTGGGAGTGGTGGTGACAGGTTTTGCAAAAAGGAACATCCGGTGTCCTTGGCCAAGTGAGTCCTGAATGTGATTCAAGGTTTTTTGGGGAAATTGTGGATTTAGCAATACAGGATTGTCATATTGGCTCAGCACCTCGGGCACCTGCTGGCGTGTGAGGCATCCCAGCAGCCTCCAGCCTTCCCAAAAACATCTTGGCAAAGGTGACAGCAAAAGAAAATCAAGTCTCTGGGCCTTGATACAGCACCAGCAGAAGGTGTTTGATTACCTTCTACAGCACAAAAAAATTTACAATTTTAAAATTTTTATTTTAGTCAATTATTCAAAATGGCAATCACATTTTTAAATGTCTTTAGTACTGGATTTATTGGCTTTTTTTTTTATTTTTTTTAATTTTTTTTGCCTCAAAGAATTCTAAAAGTCCAATCAACTTAAAGCTTAACATGAATGGAGTGGATCAGCAACCTCAAAGCATTTGATGCTTTCCCCAGCCTGATAAATAATTAAATGAACGTGCAGCCTGTGGTGCAGCAGTGTTTGTGTGGGGATGCTTTAGTGATGCTTTACTCCATGGCTGCTCCTGAGCATGGAAATGTCACATTAACACTGGGGAAAAAAAATAAAAATACAGGACTTAAAGTCAAGAGAGTGAGATCAGGTTTGCTGGTAAAGTTATCTTCAAATCTGCTCCTGCAAATCTGAAAATTACTTTTGTGTGCAGCAAAACTTCTCAGGTGTTCCCTTTTCAGCCCTGGAAGTGTGGAGGGAAGGTGTTGTGTGGAAAATGAGCGTTTCTAAATGCCTTTTCAGTTCTGGGAAGGTGGAGAGGGGAAAATCAGCATTTCCAAATGCCTTTTCAGCCCTGGAAGCGTGGAGGGAAGGTGGAAAGGGGAAAATCAGCATTTTCAAATCCCTTTTCAGCTCTGGAAGTGTGTAGGGAAGGTTTTGTGTGGAAAATGAGCATTTCCAGGTTCCTTTTCAGCTCTGGAAGTGTGGAGGGAAGGTGGAAAGGGGAAAATGAACATTTCCAAATCCCTTCTCAGCCCTGGAGTGTGGAGGGAAGGTTTTGTGTGTAAAATCAGCATTTCCAGGTTCCTTTTCAGCTCTGGAATTGTGGAGGGAAGGTTTTGTGTGGAAAATCAGCATTTCCAGGTTCCTTTTCAGCCCTGGAAGCGTCGAGGGAAGGTGGAAAGGGGAAAATGAGCATTTCCAAATCCCTTTTCAGTTCTGGAAGTGTGGAGGGAAGGTTTTGTGTGTAAAATGAGCATTTCCAGGTTCCTTTTCAGCCCTGGAAGTGTGGAGGGAAGGTTTTGTGTGTAAAATGAGCATTTCCAGGTTCCTTTTCAGCCCTGGAAGTGTGGAGGGAAGGTTTTGTGTGGAAAATCAGCATTTCCAGGACTCTGAGGTGAGGATTTGGTTCCCACCCCACAGGCTGGGCTCTCCTGGCTGGAGCAACTGGAAGTTGAGAACTGCCTGCACTTCATGGTAGGTAAAGAAGTGATTTCAAACACAAGCAATTCATCTGCATACTGCTGAGGATTTATTTGTGGCTGGATTTCATTGTTTGGAAATATTTGTGGTTTTACTCCGAGGGGAGTTACTGAGGGGGGAGCTGCCCCAAATTGCTTCTGCAGCTGCTGGTGGCTCCGTGAGCCTTCCCTGCTCTCCAGGCAGAGCTGCTGCTCCTTTTTCAGGATTTTTTAGTCCCATTTTAGCCCGGAGCAGCTGTCCCTGGGGCCGTGGTGTGTCCTGCACTGCAGAGCAGGGAGAGCCGGGATCAGAGCTGCAGAGTTGGGGCGGATCCCAGATCCAAACCAGGGTTTCCAGGTTCCACATTCCCTCTGGGATTCAGAGTCTGGTTGCTGCTGAGGGAACCCATCAGTGCTGGGTGGTTCTGGCTCTTTTTGGCTTTCCTGCCCGGGCTGGGGACGATGGCTGGCATCATCTTTGGCATCAGTTTGGAGCTGGATCACCCAGCAGCTGAGAGCTCTTCTCATTTTCAGTCTTTCAGGGTTGTGTTCCTTTGTACTTTATTGCTTAGACACACACATGTATACATAGACACACACATGTATACAAATATTTACCTTTTTTAAAAAAAATCTGGGTTTTTTTTCCTTTTTAGTTATTTTTTTTTCGATAAGAAAAATACACCAGGAACATCTTTAAGCAGTTCAGATGAAGGCTGAGGTGTGAGCCCGGCTGGCACTGCAGCATTGATTCTGCTTTAGGAGCAGCAAAAAGCCTGCATTCCAAAAGGCTCTTGTTATGCAGGGCTCAGGAATGTAATTTTTTCCCTTTTTAGTTACTTTTTCAATAAGAAAAAGACACCAGGAACATCTTTAAGCAGTTCAGATGAAGGCTGAGGTGTGAGCCCGGCTGGCATCGATTCTGCACTCAGGGAAAGAC
>VXBU01016051.1:48482-102765 GCA_013400315.1 Bombycilla garrulus | reverse complement strand
ATGGCATTCCCAGAGCAGGAATGGCATTCCCAGAGCAGGAATGGCATTCCCAGAGCAGGGATGGAATTCCCAGAGCAGGGATGGCATTCCCAGAGCAGAATGGCATTCCCAGAGCAGGGATGGAATTCCCAGAGCAGGGATGGCATTCCCAGAGCAGGAATGGCATTCCCAGAGCAGCTGTGGCTGCCCTGGATCCCTGGAAGTGCCCCAGGTAAGGACACTGGGACGGTGAAAGGTGTCCCTACCCTGGCAGGGGTGACCTTTGACATCCCTTCCAAGCCAAACCAGGCTGGCATTCCATGATTTTAGTGCTTTTGGAGGTAAATCCTTGCCCTGAGGACGGGCAGCGGTGCCGGGTGTCGGTGACAGTGTCGGTGTTGGTGCCGGGTGTCGGTGTCAGTGACCATGACGGTGTCAGTGTCGGTGTCAGTGCCCACACCAGGACAGCACCCGTGTCCCCCCCGTTCCCCCTGAGCTCAGCAGGTCCCTGTGCTGCTCTGCAGGTCCCTGGACGGGCGGCTGCAGGTGTCCCACAGGAAGGGCCTGCCCCACGTCATCTACTGCCGCCTGTGGCGCTGGCCCGACCTGCACAGCCACCACGAGCTGCGCGCCATGGAGATGTGCGAGTTCGCCTTCAACATGAAGAAGGACGAAGTGTGTGTCAACCCCTACCACTACCAGAGAGTGGAGACCCCAGGTACCCTCAGCCCTGCTCTCCTTGGCCTTTCTTCATTCAACCCCAGGTACCCTCAGCCCTGCTCTCCACAGCCTCTCCTGCAGCAGGAGCCGTCTCTGAGAACATTCCCAGGAGATCTCTGCTCTCCTCAGCCTCTCCTGCAGCAGGAGGCAACTCCCAGAGCATTTCCAGATCTTTTCCCAGCCTCTCCTGCAGCAGGAGCCATCTCTGAGGGCATTCCCAGATCTTTCCCAGCTTCTCCTGCAGCAGGACCCATCTCCCAGAGCATTCTCAGATCCTCCCCAGCCTCTCCTGCAGCAGGAGATATTTCTGAGAACATTCCCAGATTTTTCCCCAGCCTCTCCTGCAGCAGGAGGCAACTCCCAGAGCATTTCCAGATCTTTCCCCAGCCTTTTCTGCAGCAGGAGCCATCTCTAAGAACATTCCCAGATCCTTCCCGACCTCTCCTGGAGCAGGAGATATTTCTGAGAACATTCCCAGATTTTTCCCCAGCCTCTCCTGCAGCAGGAGCCATCTCTAAGAACATTCCCAGATCCTTCCCAGCCTCTCCTGCAGCAGGAACCATCTCCCAGAGCATTCCCAGATCCTTCCCAGCCTCTCCTGGAGCAGGAGCCATCTCTGAGAACATTCCCAGGCACAGTGGGTCTGTTATTGGTGAAAATCCCTTACTTTATGGAGCAGGATAGTTTATGAACCTGCACTCAGGGGTAAACACCGTTGGGAATCGATGAAATCCAAGTGAGCAGGTGCAGGTTCCCAGGGTGGCACTGTGTGTATGTAACTCACAGAAGGCCCCACAGCAGCGTTCTGTGCACCCCTCACTGCTGGGCTTAAATTCAGGCTGAACTGTTGAGCTGGGTCTAAGAACAGCTCCCAGCTTCCTGCTCTGGAAGAGACTTTGATGTGGAGCTGCAGGAGCTGCGTGTCAGCACAGATCTGCAGAGCCAGGCAGGATGTTTATGCTAATCCCACCTGCCTGCTCCGTCCTGAGGGAAACTCCTTCCTTGGGAACCACGGCGTGCAGGGGCTCTTCGGGCTGTTCCAGCAGAGCTGAAACGGGGCAGAGACCCCAGCTGTGCTCAGATAAACCCCATCCCATTCCAGCTGCGAATAAACAGCATCCTCACCTGCTGCTGTAACTCCAGAGGCCAACACCAAACCCTCAACGAGCCCCCTTTGCACTCCACATCCTTAAAGCTGGTACTCCAAACTGCTTTCTCCTCGTTTTCTCTGTTTCACCGCCTTCATTTCCAAGCTGTTCCCTGTTTTGCAGTGCTGCCTCCGGTGCTGGTGCCTCGGCACACGGAGATCCCGGCCGAGTTCCCTCCCCTGGATGACTACAGCCACTCCATCCCAGAGAACACTAACTTCCCTGCAGGTATCGAGCCCCAGAGCAACTACATTCCAGGTACCTTGTGTCTTCCATCCCGGGAGCAGAGGGAAGGGGCAGAGAGCACAGGGAATCCTGCCTGGCCATCCCAAACTGGGAGTTTTTTCCCTTTCCGTCCTTCCTCTGGAGCTGCAGAGTGCAGGAATGGCTGGGAAGTGTAAATGTGGGCACTCAACAGCTCATGGCTTTGGTTTGTTGGGTTTGAACTCACCTCTTCATTCAGTAGGGCAGCCCCAGTTTATTGTGAAATCTAAACTGGGTGTTCCCTTACCAGGTTGAGATTTGGATGAAATTCAGCCATTTTTTGAGTAAAAACTCTCCAAATTTCTGATGGAATTGAGCCCTTCTATTTATGTATCTCTTTTACAAGCAATTTACACCTTATTTGCATGGACAAGTTATGCAGCTGCACTCCAGGAGAGGAGAAATATGTGGACAGAAAACTGCCTCCATGGCTTAAAGTTTCATGGGATTGAAAATCCGGATTTTTTTGTTTTCCCCCTCCTCTGTTATTCACAAATATGGATATCACCCTGGCTGTGCTGGCTCCTCCCTGCTGCTGCAGCTTGAGAAAGAAAAGTCATAAAAAAAGAATTTGAGCTCCTTGTGAATGACAAAGTGGATTTTTTTTGGTGCCTAAAATGCAGAGTTTTCAGTTGCACTGACAGTGGGATGATTTTGTGCCTCCAGAGACCCCTCCTCCAGGTTATCTGAGTGAGGATGGAGAAACCAGTGACCACCAGATGAACCCCAGCATGGATGCAGGTGAGTCACCTTTGGGGTTTTAATTTAGTGGCTGTATCCCAAAGGAAGTTGAACGTCCAGGTTTTCTGTCATTGCCACAAAAAGAAGCAGAATTTGGAATTCTACAGGTTTGGAATGAGGTTAACCTAATTTATGTTCAAATAATCCATATATTATGTTCAAACAGCTCATATATCACAGTAATATATAACATATATATATATACATATATATATATATATATATATATATAACAGTTCAGATATCATGGACTTCCCTCTTTATAGAAAGAAAAATAAAGAAACCAGCTCAGAACAGTGTAAAAAAGTGAAAATGGGCTGCACCACCTGCCTGCATCCATGGGACATCCAACTGCAGATATTGAAAATACAGGCCCAGGATTTGTGGCAAATTTACATGACTGAGGATAAAACTCTGACAGCTTTTTGGTCAGATCTGTGTAACCTGATCCAACACTCCATTGTCCCAAACCCAGCAGGACTGGGGACAGAAAGTGTTACGGGTTTAATTTTATTGTGTATTATTTATTAAATTTGTTATTATTTCATTTAATTAACATTTAATTTTGTATTGTATTGGCAATGCACACCCAAGCTCTTTAATGCCCAGCTAACTGGGCTTGTCAGGATGATACCTGGAAATAAAACAGCCAAGTGCTGCTCAGTTTGTAAAATTAATGTGCTGAACTGCAGTGAATTCCCTGTGAAGGGGCAGCAAGTTGATATTTGAAAGCTCCAGGGAGGAGGAACAAACATCAGAGAAGCTGCAGTGTCAGAAATGAGAGTGCAGTGAGCAGCGGGCTGTCCCTCCAACAAGCCTGGGCAGCACTGCAGATCCTGTGAATGCTTTTCCTGCTGCAGATTCCACTGCAATAATTATCCCACCTTGATTTTCAGGTTCTCCAAACTTATCACCAAACCCCATGTCTCCAGCACACAACAACCTGGGTAAGCACCTGATCCTGCCTGTAATTGCACTGCAGAGGGTGATGTTTGAATGATGCTCTTGGGCACTTTTCCCAATGTTCCAATGGTTTTAAACTGCCAGAGAGCAGCTTTGGGTTGGATGTGAGCAGGGAATTGTTCCCTGGGAGGGGCTGGGGTGGGATTCCCAGAGCAGCTGTGGTGCCCCTGGATCCCTGGCAGTGCCCAAGGCCAGGCTGGGACGGTGGAAGGTGTCCCACGGCAGGAGGTGGCACTGGAAGGGATTTAAGGTCCCTTTTAATCCAAGCCATCGTGAATTCTGTGATCCTGTGAGGCTGAGAACCGTCTGAGCAGAGAGAAGGGGAGGAGGTTGGTCGGTGTGGGGTTGGAGATAACAGGGATATCCCAAAATTCCCACATAACCAGGATTGTGCAGGACTCCAGTGGATGCAGAGCTCATGGACAACGTTCCTGCAGCACCTTGGAGCGTGGGGGAGATGCACAAAGCAAGCACAGACGCAGGGCAGGGTTGTTCTGGTTCACACCAGCTGCCTTTCCTCACCCAAACTCGAGCTCCTCTGCAATCTGGAGTTGTTTCCCACCCCCAGCTCCACCCTGGGCACAGGGAGCACATTCCAGCCCCAAGGGCTCTGTCAGAGCAGGGCTGGCACTGATCCCACACCTGGGACAGCAAACGGGGCAGCCCTGAGGAGAAGGGAGAGCAGCTGAGCCTCTGAGACACCACCAGAGCTTTTGTGGCTCTCTCTGCACCTCTGTTATCTTCAGAGTCCTTGATTTTCATCCTGATCTCCATCACTCTGAGCTCCTGCCCTGCCTGGAATTGCTGTGCCATAAAAATCCCTCCCAGCTCTGCCTGGCTGCAGGATCAGCTCTTCATCAAGGAGCAGACAGAGCTCACTTGAGACTGCTCGGGGAGAGCCGTGGCCATAAAGTTTACATTTGCTTTTAATCCTGGCACGCAGGACTTGGACACTGCTCCAGAATTTGTCACTCATTGGCTGACTTGTGGATATCTTGGGGTTGTTGAACAGAGGATTTCTCTTTTTTTTCTTTCCCCCCACTTTTTTTTTTAATATTACCATGGTGACGCAAAACTTTTATTTCTTTAACTGCTGAATGCATGACTGAGACATTTTGATTTCATTTTTCCTAGTGTGCTGCCTGGGAGCTGATGAGATTTTCCTTGCAATTTTTCCTTTTATTTTTTAAATTTTTTTTTCAACCTAAAAACAAAAAGCCAATTCCACGTAACAAAATCAACCTGGCAAGTGGCATCTGCCTTACATAAAGCAGAAAAGAGTTCCTAGGAATTAGAATCCCCATGTCCTTCCTGACAGGGACACTGGCTGTTAACACATCAGATGTCTCAGGTGCTGTCTGGGGACAAAAAAAAAGGGAGCAGGTGAAGCTGGTAGAGCACAGGAATCTCTTTGTAGTCTGAGGAGCAGACAGCAGAGAAGCAGTTTAATTTACCAGCATTAAAAAAAAGCCTTTGAATTCTTGCAAACCGTATTTATTGCTCTCAGGCAGGAGCTTCCACAAATGAAGAACTTCTTGTTGCTTTTAATTTTATTGTAAATTTTTGCCTTTGAGGGAGCTATGAAATAATAAATGAAAGAGCGGCTGAGCCACACTTAAAAGTGTCCAAGGGCAAAATTGTCATCACATGAGTGCTGTAAATGGTTTATCTGCAGCAAGGAGCTGCTCTCAGGGAAATCAGACCTGGTCACAGCCCAGGAAGGAGCTCCCTGGTGTCTCCAGGCAGCTGCTGGTGGCTGCAGCACTGCTGCAACTCCTGCATCAGCAGAACTCCTCTGTGCATGCTGGGCTTTGCTCTGCACGAGGCTGGTGAGGCTTTCTCGGAGCATTTGTGGAGAAAACAGAGCAGAAATCCAAACCCCACAGCAGGGTGTGCGAGGAGGGAGTGTCCCAGCATTTCCAGCTCTGCCATGAAGAAAATTATGTCCCAGGATTGCTTTGTTTATTTGAACAGAACTACCTGAAGCTTTTAAGACAGTTCACTTTGTGCAAAGTGAACTTTGGACTGAAATCCCGTGGCCCTAATCCAGGGAGTTGCAGAGGCAATAAAGCAGCACAAGGCAAACCAAGTGTGACAGCAGGGCAGGGTTACCTCGAGCAGCAGGGCAGGTTTTCCACGTCAGGCTGGAACGTGGGAGCTCAGGGAATTTCATCTTTCCATTCCCAGGCACAAAAGCGTTGCAAGGTAACATACTGGGATTTAAATTTTTTTTCAAATTCTCCTTTCAGTTTGCGTGCTGGAGTTGGAAGCGTTTGAGTTTTGGCTCCAAATTACAGCTGTCGAGCTTTCAGTTGTCAAACATAAACTTGAAGTGGAAGTCACAGATATATCCAAGGATCTTTTCTCTGTTACTGAAACACAAAGTGAGGGAAATATTACAAACAAAATGAAAGGAGAGCTGCCAGCATTCTGTGGGCACTGGGAAGGGAGTCAGGGAGTTCAGGCTGGCTCAGGAGCAGCCCTGTGGTCACACACACACTGCTGTTCCCAGGGGGCCGTTCACAGGAAATCCATTGGCAGGGATTGCTCCACACAGGGGCCTGACGCAGGAGCTGTCAGACAACGAGCACATGGCACATCCCTGTCCCTCTGTCCCTCTGTCCCCCTGTCCCCTCTGTCCCTCTGTCCCCTCTGTCCCTCTGCCTGCTTTCTGCAGCTTTCCCATGCCCTGGGTAAAGAGAGAGTGAAATAGGGCCTGGAAATTGGGATAAAAAGGGAGGTGGTGTCCTCCAAAATCCGAGATACCCCAGGGGAATGCCCCATGGCCTCTGCCTTGATTGGAACAAAGTTACAGGACTCCTCTGCCTCCTTTTTGGACACAAACCTCTGGTGTTTGTGGTTTCCTGTTCGTGCCGCGGCGCTGCCGTTCCTCCCCGCACAGCCCGGTTCTCTCTCAGCGCTAATTAAACGGGACAGGAACACGGACCCGGCTCTGCCGCATGAGAAATCAGCTGGAANCCCCCTATCCCTCTGTCCCTCTGTCCCCTGTCCCTCTGTCCCTCTGTCCCTCTGTCCCCCTGTCCCCCGGCACAGCCAGCCCCTCTCTGTGTGCACAGGGAAGGCAGCACTCAGCTCTCAGCCTCTCCAAGGAGGAGGGAGTTGGGATTGGAAACCTCTCAGCGAGTTCTGAACCACGTTGTTGTCGCTATAGGACACGAAAGAACGCAGACACACCACAGCTCAGGTGATCAGAAGAGAAGAGAAAAGGGTTTGTTTTTTCTGACTCCAGTATTTATAGTTTTCCAAAAGTGACAGTGGATTGGACGGTGGCAGTGCCACCTCTCCAAAGACACTGCACAAACAGTCCATCAATTTTTCTCTTCTATGAAGGAATGCAAAAACACTGAGGTGTTTACAGAAAGTGTGTGAGAAAGTTCTTCACGAATATGTAAATATCAGTAGGCTTAGAAAGTCTTACAAAAATCAGGGCGACACGTTGTGATCAAACACATTCCCTGAGAGGAGGGGAACAACTTCCCCTGTGCTCAGAGAGGGGCAGCAGATTCTTCCCGGGACTTTGATCTGGCAGGGAGGATGCAGGGCTGGGATCACCCCGGGGCCCAGGGGACTCTTCTGACAGCAGAGCTGTTTCTGAGTCAAGGCTGAAATTGTGCAGAGATGATTCAGGCAGGATTTGCCTGGCTTTCGTGTATCCTGTTTTATTGACTGTGTACCCCCACTGGGTTCTTTGGCTTTAGCAGAGCTGCGTTCTCTTCCTTTTCCCCAAACGCTGAAGCCATAAATTGAAAATGAATATTTAGGACAGCTCTTGCTGTCCTTCCCCATCCCACAGCAGCTAAAGCTGAATTTATGGCTACAAATCACAGGAGAAAGCAGCCTCGTTAAAAACTTGGTTGCAGTTTTTAGAGACAAGCTTTTCCTCAAACCAAGATTTGTTGGTTTCTGTCTTTCCTCAAGCTGCAGATAAGCCAGAAATACAATTTCTGTACACCCTGCAGTGAGGAATCCACAGTTCCCTTGAGCCCCAACCAGGTGGAGGTGGTTTCTGAAGGAAAGGACCACAAAACCATGGAGAAGTTTCAGTGTTTTTATAACTTGAACAGCACCAGCCCGAGGATATTACTTGAGGATCAACACAAGCTGATTTTTCTGGAGCTGGGCAGCCTTTTGATTAGAAAAGCACTTGCTGTGGAGTAAGAGCCCAGTCATGTGGAACTGATCTGTTTTCTTTGGTGGGTGGACTCACCTTGGGAGGCTCTGGGCCTCTCTCCAAACTGTGCTGGGGCCACGGAGCCCAGAGCAGTACTGAGGGGCTGAAATGAGGCTGCTGCTGGAGAAACTCGCCTGGCTTGGCAATTCCCAGTGGG
This sequence comes from Bombycilla garrulus, assembly GCA_013400315.1. Classification (NCBI taxonomy): domain Eukaryota; kingdom Metazoa; phylum Chordata; class Aves; order Passeriformes; family Bombycillidae; genus Bombycilla; species Bombycilla garrulus. Next base: position 94,601 of record VXBU01016051.1, on the reverse strand, counting down.
AAAACCAAATGTGCCGTGCAGGAGAAAAAGGCCGGGACAGAAAACTCGTGTCACTCCTGAAATAACGTTTCTGTCAAAAGAGGGGCTTGCTTTGAGCTGTAAAATTAAAATGTGAGGAAGTGGCAGGTAAAAGAAGCAGGGAATGGGTATAAGCTCCAAATTTCATGGATTTTGAAGCCTGCTGAGGATTACAGAATTCCCTACATGCACTTCTATTCAATTCCTTATTTGCTGTCAGCAAAGGCTGTAAGAAAGCAGAAACCAAAGTGATTTTGCTGATTATTGGCTACTTTGGGAACTCTTCCAGCAGTGCAGAGGAAGCCAATGTGTCTTTTGGCTGCTCCAAGCTGTGCCTGAAGGTTATGGAGGAACAGGTACGGGTGAGAAAAGACTCCCAGAGCTCTGCAGAGACCCTGGTCAGTGTGAGGGGAGGCTGGGGTGGTAAAAACCTGTCTTGGATTTGTTTTGGAGTTGATCTCTTAAGCCCCACATTCTCCTAAGCCCTGCAGGAGCAGCAGATGGGAAAGCCTGTGGAAAAAGCTGGGTTTTGCTGCTTGATCTTAACTCCTTGGCCAGATGGGAGCTCTTGTGTTCTGTCTCACAGCACCATTTGAATGGGGATGAGGTGATAAACCTGGGGGAGGGAGGGCTGCAGGGAATTCTTCTCCTGCCCTGGATGCAGGGAACAGCACTCAGGAACTGGCTGCGTGTGCTCTGCACGTCCCCTGCTCAGCTTGGCTCCCTGCAGCGCTGGGCACCTCCTTGTGCTGCATTTCCAGGAAATCTGCACTTGAGCCTTGCTCTGCTGGAGTCTCCTGAGCTTCAGTGTGAGCAGTGAAATCGCTCAGTGCTGTTTGAGTGCCCAGCCTGCCTCAGCTCCTCAGCTTCAGCCCCTCGGCTTCGGTCCAGCAGGCAAAGCAGGAGCCCAGGGGGAGAGCTGAGCCTTCAGCTGCTGGCAAAATGGATTTTCCTGCCATGGATTGAGAGCCAGTGCACCGGGAGAAAGTTTTTAAACCACTTTGATGCCAGTGTTAAAGGCAGCTGGGGCGTATTTCAGACTCTACTGGTTTCACCAGAGCCAGAGAGGTCACAGCAGGGTCAGTGAGGAGGAAGGTTGGATTTCCTGGTTGGAAATGCACGGATTTAGGGTGCAGCACACCTGTGCTATCAACAGCAGATTTGTGCTTTATTCTTTCTAAGATCTTCTGCTCCTTCCTTTTCTGTCTCTTAAAGGAACTGGCTACGTAAAGTGATCCCACATTTCACAGTAAAGCTGAGTTAATTTATTTAATTTCCCCCAAGTGTGAGGCTGCTCAGTGACACCCCACTTGCTAAGTGAGCAATGCCTTTGCTTATTGGTGATTGCTCCACGTGCCAGCAGCTCCGGGGGTGATGTCACCTCCTTGCTGTGGCCCATTAAAACCAAACTTTGGTTGAAGTGATCCCGAGGAATGAAGCAGAGTATTCCAAACCAGTCGGGGTTTGTTTTTTTGCTGTTTTTTGTCTCCATCCCCCTTTCCCTTGCTGCGGCTGACTTGGCTTGTGCTCGGTGCAGATCTGCAGCCCGTCACCTACTGCGAGCCGGCTTTCTGGTGCTCCATCTCCTACTACGAGCTCAACCAGAGGGTGGGAGAGACTTTCCACGCCTCGCAGCCCTCCATGACCGTGGATGGCTTCACCGACCCCTCCAACTCGGAGCGCTTCTGCCTGGGCCTGCTGTCCAACGTCAACAGGAACGCGGCCGTGGAGCTGACGAGGCGGCACATCGGTAACTGCTGCTGCCCCCACAAAAACCCCTCGGCACAAAACATCGTGATTAGCAGCTTTAGAACCCTGGGTGGGGTATTCCTCCCCTACAACAACACTAATTGTGGGGTTTTTTCACATGATCGTAACGCAAAAGTGCACCAAGGATGCAGAAATTGCTGCACATCAAAGAATTTAAACAATTTCACACGCTCCGTGTGTCTGGAGGGATGATAAGGATAATTTTGTGTTTCTTTTCCCTCCTGCACTGTTTCATTTTCTGTTTTATTTTCTGACTGGCCTTTTATAAATTGAAACTGAGTTCCTTGATTGTCATCTCAATTTTTGTTTTTCCTGCAAGGTCCCAGCCAATTTGTTTTCAGTGAAACTTGTGCTAAGTGGAACATCCCAAATTTCTGAAATTTTGCTGAAAGTAAATTACTTGTTCTTTACCATTTTCTGCTGACTCCTATTAAAAAAATGAACCTAATTTTTGTCCCAGTTTTCTCCCCTTTCCTAAGCAATAGGAGAATCCTCCCTCTTGCACAGGAGGATCTTTCTGCACTTGTTTTGAAGATTACTATACTCCAATCCCAAAACCCACCAAGATTCAGAAATCAGATTTTAAATGCAGCAGATTCTTTCTGCTCTATGGAAGGATGAAAGCAACATTCAAACAGGAATGAGAGGCCACAGCAAATGTTCATTTGAACAACAAAATATATTCTTCAACTTGGTTCCTTTATTAATTGAGATTTTAATGATTTGTGTAAATATCTATGGGCAATGTATATGTCTTTGTACACAAATTCATCTCCAGCAAAAGGCAAGGACTTGGAAGTGCTGTGGAATTTCATTCTAAATCATTGAGCAAACCCCTGAACAATTATGTCCAGCTGGGATGACTTTCAGGAGAAATGATGACTTTCATGTGTTGACTGATAGAAATAATGACTTTCATGTGTTAACTGATAGAACATTCATACAGAAAATACCAGCAGGTGTGTGTTTGGAGGGACCTGGCTGGGGCTGGAGGTACAATTCCAACTGGAATCGCTGCTCCTGCCTCCCTCAGCTCACCTGGCCCATGGAGCAGTTTATTGGAATGTCCAGTGGGATTGAGTTTCCATTCTTGGTAGCTGAGCTGCTGGTTTAGAGTTGGCTGAGGGATCTATCCCAGTCCCTGGGACATCTTTTCCCTCCTGAGGGATCTATCTCAGCCCTGGGTCACTTTTTCCCACCCTGAGGGAGCTCTCCTAGCCCTGGGGCAGTTTTACCCAGTGTTTTTCCCCCCCGAGGGATCTATCCCAGCCCTGGGGCAATTTTTCTCTGTATTTTTTGCTCTGAGGCAGTTCTTCCAGCCCTGGGGCAGTTTTTCTCCCCCTGAGGGAGCTCTCCCATCCCCTGGGGCAGATTTTCCTGTTGTTTTTCCCCCTGAGGGAGCTCTCCCAGCCCCTGGGGCAGTTTTTCCCTCCTTGAGGGACCTTATCCGAGCCCTAGGGCAGTTTTCCCTGGTGTTTTACCCCCTGAGGGATCTACCCTGTCCCCCGGGGTTCACTTTTCCCGCTGTTTTCCTCGCTGAGGGATCTACTCCATCCCCCGGAGTTCAGTTTTTCCCAGTGTTTTCCCCCCTGAGGAATCTATCCCGACCCTAGGGCAGTTTTTCCCGGTGTTTTCCCCTCTGAGGGATCTACCCCATTCTCCGGGGTTCAGATTTCCCCTGTGGGATCTATCCAACCCTAGGGCAGTTTTTCCCAGTGTTTTCCCCCCTGAGGAATCTACCCTGTCCCTTGGGGCTCACTTTTCCCGCTGTTTCCCCCCTGAGGGATCTACCCCGTCCACTAGAGTTCAGTTTTCCCGCTGTTTTCCCCCTTGAGGGATCTACCCCGTCCCTTGGGGCTCACTTTTCCCGCTGTTTCCCCCCTGAGGGCTCTACCCCATTTCCCGGGTTTCACTTTTCCCAGTGATTCTTCCCCTGAGGGCTCTACCCCATTCCCCGGGTTTCACTTTTCCCGCTGTTTCCCTCCTGAGGGCTCTACCCCATCTCTCGGGGCTCACTTTTCCCGCTGTTTCCCCCTGAGGGATCTACCCCATCTCCCGGGGCTCACTTCTCCCAATGTTTCCCCCCTGAGGGCTCTATCCCATCTCCCAGGTTTCACTTTTCCCGGTGTTTCCCCCCTGAGGGCTCTACCCCATCTCCCGGGCTCACTTTTCCCAATGTTTCCCCCCTGAGGGCTCTACCCCATTTCCCCGGGCTCACTTTTCGCGGTGTTTTCCCGCTGACCCCTCCTCTGTCCGTGTGCAGGCCGCGGCGTGAGGCTGTACTACATCGGCGGGGAGGTGTTCGCCGAGTGCCTCAGCGACAGCGCCATCTTCGTGCAGTCCCCGAACTGCAACCAGCGCTACGGCTGGCACCCGGCCACGGTCTGCAAGATCCCGCCAGGTAAGGGACACCGAGCGCTGCCGGGGACACCGGGGACACCCAGCACACCCGCGGGGTGGGTGCAGCCATCTCCAGGCTTCCACAAAAACCACAGAATGGGTTGGGTTGGAACGTCCCCGTCCGCACCTTCGGCCGCTCTGCTCAGAGCCCCGTCCAGCCCGGCCTGGAGTGATTCCAGGGGTGGGGAGTCCACGAATTCTTTGGGAAATGTATTTTACTCTTTTAGATTCCACTTGAGAATTGCAGAAGGGCATTTTTATAGCATAAGGGATGGAGGTAGTGCTGAAGGAAGCTGCTCCAGTGATGAGCGCTATGCTCATCCAACACAGCAGAGTGTTATCATAACAGAGCAGAATCTGCCACTTGTTCCTTCAGTGCTTTATTGTTGTATTGTAATTATCTCGTAGACACGTTGATAATTTTGTTTGTGCCTCTAAGTAATGGTAAGAAATTTCTCTGAATTTAGATTCACCCCTAATAGATTTCAATTGTTCCTTTTTTTCTGGTCTCTAGTAAAATCCCCTCCCTCCTCTGCGTGACCTAGTTTGTTCTAAAGAAATCACGTTTGCAGACACCTCGTTGTTCTGGTTACAGTCTAAACTTTTTGCTGAAAGATTACAAGATAATTTATTTCATCTATCTGGGAAGAAAAGTTAGATAAATGCAAAAAGCTGGCAAGAGAGGAGATGGAATTTGGTTATTTAGCTAAGCTTACACAAGCTGACTTCTTTACAGTTAAAAGCCTGTATATATTTAAAAACTGAAGTTCTTTGTTTAGAAATATTTGAATTCTTTTCTTTTGAGAGGAGATCCATACGCTCCAAGCTCTGGCCCATCCTAATGGGTTTCCTTTCTCAGATGCAGCTGCCAGTGCTGCAAATTATGACTTAATTCTCCACCACATCACAGGAGTCCACCCTGACTGGAGTCAACATCTGCAGACATGAAAAGCCCACATTTCCGCTCAGGCGCAGTTTTTGGATGCCAGCTCTCCCCACTTTTGCCACAATCTTTGGCCTCCTCTCTTTCAAATCTTTGCTGCGTTTGAAGCAGTTTCTTCATTGCCTTGTTGACAGGATCGAGTCGTTCCCACTCTTCCCCAAGGAGGGATCTGCTCCTGAGGGCTGGGATCCAGCCCTGGGATCCTCCTGGAGTTTATTGCTCCTTCCCTGAGCTCAGCCTGGCCCTGACACTTTCACCCTTCAGACTCCCTGAGCCTGCAGCCCCTGGGCTCTTCCCCGATTCCAAAGTGGGCAGTGCTTCCTGCAGCTGCTGTGGTCACCCTTTGCTCCACACCAGAAGAGGAGGCTCACAAGTGATTTCTAGCAAAACACAATTTATCCCACTCCAAATGTTGTTTTTCAGCCTTGGCCCATGTGTAATCCCAGCTGAGCCTTAGCTGAGTGCCTGGTTTCAGAGTTCAACTTGATTCTGGTTATCTGGGAGAAAGCAAACGTAGCAACACCTTTTAAAAGAATGGGACATTTATTTATATATCTAAACTATGAAGGATGTTATAATATTTCACCTTTTCCCTTAAGAACAGTTGTTCTCAGACGTTTAGCTGGGACTGAACATCAGGGAAAATCTTCAGTTTTGAAAAGGAAAGAGGTTGGAGAGAGGATTTCAGCAGGAGCAGCCCTGCCAGCAGCACTGGCAGCCTCTTCAACCCTCAGAGCTGCTTCCTGGTGTGCCAGAGTGGTTTCACTTCACAGCTTCCCATTTCTGTGACAGCCTCCGTGTCAGTCCAGCACCAGGGAGCTCCTGTTTTATTCTGTCCTTCCTCCCCTCCAGGCCCTGCAGGGCTGTCTGCTGCTGAGGGTTCACAGTCAGGCTTTCATTTACATTAGGAAGGGAACAGTGTCCAGGAGAGAGAAGGAGGTTCCCCAGCAGGATCCCCAGCCTGCTCTCTCCACTCACAATCTGCTGGGGGGCTCAGCACTCAGAACTCTCCTTTTCCTTCTTCCTGTGACAAGTTCCTGTCTCTGGGCTCTGAGGACACGGGAAAGCAGCCTCTGAAAGAGCCAGAATTCCCAATCCCATCAAGCCAACACCTTGTCCTTTCCCCAGGCTGTAACCTGAAGATCTTTAACAACCAGGAGTTCGCGGCGCTGCTGGCGCAGTCGGTGAACCAGGGCTTCGAGGCCGTGTACCAGCTGACCCGCATGTGCACCATCCGCATGAGCTTCGTCAAGGGCTGGGGCGCCGAGTACAGGTGGGCATCACCTGGGATCTGCTCCTGCTGCCCTCAGTGCCAGCTGGGAGAGCCCTGCAGGGATGTCACTGCTCTTTGGGAAGGGTTGGGGATCCTGGGATCTGCTGCTGCACCCTTTGGTGCCAGCTGGGAGAGCCCTGCAGGGATGTCACTGCTCTTTGGGAAGGGTTAGGGATCCTGGGATCTGCTGCTGCACCCTTTGGTGCCAGCTGGGAGAGCCCTGCAGGGATGTCTCTCCTCTTTGGAAAGGGTTGGGGATCCTGGGATCTGCTGCTCCACCCCTCAGTGCCAGCTGGGAGAGCCCTGCACAGTGTTTGAAAGAGGGGAATCAGCCCAGTGGCTGCTCAGGAACACAGATGGGTTGTGGCTCTCAGGAACGGGTTGGGGTCTGGTCTCTTTTTGGGATACACCACGTGTGGTAGGAACCAAGAGCTTTACCTGGAGCACACAGATAAATCCTCATGGCCCATGCAGGAAACATGACTTATTTTCCTTAAAATTAGATGTGGTTTGGGTAGTTTGTCTTAAGACTGCACTTCTATCAAGACAGGATTATAGAATCCTGGAATGGTTTGGCTTGGAAAGGACCCTAAAGCCCATCCAATGCCATGGACAGGGACACTTTCCAGTGTCCCAGGGTGCTCCAGCCTGGCCTTGGGCACTGCCAGGGATCCAGGGGCAGCCTCAGCTCACCACCCTCACAGGAATTCCTTCAGAACCTCACCACCCTCACAGGAATCCCTTCCCAATGTCCCATGCATCCCTGTCCTCTGGCAGTGGGAAGCCATTCCCTGTGTCCTGTCCCTCCATCCCTTGTGGAAGTACAGTGTGAGTGTTTCCTAGGGGTTGGGTTTAGTGCTTCTTTTATCAGGAACTAATGGGATTAAAATAAAAGCAGATTGGCTTAAAAAACTTCTATTTGAAATAAAAAACCTGTGAGAATTGCTGCAAAATTATAGTTTAAATATTACAGTTAAAATTACAGTTAAATCTCCTGATCCTTTCCTTAGGGCTTGCCATAGGGTGAGTGGGAGCAGCAGGATCACTGTTTTTCCCAGTGAATAGTGAGGCTGAAATGCAGATGCAGGAGGTTTGGTGTGTGGGATGGATGATGTGGGTGCTCTGAGCCCACAGGACACTGGAGATGCTGTGGGAACAGTTTTCCACAGCTTTGCTGTCACCCCACTGGTGAGCACACACCCGAGGGACAGCAACCAGGGACGGATGGCACAAGCAGGGGAGATGAAATTCAGCAGAAAATGGGTGTTGTTTCCTGAGAGGGAAAGCTGGTGAGGATTTAAGCCCAGAGTGATGTGGGAATATTTGACTCTGCACCCTTTAAAGCCGTGGCCTCACTCGCTGCCGTTCCGGGGCTGTGCAGGAGCAGGAGCTGGAGCCAGGCCCTGTGCTTTNAACCAGGGACGGATGGCACAAGCAGGGGAGATGAAATTCAGCAGAAAATGGGTGTTGTTTCCTGAGAGGGAAAGCTGGTGAGGATTTAAGCCCAGAGTGATGTGGGAATATTTGACTCTGCACCCTTTAAAGCCGTGGCCTCACTCGCTGCCGTTCCGGGGCTGTGCAGGAGCAGGAGCTGGAGCCCGGGCCCTGCGCGTCGCTCTGCCCCTCTCTTCATTTCTGCAGATGTTTGGAGTCCATTTTGTTTTGAAATCATCCTGAGCTGGGGCCAGAGCAGCTCAGGGCTGGCTCCCAGCCAGGCCCTAATGAGCTCCAGACGAGCGTGACTTACGGAAAGGAGGGATCCCCGAGGGGCTGCTCTCCCCATCCTGCCCTCCCTGGCACGGAGCTCTCCACCTCATTCCGAGCTGCAGATGTTCCTGGGGGAGCACCCAGAGAGCCCTTCCCTGATTTGGGCAGTCTGGATGGGGGTGTTCAGTGCTCCTCGGTGCCGGGGAACGGGGAGAAGCCAATCCCACGAGCAGCCTGTGATGGAGAGGGACAGGGATGGTGCTGGGAGCTCAGAGCAGCCCCCCCCAGGCACGGGATCCTCTTTGCAACCCTGCTTTGTGCCTGGGTCCCACAGATTTCAGGTTCTCCCTCCCACCACCAGATTCCAAGGACAGCTTCTGTGGGAAGTGGGGGTGTAAGCAAGGCTGTTCCCAGGCTGTTCCTCTGCTCTGTAATCTCCCTCCTCCACAGCAGCTGGAACAAAACCTCGGCCGTGCCTCAGCAGAGGAGGGAGAGCCCCTGGCTCCACGTCTTGGTGTCTCCCTTCTCTTCTTCCCCATCTCTGTGTGCTTTCTCTGGAGATACCCGTGGGCTCTGGGCTCAGGGAGGGTGACAGAGGAGGGGAACAGGGATTTGTGCAGGGCAAGGTCAGAGCAGGTGAGCTTTTCACAATAAAAAGTGAATACCCTTGTCTTGTGCATAGGGAAACTGAACATGTGAACACCGACCTTGCTGTCTAACTAGGACAGGTCTACAAAGGATTTTGCTTAGATCAGCACCTTCCTTTCCCTTCATGGAATCAGCTGCCTGTTCCCAGAGATCTGAGCAGCAAACAGCAAGCTGCTGCTGTGGGATCATAACAAACATGAAGGGATAAGGTGGGTTTTTAAAAGGAATCAGCAGGCTGTTGCAGAGGAGGGACGCTGCTTTGGGCAGGACGGTTGTGTGAGCAGGAAGGAAGGCTCAGGAGCTGGGAAGCCTTTTTTATCTTTGTTCTGTGGCTCACGTGGGTGTTGTGTGCTCTCTCTCCCCCTGGCAGGAGGCAGACTGTGACCAGCACTCCCTGCTGGATCGAGCTGCACCTCAACGGGCCCCTGCAGTGGCTGGACAAGGTCCTGACACAGATGGGCTCCCCCAGCATCCGCTGCTCCAGCGTCTCCTAAGGAAACCCTCCTGGGGGCCCACGGGGGAGCAAAGACTCTGCAAAACCTTAGCAAAGGCGTAGTAAACAACTCCCCACTTACTCAAGAGATGAGAAAAAAAAATCTGCTTCGAAAACAAAAAAAAAGAAGTGGGTTTTCTTTGTTTTGTTGTTGTTTTTAAATACCCATTTAAGCCACTTCCACTGAAACTGTCGGCACTTTGGTCGGGATGCTCCGGGGCCGCTGCAGTTGGAATTTGGAGCTGGAGTTGGTGAGGATCAAGAGCTGGACGTGGATTCAGTGGAGAGCAGGCAGTGCCAGCCTGGCTCTGGGCTGTGGGAGTGCACAGGAGCCACCCCAGCTCCCAGGAAACTTCCCTTCCCTCACACAGCTCCGGGCTCCTGCAGCATCCCAGGAGCAGCAGAGCCTGAGGGAATCCAGGACGGGAACAGCAGAGTCTGAACTCCAGGATGGGAACAGCAGAGTCTGGAACTACTGGATGGGAACAGCAGAGCTTGTGGAAATCCAGGATGGGAACACCAGAGTCTGGAACTCCAGGATGGGAACAGCAGAGCTTGTGGAAATCCAGGATGGGAACACCAGTCTGAACTCCAGGATGGCTCCTGCTCCTGCAATCCTTCACCACTCACCTGATCCACACTGCACTGCAGCAGCAGGGGAATGAGGCATTTCCAACACCCAAAAGAACAAATTCCCCCAGGAATGCTCTGAGAAGGAAGGAGAGGAGTTTCCCACACTCCAGCAGGGAGGCAGAGCCTTGCCTGGTGGTTCCCATGGAGCAGAAGGGCCAGGCTGAGGCTCTCTCTGGTGCTGCTGCAGCAGTTTTTGACTGGAGCTGCTCACAGAGGGAGAACTGTCCCTGCTCTGCTCTCTGCACTGTGTCTGCAGCACCACAGCAGCTCTGGGCTGTGATTCCAGCCTGGCTGGCAGCGAGGAGCAGCCCTGCAGGGGATCCTGTGCTGTCACAGGCACAGCCAGGACATCTCAGGCACAGCCAGCCCTCTGGTGGAACTTGTTCCAGCTGATGGAAATGCTCTAAGATGGGTTTTAGCCTGGAGAAATCGGGAGAGTGTGTATTTACTTGTATTATAAAATGTTCATTTTAAACATTCATGCTCCAGACTGTTTAATATTTTTTATCCCTGCAGCAACTGTCGTGGCAAACAACTTCCACAACTGGAAAAAAACCCTTTAGCACTTGTTTTTATGGTTCACATTTGCCAAATAAGTCTCATAACTTTGTCAGTGCTGTCCAATTATCTGTTTCTTTATATCTGCAGTGAATATCTTATACATTTGTGCCAAAATATTAGAGGGGGAGGGGAGAAAGTGATAATCAGTTTCCTATGGAAATCTTTTTTTTTTTTTTTTCTTGTTTTTTATCTATGAAAGACAAGCTGGCTGTGGCTGTGGGAAGGACTGACTGGGATGGACTTGAGGATGGTTTTGATAAAGCTTTAGTCCTGCAAACTTCTGATCCACTGGGGGAACTGATTGGATCAAACACCCACCAGGAATTTCCATGCACCTCCTTTTCCAGCTGCTTTTCCTCTGGGAGCTCTGCCAGCCTCTCCTGGTTTGCCAAACCCCAGCACTCCTGGAGCTGAGGGGACCACGACAGATGCCAGAGGCCACTGCTGCTGCTTGAGATGCAGATGAAGGGATGGTGTGGGGAGTTTCCTTCCAGAAACAAGGATACCTTGTTGAAACCTCAGAAATGCAAATGCTTAGGAAGACTCTCGGTGCTGGATGGTGACACAGGACACAGGAATATCCTCTGGACTGCAGCTGTTCTGTGCAGCACAGCAGAAGCAGCACTGGGGCTTTCAGGGTGTTTGATTTGTTAAATTTTACAGTGTGTCTGATCTGAGTTACATCTCTGGCTGCACAGACTGGGGAAAGAAGAGATCTGTATAAAATGGGATTTTTTTGGGCCATTTACAAAGCAGGTCTGGTGTCACCATGGATTGGTTCAGCACTGGTTCAGAGACAGGTTTCTAACACAGCTGTAAAGAAAAATTTATCCTGAATTTTGTAGAAATATTTCACTTTTGGCAATATTTCATTTTGATTTAAATAAGAGGGGGAAAAATCTGCTCTGTAAAATGGCCCCGGGTTTCCCCCATGAGTGTTTTATTTGCTTATTTTGGTGACAAATGTTGTTGGTGGTGTCCTCATAATCACTGAGGAAATTGGACTCTGGTGCCTCCTGCATTAACCACAAAAATGACATCTGAAATTCCAGAGGCAGGGATTCCAGGTGATGGTGTGAGCAGGAGCCCAGCCTGATCCACGACTGGGAATCAATCCCAACTTTAATATGAAATTTGCACACAGAGTCACCTCCTCAGCCAGCCTGGATTTCCGCTGGGAACCAGAGCTCCAGCTCCTTGCTAAAGGATAATTAATTACTGACCATTATTAATTGAGGCCTTTTGAAACCCAGCATTCAGAGCAGCATAAAAACTTTGGTTAATCTCCCCTCATCATCCCTTAAGTAAAATGACTTGCAGTGGAAAATGTGAGCTGGCCCAGCAGTGCAGTGACATCAGGGGGGGATTATCTCCACTCCAGCATTAATTTCCTCTCTCCCCTTTGCTGCTCACTGATCCACGACAGTCTGGGGGTGCTGGAGCACCTTGGGGAGCCCAGCACAAAGGAGGGATGGGGCTGGGGTGTCCTGGGTGGTCACAGCTGCAGAGGGCCAGGAATTCTGTTCCTGTGGCCACCAAGGACAGGAGCGGGGCTTGGGCTGGGGCTGCTGGAGCTGCAGGGCCCTGAGGGCACGGGAGGCTTTGTTTGATTTCTCCTAGAACTTGATTAAAGCTCAGAGGGATGGGAGCAGCCTGCCCTGGCTCGGATTGCAGCTCCAGGCTGGAATATCCTCTGATGCCATGGCAGGCTGGGCTCCTTTCACCAGGATTTCACCCAGTTTTGTTCCTCCAGAGCCAGCAGCAGGACCTTGGACTCTTGTCTTGGTGTGGCTGCACAGCAGGGCCTGGCTGCTGGCAGAGGACACAGGGCCCTGTGCTTTCCCAGGCTCTGGTGATCCGTTTATTGTTCATCTACTGAATTGTATTTTGTGTTAAGCTTGTCTTAGGAGTAATCCAGTGCTGTCCATTTGATTTAATCTCCAGCAGTCAGTGTGCACATGCACAGAGATGGAGAAATCCCCTCCTGAAGCAATTCCTGCAGCTCTGGCTGTCCCGAGTGCCAGGAAAAGGCCGAGGGAGCCCCTGAGTTCCTCAGAGTTTCCTCCCCCTTGGATCAGCGTGGCTGAACCCTGCGGGATCCTCTGCAGGGTGAAGGACGTTCAGGACTCATCTCCTGTGCCTGGAGCTGCTTCCCGACTGGAAAAGCAGGAAGAGCCCGGCCCAGGGAAGGATTCAGCCACACCACACAGCACCCAGGAGCTCTCCTGCTTCTCTGGGCTGCTGGAGAGGCACGAGGATGGAATTCTGTGGCTGTGCTAAGCTGGGATGAGAACCAGGCCCTCTCTGCTGGCCGCCTGAGCCGCGTGGTTGAGAAGTTCAATGTTTTTTACTATGTACTTGCTTTTGTATTTATGTGTCTTTCTCAAATATTCTGATGAATCCAATATTTAATTTTTAGCAGAAGGGGCAATGAAGGACTCAGAGTATTAACTCTTCCATCTGCTCCTTTCTGATGATTGCTGGGAATGAGGAGTTTGTGATGTGAGAACAGAGCTGAGCACAAAGTCCTCGAGCCCTCAGGAGCCTGGGTGATGCTGCTGAGGCTTTAAAAACCAAAACCTATTCCTCCAGAGCTGCTTGGGTCATCTTCTGCCCCTTCTAGGCCTGGCTGGTTCCTCTTTGCTCCCTGCAGACGAGGTGGGTTTGTGCCAGGCTGGCTGCAGCCCCGCGTGTCCGTGCTGGGACAGCCCAGCCCTGTCCCCACACGGATCCCCAGGAGCTGTTTGTGCTCAGAGTTTGAGTTCCTGCCCGGCTGTGCCACTCCTGCTTCCCCTGCAGCTTCACTGCGTTTGTTACTCGAGGCCTGTCCCATGTACGCCTTTCCAGTGGAACTGTAAGGTCTGGTTTTGACGTTTTAATAAACTTTGATTTGAAAACTGAGGCTCGTGAGCAAATCAGGCTGTTGGAGGAATGTGTTCAAGGACACAGATTGGCAGTTTGGGGTGTTGCCATGGCAGGTGATTGGGACACAGCAGCATCCTCAGCACTGCAGGTCCTTCCCAGTAAAGAACTCAGGGACGGGTAAGACCCTCGTTCTTTTTACAGCTGGGACAGTTTTGTTCAAGAACTTGAAGCCAAATATATAAAAAATCATTAAAAAATTGCATTTAGTTCTTTTAACTAAAAGGACTCTTGGGTGAGTAGAAGTGGAGTTCTGTGCTCCAAAGGATTTACTGTCCAATTGCTGGGGGTCAGACACGGCTGAGCATTCACGTGTTCAAACTGCCACAGGAATTCCACTCAGGGCTGGGAAATGGGGAGCAGTTACCAGATCAAAGAACTGGGGAGCTCCATTATCAGCTCAGGGGATTGGGGAGCTCCATTATCCACTCAGGGAATTGGGGAACTCCATTATCCACTCAGGGAATTGGGGAGCTGTTACAGCTCAAAAAACTGGGGAGCTCCATTATCAGCTCAGGGATTTGGGTGCTCTGTTCCCAGCTCAGGGGATTGGGGTGCTCTGTTCCCAGCTCAGGGATTTGGGTGCTCTGTTCCCAACTCAAGGATTGGGGTTCTCTGTTCCCAGCTCAGGGAATTCGGGTGCTCTGTTCCCAGCTCAGGAGAGCAGGAGCTCCCCAGATGAGCGTTCACTGCTCAGTCTGCAGTGTCCTATCCCTGAATTCCTGCGGTGTCTCCATGGAGGAGCTGCAATTCCGTGCTGCAGACACGAGTCCAGCCAGTAAATCCTGGAGAAAAACCTTAAGGAGCAGAGATCCCTCCCTCCCATCCTGATGAGCCGTTCCATGGCTGCACCGTGCTGCTGGTGGAAAACTTTTCCCGATGAACCCCCAGCTGGAATTGTGGAATTTTGGAATCGTGGCTGTCACTCGGTGCTGAGCCGAGGTCTCCGCAGCGCTGCCGCTGCCCCGGGGCAGAATTCCAGCAGGGCAGGTGCCAGCCCGGGGGATGAGGGGCGGGCAGGGCAGGTGCCAGCCCAGGGGACGGTGACAAATAAATCCCTGGCATTTCCATGGCAGGCGCTCCCCGCGCGGCAGCCAAGGCACACCGCGATCCGCGCTGTGAACTCCTCGCGGCCCCCTGAGGGTTTCGCTGGAATTCTCCGCTTTTGGGTTGTTTTTCCTGACGGGATTTACGAGAACGCTTTTTCCGCTCGGGTTTCCAGCCGTGTGGTAATGAAGGGTCCGGTCCAGGCTTTGTGCCGGGCTTGCCAGAGCTCGAGCAGGCTGCAGAGGATCCGTGCAGAGCTGGGGGTTCTGCTGCTGTCACCTGGATTCCAGAGTCCCGATCCTCCCCATGGAAACGGGGAACGGAGGAATGAAAAACCTCACGGCCTGAGGCAAAACGCAGAGTGAGCTGCCACGGCTGGGATGTGCGGTTCAGCCAAAGCTGGGTGATGGGGGGGAGAGGGAGGGAGAACTTTGCCATCCCAGAACTGCAGCTCCCACCCGGGACAAGGAGCTCAAAGCTGGAGCTGGCCCTGCCCCTGGCAGGGTGAGACTGGGTGGCCTTCAAGGGCACTTCCAACCCAAACCACTCCGGGGTTCTGTGGAATCCAACTGGGAATTCTTTTGTTGCTGCTTCACAAAGAGAAACTGAGTGCAGGCACAACTTTGCTTTTCCACGAATGCCCCTTTTATTCATTTCTGTAACTTCTTATTTTGTAAAGAAATTCTGTAGCCAAACCCAAAGGGTCTCTTCAGAAAAACCCCAAACAACCCACAAAGAAAATGAACCACCAGCAAAGTAAACCTTGATTTTAAACCACAACACAACAACCTCAAAGGATCATTATTTCCCAGTGTCTCCAGCCACACTTCCTGCCTCCATGATTTGTGCCCCTACAAACAAGACCCATATTTACAATAAATCACATCTGAAAGAGTTCTGAGTATGGCAGTGAGCTGCTGCTACCTCATAAAAAGGCAGCAAAGCTCCGGGTTTTAATTTATATGATCCCATTAAATTTAAAAAGTCACATCTCTATCACATGTCTAAAGAATGGGTTTATAAAGACCATTGTTTTCTTCACTGCCTCCACTCCATTCTCTTGGCACTTTGGCCATTTATCACATTGCACAACAAAGGTTTAGAAAGATGCAGAAAGAATCTGCAGCTACCACGGAGCCAAGAGGGAAACCATTCCCTGCTTGGAATGAGGCACCTCCAGGTCTGGGACATTCCCTGTGCTGGAAGAGGTGTGGAGAACAGAAGGGGGAGTCACAGCAAGGCCCAGAGCTGCTTGGGAAGGTGTCCTTGCCCTGGCAGGCGTTTCCTTGGGTGTCTCTGAGTTCCAGAATTCTCCCAAACCAGGCGTTTCATTGTGGGGAGCTCCTGCTCAGGCTTCAGCTGAGAAACACTCCCCAAAGTGCCCACCAGGCTTCAGTTCTTGTCCTTGAGAAGTTCTGACCCAGGAAATGATTCCCAGCATTCCAGGAAACGATGATTTACATTCACCTTTGCTTCAGCATTAAAAGAAGATTCAAGGAGCACTGTGAAAGTGCCTGCAGGATGTAAAGCCATCCAATAATTTATGACTAGATTCCTGCGTCCTGGGAATTCAGGGGACATTGGAAAAGTTAACTTTGAAATTCCTGAGGGTGCCTAACCGGGTGGATTTTCAGAGGGATAAGGAAAAGTTCTTGGGGCCAGACTCTTCCCTTTGGGATCTGCTGGATCCTCTTCCCACAGATCCAGTGCCTGTGCCTGCAGCAGAGGAGCCAGGGGGCATCTCCCCTTCCTTCCATGTCCAGATTCCAGAGGCTCTGTGTCCTGTACTGCTGTGGAAGTGACGTGGGCTCCTCCAGGAAAAGGGAATTCCTCCTGAGCCCCGTGCTGATGGGCACACAGCAGCTGAGCACACGCAGGGGTTTGGGATCCCAGCTGGAGCTGAGGAGCTCAGTGCGCTCTGCCAGGCTTTGCAGGAGCTCTGGGCAGGGAGTGCCACCCCTGGAGCAGCAGCAGCCATCTGGCATTTTGTGCCAAGTTTAGTTTCTAACGGGAATCCAGGGAGTGTGGAGAACACCTGACATTCCAGGGAAGGCCCCCATCCTTACACAGGCAAAATCCAGCCGGGATCCAAGCCTGGGGCTGCTTGGAAGGGCTCTGGCACTTGGCACTTGGCAGCCCTGGCACTTGGCAGCCCTGGCACAGCAGCCCCCACAGGGCACAGCTCAGCACCTTCCTCCTCATGGCTCATCCAAACCTGGCCAGTATGAACTGGGAAAAGCTCCACAAAACCACCCAAGAGCCCTGCAGCTGGAAAATGGAGATTGGAATTCAGGAGTCGCTTCCCAAGCCCCAGCACTGAGTGCAGAGATAACTGGGAGCACTTCTGTTTATTTAAACCCCAGAGAGGAAATCATAAAACTGTTCATTTGAAAAATGTAAACTCAGCACCATTTCCTTGAGCCACACACGTGGCACCTTCCAAAGAGCTCAGAGAGGAGACAGCACAGGCAGACAAAGGCTCTGCATCAGGAGATGGTGTGGAATGTGGAATGTGGGGAATGCTGGCACCAGGGGAAGCAGCTACAGCTAAGTGGGGTTTTTGGCAACGAACACTAATTCAGGGAAGGATCATTCCTTTAGGATTGCTCTGGCACTTCCAGCTCCAGAGGAATTCAGTTTTCTTCATCCGAGGAGAGACCTTCAATCTCATCCCTGTCCCCTCCAATCGCCATCCAGAAGGCTTTGGCCACCTATAATGGCAAAAAAAATGGGAAAGGGACAAAATTCCCATCAAATGACTGAAGGTTGTGTATTTCCCATCCAAAGGGAAGAAACTGAGCAGCAGCAGAATCTGGCAGCCAGGTGTGTAAGTGCAACACATCCTCTCTGGGGTTAGGGAATTTCACAGAGGCAATGATTCAGGTCATGGGAGGCACCTGTGACACAAACCTGTGCTGTTTAAGGCATCATTAAATCTTCCAGGAGATCCAGACTTTTCCATTGATTGAGGAAGCTGGGCAGCACCCTCAGTGACTGCAGGGCTCTCAGCTCAGAATTCAGAAAGGGGAAAGCCTTTTTTTATGGCAGTGGGGTGGAATGAGATGATCTTTAGGGCCCCTTCCAACCCAAACCAGTCCAGGATTTTATGCTTTTCTGGTATTTCAAACTTCCAGGTTTTTCAATTCCTGGGAGATACCTGACAAGTCTTCCCTAGGACTGTGTGGTTTTTATTCTCACTACTCTTAATCCAGAACTCTCCAGGAGCAGCAACTGTGGCTTGGAAAGAAAAAACCCATTTGATTGATTTCCACCCCAGTTCCCAGAGCTCACCTTCTCTGCGTGCAGCTTCCTCTGCTCGTGAGGCAGCGTGGCAGCTTTGTCTGTGGGGAGGGAGAGGATTTGGGCTGTGAGCTCAGGAGTGAGCAGGGACAGAAACACCAGAAACATCTCCTGTACCTGGATTTGGGGAATTCCAGGAGCACCTCCTGCAGCTGGATTTGAACTCCAGGAGCACGTCCTGCACCTGGATTTGAACTCCAGGAGCATCTCCTGTACCTGGATTTGAACTCCAGGAGCATCTCCTGCATCTGGATTGGGGAGTCCAGGAGCACCTCCTGTACCTGGTTTTAGGAGTTCCAGGAGCACCTCCTGTACCTGGATTTAGGAACTCCAGGAGCTCCTCCTGCACCTGGATTTGAACTCCAGGAGCAACTCCTGCACACCTGAAATTCAGAACTCCAGGAGCACCTCCTGTACCTGGATTTGAACTCCAGGAGCATCTCCTGCAACTGAAATTCTGAACTCCAGGGGCACCTCCTGCTCCTGGATTTAGGAGCTCCAGGGGCACCTCCTGCATCTGGACTGGGGAGTCAGGAGCACCTCCTGCAGCTGGATTTGAACTCCAGGAGCATCTCCTGCATCTGGATTTAGGAACTCCAGGAGCATCTCCTGTACCTGGATTTGAACTCCAGGAGCATCTCCTGCACCTGGATCTGAACTCTAGGAGCACCTCCTGCCCATGGATTGGGAACTCCAGAAGCAACTCCTACATCTGGATTTGAACTCCAGGGGCACCTCCTGCAGCTGGATTTAGGAGCTCCAGGAGCACCTCCTGCATCTGGATTTGAACTCCAGGAGCATCTCCTGCACCTGGATCTGAACTCTAGGAGCACCTCCTGCCCATGGATTTAGGCAACTCCCAGGACAACATCTGCTGCTTTCAAGAGCATGATCAAGATGAAGGGTAAAGGAATGGAAAGAGCAGCTGCTTCTAGAGGACTTGAGGCAGGAGAAGAGGAATTTCACATCTTCCCAGCTCATTCCTGGCTCTCTCTGAGCCCCTGAGGGAGGTGCCAGAGCTCAGATCCATCTCTCCTGGTGCGTTACCTTTCATTTCTTTCAGCTTTGAGAAGAGCCTTTCGAAGTTCTCCAGGTCTGCATCCCTCGTGGTCAGGCTGGCCAGCTCCTGGATGTCCATATCCAGCATGGGATCTGAAAAACAGCTTGGTTGAGGAGAAATCATTCTGGTTTCTCAGCAGAAAACCAGGATTTTAACAGCTGCAAATCCCATTTGCAAATTCCAGTGTCACAGGAGAGAAAGAAACATTTACTGATTGCTCATACAGACAAATCACGGCACTGTTACAGTGGTGATTAATTTTATGGAAGGAATTTTTGGGTGCCCAGAGCAGCTGTGGCTGCCCCTGGATCCCTGGCAGTGTCCCAGGCCAGGCTGGAGGGGGTTTGGAGCACTCTGAGATAGGGGAAGGTGTCCCTGACATGGCAGGGGGGGAATGGGATGGGCTTTAAGGTCCCTTCCAACCCAAAATATTCCAGATTCCAAGGTTTTGTGACACATTACGTGTGAGTTCATGCAGTATTTTAAGATTTCTTGCTGATTCCAGAATGATCTGTCCGGAATCAGCCACAAAGTGAATCCAAGAGTGCTGAGCTGTGCTGAGACCACAACAAACACTGAGATCTCACACCCAGCTGGTGAGGAAGTCCCATCCCCTGGAATGCTGCAATGATTTCAGGGTTTTCCCTCAAAGCCCTTTTCCCTGAGCAGGGGCTCTGTGTGTCCCTGGCAGGTGTGGAGCTCACCTGCAGCACTGTCAGGCTCCAGGCTGTTGGTGCCAGCTCCATCCTCTCCTCCATCTTCCCTGTCTCCTGGGTTGGACTGTCAGGAAACAAAAAATATTTCAGGATCCAGCAATGCATGAAAAAAACCACCAGCAGCAAATCAGGTGCTTCCTGCTTTTCCTTCAAAACTTTGCACTTTTTCTCCAAGTGTTACTGCAAAATCTGTGCCATGAAAAGCCACTTCTGCACCACTGGAAATTGGTGCTGCAGGAAGGGGTTTTGGGATGGATTTGTTGAGTTGTTTTTTTTTTTTCAAATAACACCATGAAATGACAGGTTTTGCTCTGCCCAAAAGGGGATAATTTGGGTTTAATCAAACCCATCCTGAATGGAGCTTTCAGTGCTCTTTCCTTTGGCTCTGTGGCACAGAGGGGAGATTCCAGGCAGCCCCTCATGGGTGAAGGGAGGGCAGAGCAGAGCAGGAAGCTGGAATTAATTACTGGAATTACTGGAATTACTGATTACCTCTGTCTCCAGGGTCTCTTCACAGCCACGGCTCCTGTTTGCTCCTGCCAAGGTGCTGAGGAGACCAAAGCCTTGGGTCCTGTCTGCAAACAAAGCACAAAGTGCAAAATTACTGCAAACACTGGGACTGGCCAGCTGGGAGAGGGAGTATTTCACAGCACCACGGAAAACTGGGAACTGTGCACTTGAAAAGAGATTTTAAGCAGAAATTTCACATCATCTCTAAGCTTTAAACTGTGTTAGCAACATTTACTGTTAAATGTTCCTCCCAGGGAGGAGATGTGTGAGCCACAGGAGATGGGGGATCTTTTCAGAGCTTGTTGGAGTCTCTGCTCTGTTGGGATCTGAGCTGTAAATTCCAAACGAGGCAGCTGGAAAATCCAAAGCAGAATTTGCTGTTCCTGGTGCCCAGGTTTAACCTCCATGGGAAGCAGCCCCAAGTTTGAGGCTGGATTCAGGAAAGGCAACGAGAGCCTTTGCTCTCACATTGTCTGAACACAACAATAATGGCAAAGAAAATTGTTCAGTATCTAATTCAGAATTCTTGGGTGGATTCATTCATCAAATCCAGGGTTTCTTTTCCCTACTGCTGGCCTAGGGTGTATCTCAATGCTGATTTCAAACCCAAGCAGCCATCTAAGATAATAAATGTACTGCAGTATTTTTAATTTAAACTGGCTGTATTTTTAAACCTGTTTTATATAAAAAATATGTGCACAATGGGTGATGTGATGAGGTGCTTTTTACTAAGTCAGATTTTTTCTAAGTCAGTTTACTACTCAATACAAACTGGCCTTGCACTGAGTAGTAAATATTTGCAGTTACACAAGGCACTCAGGAGATTTTTCTGCAAAGCTTTGTATTTTAGTCAACTAAAACTGAAATAATGTGAAGTTATTGTACCAGAAATAGCCAGGAAACAACGACTTCTGCCAGAAGAAAGATTTAATATTACTTTTTAAAAGAAGTATGTTCTAAATTATTACACTCATGACTAAGCTCTAGACTCAACTGTTGAGGTGATGTCATTTGGATGCTCTGTCCAAATTTCCTTGCCATTTCTCCAGACTCCCATTTTGAGGGGCTGGATGTGTAACTGAGCCTATCCAGCACTCACATAAACACATCTCCACGAGAGAATTCCTGAGTCCCCAGTGCCCGTTCCCTGCTCCTGCAGCTGAGCAGTTCTGCCCCATCCCTGGCAGGTTTTTGGGGGCACTGGCTCTGCTTTTCCCCCTTTTGCTGCTTTAACAGCTCCCTGGCCATAGGGGAGGGAAGGAGTGAATCAGTGGAGCTGAATGAATCCCCTGGAAAATGTTTGGCCGCCCATGGAGTCCATCAGGTCGGTGAACAGGAACTGGAGAGTGAAAGTTTGGGATTTGCAGCCCAAAGCAAAGCAGTTCCCCCAGGTTCCATGGGGCTGAGCACAGAGCTGGCTTTGGGGAAGCCGTGAAATGCACATGGAGCCAATTTCTGAGTCACCTCCAGCAAGGCTGGACTCTGAAGTGCAGAATGTCCTGGCCAGAGAACATTCCCACTCTGGCAGAGGGGTGGATGCAGTGATCTCATCACAGACCTCGTTCTAGCTGGGATTAGAGTTTGTCCCGCACAGAAAAATGGCAGTGGCTCCATATTCCCTCCTCCAACACTACAGAACCCCAGCCAGAGTTATTACAGATGTCATCCCTTGCTGAAAAACCTGGAATGTGCAGCAGGCATCTCTGAACAGCAGCTATTTGTCCCTGGACACATGGTCAGGGAGGAGGCAGACACAACACTTGGTTGCAGGCACACCCTTGAAAAACCCTTCCTATAAACTCCTTTTATTGGATGTAAAAGTTATTTCAACTTCTGGGTGCAATTCAGGAAGTGGGTGATGCCTTACACAGTGTTCTTAAGGCAGCAAAGCCAAAAATGAGCTCATCCCACTCACTGGAGGATGAGGATGGAGCCCAGAGCAGCTGGGGCTGCCCCTGGATCCCTGGCAGTGTCCCAGGCCAGGCTGGGCACTGGGGCAGCCTGGGGCACTGGGAGCTGTCCCTGCAGGGCTGCAGTGGCATGGGATTTAAGGTCCCTTCCCACCAAACCATTCCAGATTCCCTGATTCCAAGCTCTGTGCAGTTTCACAGGAGTCACTGATGATGCTCTGAACAAGGATTCAGCATTCCCAGATTCCTCTTTCACAGCCAAGTGTTTTCCACTGCCTTTCCCTGTTACTTCTCCAGCTGACACACGATGATCCTTACACATCAAACTGGAATTGCCACATCAAAATTCACAATTTGTTTCAATGGCCCCCATAAATCAGGTTAATTGGCTGTGATTAGAGCCAGGCTCATTCCTGGCCCCACCTGAGCTAAGCTGCTTCACCTGGCAGCACTCAAGCTGGGATTTAAGCAGGAAAGAAGCAGAGCAGCTTCTTCCAGAGGGCTGGAAATGGTTTCTGCTCTTGTCACAGAGGTTATTGCAGGGACAGAGAAAGCAACAGCACTTTAATAGCTCTGAGGGGAGGGAAATGTGTCACCTGGAGAATCCCTCATGGTCTCCTGCACAGAAAACTCCCAGAACTGAAGGCAGCTCCACACCAGCTCCAGACAGGATTTGCTCCTGGGAGACTCCCAGGTAAGGCTCTTGGTTGGCTCTGAGTAGAGAAAATGCTGCTCTATTTGCTCCCAAAGCACGTGGCATTGGTTACTGGATGTAAACTTGTTTCTAATTCAGCTGTGTTGCATTTAATAATTCTTTTCATGGTTCTGTGTGAGAACGATGCGTTTAATGGTGAGAGAAAAAAATCTGAAGTTTAAAATAAGCTGTGTGAAAAAACCTGCAGCTTGAGAACTGTGTTGGTGCTTAATGCAATAAAATAATCGGGGTTTGATGTTTGTGCTTGAAAAAAGTTACTTGTGCTCTGTCTGTAAATTGAAATTCTTATTGAAACAGATTTTTGAATTAAGGCTACACTTAGCTAAAAGTATTTGCTACTACAAATTTACTGCTGGAACTCTCTTAAGGTCTCTGGTAACTATCCCCTCCATGGTTTTCAAGCAGCCAGGAATTGCAGGTCATTCAGTGGAAAAGCTAAAGTTGGATTTACAAAGCAGCCAGTTTCTAGGATTTGGAGGAAGCTGAAAACAAAAGATACGCTACAGGTTGTAAAAAGTTTTATTTTAGGCAAAATGAGCTCAACTATTTCCCTTTGAAGGCACAGGCAGGCTGCAACACCTCCCAAATATAGCTCACTTCCTGAGGGGTTTGTGGTGATACAGCAGTGTTGTGTGGGGCTGGTGCTGTGTAGTGAAAATCTGGATTTTTCAAGGAGTCTGACCTTTAGAGAACACACCAGTGATGTGCAGGAATTTCCCCCCTGTAAAGAACTGAACATGTGACTGAATTGTGCTGTTCTGTAAGAGGGTAGCTGCCAAATACAGGAAATATGTTGTTAAAAAGGCATTTTTAGCACAAGTGAGATAAGCTGACACCACCTGCCAGGGTTACCTGGCTCCCTGCAATGGTTGCACTGAATCAGAACCCACCTCAGTTCTGGTGGGGAATGAGAAATCCTCAAAAAGCTGCGTTAAAAAATGGAGTTGAATAAATCTCATCCTGTTTTTACTGAGTCCCAGCCACAGAAATGAGCAGCAGCCTCTCAGAGCTTTCAGTTATTCCTCAGTGAATTGTTGTAGGAAGAGAGAAGCCAGGGCAGTGGGAAATGGGACATCAGGGAGCAGAGAAGTGTTGGAAGGTTGGTGGTGGGATGAGGATTTGTGAACAGGAAATTTCAGGCCAAGCACTCCTTAAGAGCTTCATCTGGTTACATTTTCTGCAGCAGTTTGTGTGATTAGAAAGGTAATTAAAGGTTTTCAAGTAAATGGAAGGGTCTACACTTACAACCACAGCATTTCCTTCTCTGATGAGTCTAAGGCTAAAGTGATTTTTCCAAAATTCTAACTCTACCTGATAATCAGCTTTCTCAGGAAATTATCTGGGGCTGCCCATGTTTTGAACTGTTATCAAAAAATTCTGTTGTTTCCATGTACTCAAGTGGGGTTTTCTGTAGTAAAAACAGTCCTTAAAGGTTTGAAACGGCTCCTTTGCCAAATCTCACCTCTGCACTTTCTATTCTCATTCCTAATTCAAAAATTTAAAAAACAAAACAAAAATCCCCTGCAACAAATGTGGAATTTAACCCTTGCTTCTACACTGAATCATGTATCAGTCTGATAAAGTTGATAATTATAATTTATTTCCTAGTAGAGTTTGGTGGAACAAACTTTGAGTTTCCATTGCAGCCTGCAGAATTAATGGAATATTTAACTCAAATTATTGGCAGAGTGGAAGTTAAAGTGGAGAGGGAACAGGTGATGGAACAGGAGGAAGTTTTACTCAGAAATCCTTTCCTGTGAGGGTGGTGAGGCCCTGGCACACAGAGGCTGTGGGTGAAAGTGTCCAAAGCCAGGTTGGATGAGCTTGGAGCACTTTGGTGTGGAGGACAGGATGAGTTTAAGGTCCCTCCCAAGCCAAACCATCCCAGGATTCTGTGATAAATCCCAGCCACAGCCATCAGGACACCAGGGGTGGATGAAAGCACTGCCTGAACGCTCCTGTCCCTGCTCCAGCTGTGTCTGAACTGATCCAGCTGCTCAGTTTGAATTGAGAGAGCTCAGGGAGAGGCCCTGGGGGCACCCAAGGGAGCAGCCAGCACCCAGGCTGGAGCTGAGCACCCTTACCTCCCTTCATGAGCACGTTGGACCAGACGTTGGCGTTGAGGGCCTGCACGATGCGCTTCACTCCCGTGGACTCGGGGAAATCATCTGCACCAAAACACAAAGAGCAGCTGGAAAAACTCCCAAAAGTAACCCTAAAAACCATGAGGTGGGGCTGAAGGCCTGTCCTGTCTTCTCACAATCATTATGAATTCTGTTCCTGGTACAAAACGCAGATTTTTCACCTTTGATTCATGAGAGGCCAAGTAAATGTAAATTAATGCCTCACTTTGTGGGCTGAGCTTCCAGGGACAATGAGCTTTTATTATTTTTATTTTTTTATTATATACAGATATAGAAAATATTGTTATTTTCCAGATATCTAAGTACCTTTTGTTAAATATTTACCAGGAGGCCTAAATTAAGTAATATCTGAGTTAATTTTATAGTAACAGACAAGGAATTTGAATCTCTTACCCCAAGCTCTTTTACAATGCTATCCAGCATAGAAACACATTAGAAAATAGATATTAGAATTACTTATCTTTCTTTTAGAAAGTAAAGAACTTGAGACAAGCATCTAAAAAGGGTGTGACGGCTGTAAAAATGGAAAGGAATATTGTAAAGCTGTCTCCACGATATCTACCTGCGAAAGTTCCAGTAATCCTGGGAATTACAGGAACCTGAAAGCTCAGGGAAAGCATTATTCAGATTTTAATTTATTTACTGAATAGATCTGACACCATTTTGGATCAAGTCAGTTTTCCCATTTCCTCAGTTTAGTCAGCTTCCCATGTTTGTGTGGATTGACAAAGGGGAAAAAAAACCCAACCCAAACAATCCTTTGGATACAAAAATATAATTGTTTAGAAATCAAACTCAAGTGACTCAGGGACAGGTGCAGTAATTGGAAGTGCCTTTAGAAATGAATTTAAGGCTGGAATCAGATTTTTTTGCCCTCTGTGATGCTGCTGTTTGGTTTGATATCAGAGTCATTATCAAGGTCTCAATTTAGAGCTCTGGTCCTGGCTGTGCAAACAACTGACAGTGAGTCAGAACAAAAGTTCCAGTTTATTTGAGATGAGCCTGAAATGTCAGAATTTCGAACAGGGATTGGCCCAGTGTGTTTACAGCATCTGTTGTGCCTTTTGTAACTCACCCAGAATGTTTGTGGGGTAAATAAGTTACTGACTGGAACACAGCTCCTCCTCTGCATGACTCACAGTGAATCAACTACCAGATTAAACAGCTAGGAAAGAACATGTGTCCCAATATTCCTGAAATTCACATCCTGAGTTCTTGTTATTCCCATTATTTAAATGGTAAAGAGCTTGTTCTTTACAACAATTATTCGGTAGCAAAATAAATTAAGGTTACTATTTTTAAAGCATTTAGTATTTGTATAGTCTAAGGAGTCTTCACTTCTGATTTTCCCAGTTTCTGTGAATCAAATCTGTGAATCTCCCTCCTTGACTAAAAACAAAAAAAGGAAACACTTTTAAAGGCATGGTGGGGAAGAGGGAGAGTTCTCAGCCACTCAAGATCCAATTTTAGTAGGCCTTAGAAAGGGGGAAAGGGGTGGGATGTTTTCTAGCTGAGCACTTTATAGTGAATTATTTCTGGTGACTGCAGTGTGCTTGGAGAACCTGAAATAGAACAAATATTGGTGACTAATTCCTCTCCAGGCTGCAAAAATGCTCTCAGTTATTTTATTCCAGGGAGCTAAGGTGTAAATGCTTTTTTGTGGCACTGAAGTGAGGAGATAGGGCTGATGCTGATAAGGCTGTCAGGAAATGCACAGTCACTTTTCAAGAGTGGAACATCACACTTCTGACTCCTTGCTGGTTTGTTTGGTTTTTTTTGAGTTATAAATGTTGGGCAGCCAGTGATTCTGAAACTGGTTTATTTCCTGTGTAACAGCTCGTGTTGCTCTGAAATGTTTTTAACAACCTGCCATTTGCAGCCTATCATGTCACTGTTTGTACCAAGACAGTATAAAATAGTTTTTTGTAACAGTATAAAATAGTTTTAAGTCTTTTTAAAAGCAGAATTTTTCTGCCCTCGTGCAGAAAAATGTTTCTTTAGATTGATTTTCTAAGCAGAATATGAACTTCTGAGGTATCAATACAGTCCTAGGGCAGTGCCAGAAAAAGGAGCAGATATTATTTTTACGTAGGTGCTGCATAAACAGCAGCTGGATTTGGGAGGGGACAAATGGAATTTCTCAGAGGAAACAACCTCCTCCTCCTCCTGACCTTTACTAGCTGAGACTAAGCCCCACCAACTGGGAGCATTCCATGCTGTAATCGTGTGCCACATCCACAATTGCAAGGGGCATAACTTTATTTAGAAGATATTTTGGAGCACTTTTTCATCCTCAAAATGGCAAGGGAAGCAGCAGACCTACCATCTTCATCAGGCAGCTCCTCAGGGTTGAGCTCTACCAGCTCAAAGCCATGCTTGATGCACCATTCTTGAGCTTTCTGTCTGTTTACACCTAAATGGGGAGACAAAAACGGGTATGAAAGGTGCAGATTTAGACCAGTATCGGTGTATTTATCAGAGTATTTAGCAGTGTTTTATTCCCTCCAAGTTGTCTGCTTGTTCTGGAGTGTATGGGAAGGTGTAGAGAGGCTGGCATGGATCCTCCTTTTACTGTGGATTCCAAAAATAGAGATAAACTCCTCCTTGGAATTGAAGAATAGAAACAAATGGTTTTGCAGAGGGTACAATGTAAGTGTGAATGAAGACTTGTGTTAACTGTGGCTTTTTCACCGAATTAAGCTGCAGGGACACCTCTGCACCTCCAGAACCACAGCAAATGTGTGTTCAATGCCCAAATGTCAAAAAAATGGAATTCAGCTACCAAGTTCTCCAGTTTTTCAGCAGGATCATGCACGTGTAGCAGCAGGGATGCAGTGGCAGGACACAGAGCAGGCTCTGAGCAATGTGGCACAATTGTGATTCAGTTCTAAGCCCACCCCACTGAAGGGTTCAGCTCCTGCTCTCCAGGCCAGCCTCACCCACACTCTGAGTGAGGAGCAGTTGCTGATGAAGTACAAAGTTAATTATTAAGCAGGTTAATGGCTCTAATTGAGGATAGGGGTTCTCTGGGTCTCTCACCGTTCTCAGACACTCTGTCACAAACCAGGATCATCACTTCTGGCAGCCACTCTTCTGTCAGGGGAAGCCATTCAGAGACACCCTCCAGCCCAGTTTTCTGCAGGGGAAAAGGAAAGTATTCCTTGGAATACATCCTACAATACTTCAGTTTTTAATAGTAACAGAATTGAATTATACAAAGAAACAGGCTTTTTTTTTTTTTTGTCTCAACCTTTCTGCTTTCTGCTAAACCACTTTTCACTGCTGCTGGTTTCTCAGAAACAATTTCGGGTGAAATGCACTCAATTTTCTGTTTAGCTCCCTAAATTCTGCCTGTCCTAAAGGAGCCTTTAAGAAGCAGCACCAGCTAGGAATAAAGCTGGAGATGGTGAGCTGGATTTGCCATGGAGACTCCTGAAAACCTCTCTTCCAGCTGGAGGAGTGAGAGAAGGAAACTGCTGCTGTTGTGAGCAGGGAAATTGAATATTTAATATTTAATATTGATCTTCTGCCAATGAACAGCACAGCCTGAAGGGGATGGATGGAGAATCTTTCTGGTTGTCACAGTGATAAGGCAGCTGAGATGAGGAGAGAGAAAGCAGGAGAAAGAAGCAGGAGAGCCTTACTGTTGTGCTGTCAAAGTACACAAGAAATGCCTGCACAGCCTCAGCAATCTCTGCAGTCACGTGGAATGTGCTTGGGACCACACAGAGGTGGATATCTGCAGAGTAATATTTGTTATCTATCGTCCAGGGGTAGAAATTCACTCTTCCACTCGTTATTGCACCCACAGTAAGGTCATCTTTTCCTGTGATACCTGCAGGAGAGAAAAGGGATGAGGAGGATGTAAAATCAGCATTAAGGAAATAATTTGTGTAGAAAAAGCACAGTGCCAATGCAGATCTATCTTTACTGTAATGAATCAGCAGATAATCAAAATCTTTAAAAATTCAACTCAGTTTGTTACTGTGTCCCAGATTTTACTGCTTAGCTTTCAAAAGAGTTTATTTTCTAGTTTTCAATACAAAATATGACCCAGAAGCTGCAGAAAACCTTTTGTTTTCCTGGAAATGCCTTTTCAAGTGTAAACCTCAAACTCAGTACATGTGAACAGGATGTATGGAGAGAAAACCTAAACTTTATTACAACCCTTGCATGCTCACTGAGATGGAAAGATCTGCTTGACTGTGACCAAAACCTGAAGGTAACTAATGAGAAAAGAAACCCAGTTCCTACAATTTAGTTGAATTCCCATTAAATTCCAGGTAGGAGCTCGACCATTTAAAGCCAGTGCTTTGCTCAGGTGCTGTCAAACTCTGCCCTTCAAGGCAGGAACCTTCCCAGGAGCTCTGCTGGAGCTGAATCAGAGCATCCCATCATTCCCAGAGGGAAAGGCCAGGCTGGATGGACTCGTGGACACTTTGGAACAGAAGTCAATTATTTATAAAATAGACTGAGTCATCCAGAATTGCCTTGGGCAGCAGAAGAGTTAAAGAATAAAGGACATGGCTTGTGAAGGATTTGTTAAGGTACTGAGGGAGAGTTCCTGGAGCTGCTGGAACAGGCTGTTCCCCAAACAGTCTGGAGATGAATTTGAGTTTATCTGTATCTTATTAGTAAAAAGACAGGAAATCCTCCTTGCCAAGGCTGCAGTGATTTTTACAACTCAACTGCAAAGCTGAGAAGCAGATCTGGGGAATGAGCACAGGGCACAAGGCAGGGAGAGCTGCAAACCAGGGTTATTTGCAGCCCTGAGGAGGAGATGGAATCTGAGGGAGAAATGTGACCTTGGAAATAGAAACCTGGGGCCATTTCCTACTTAAGAGGATGAAACAGGAGTCTCCTCTCTGGCTTTCTTAAAATAAGAAGTGCCACATCTAAATGTTTTCACCAGGCCCAAGTTTTATTTTATCTTATTTTGGATGGCAATTATTTTTCAGAGTATTTGGTCTTTAGTCAGATGATATTCCATGCTCAGATCACCCACTTCACTTTGGAGCTGGGAGACAAAGATCCTGAGTCACCACCTGGATTCTGAGCTTTGTATTCTCAGAGGTTTTGTTCTGAATATGACACAAATTTCCCTTTTTCAGTGTTTTGACAGTTAAAAATAAGTAACTAAATTAAAATCAGTCTGAGCTAACAGAATTACAAGTCAGTGCTACAACAAACTGAGAATAAGAGGGTCCACAGAAATTCCTGAAACCCAGAAAATCAGCAGTAAGACTTTGGGAGGAAAACGGGGTGAGGAAAAAATCAGCTCTAAAGTCTCTTGAGTCAGTCACCCTAACAAGGACACAAAACAAAGAACTTTTATAAAAGCTTTTCAAAAGCTGATATGGATTTCACATTTGCTCTGTCAGGGATATCTTTTAGATGAGTTCATGGACAAATTTAGGTCTCAAAGCACTGCTAGAACGAGGCCATGTCCCATTTCCTATTCCCTGCTACTCGTTCCTGTGTTTTAAGGGTGAGGTCTTTCATCCCATTGTGCTGCTCATTACCCATCCCTCATCCCCAGGTTTTGCTAATTCCCTGTGGAATTTCTCTCCCAGTAAAAAATGGATGTTGCACACTAAACTCAAGGGGCTTCAAGAGCTTGGTGAGAGGATTCAGACTTGTTGTGTCTCAGGCTGATTGTGGGGTTGTAAGAAATCCCTGCACAATACCTGATCATTCCTATCAGTTTTCTCCCAAAAAAAGTTACTTGAACAATTAGATTTTGGGCTTTAGAGCAAACAAGCAGAGACTACAAAAGAAATATATACTGCAACTCAAACTGAGTTCTCATTTGATACAGGAATTAGTTTGAAGGGTTGTATTTACCACCCCAGCATTCCAGAAATTTCTTTCCAAGACAGCCTGGATTTTAATGAAAGCAGGAAATTCAGCCAGAATTGTTTGGTATCTGATTCAGAGAGCATTGATCAGAGTAAACTCCTAGAAAGTGAATATGGCAAAAGGAGTGAATATGAAATGAAAATGAATATGGCTTGTCCAACTGAGCCCTTAGGAGTGAGTTATGGTGAGTTACTCCTTTTTCAACTGCTCAGCCATGGAAAGTGTCAGTGGTTTGCCCTGCAGAGAGCCTGGAAAGCCACGTGAGTCACTGTGAGACCACAGCACTGAAATGCACTCAATTTTCTGTTTAGCTCCCTAAATTCTGCCTGTCCTAAAGGAGCCTTTAAGAAGCAGCACCAGCTAGGAATAAAGCTGGAGATGGTGAGCTGGATTTGCCATGGAGACTCCTGAAAAGCCTTCTTGCAGCTGGAGGAGGGAGAAGGATTTTACCCAGCCATTGTGTAACCACAGCAGCAGCTCCAAGGGTGACAGGAATGCAAACACATCCAGCTGCAGCACCAAAAACACCCCTGGAAAAGTTCATGGCACTGACAGAGCTGCCTGGAGTCATAAAAAATGAGCATTCAGGGTCCTTGGGGAATCCTGTCACTGCTGGGCACTGCTGCACTGAACTGAGGGTGCCAGTGCTGCCAGGAGCTCTGAATCCAGCTCATTTTATTGACTTTTCAGTTCATATTTTATCATCCAGACATGATAAATTAAATAATGATTTTAAACACAAGAGAGGACATGGAAATATTATAAAATCTCACACCCCTTCCCATTTATATTGCTGAATCTTAGTAAGTCTTCTGAAAGTGCAAATACTTTTGAAAAATGAGAGTTGAGGACCAGAAATTACTTTTCAGAAGAGTTAAATAATCACAGAGCCAAGTGTAGCTCTCTTGCAGTAACTTCCCTTTCTCTCACACCCAAGTTGTATTTAAGCACTTCTAGCTCATTGTGTGTCTAATAATAATTTTTATAATTATTACAATTTCTTTTGCAGTTTTTTTTCCCCAAAAGGGATTAAGGTATTGACCACTCTTCATGGTGTTTTTCAGACTGAATGTTTTAAGAACATAATGCCCTAAATGCTCCCAAATCCTCAGAGTTGTCAGGTACAGAGTAGTTCCCACACTCTGGGCCTTGAGAGCCACCTGGTGGAATAAACCATAAAAAATACTCCTAAAATTACACCAAGGGGTAAAGAGAACCCAAATATCCCAGGGAGAGGGAGGAGGGGAGTGGTAAAAATCCAAAAGGAGAAGGAAGAGCAGTCACATCAGACAGTGTGAAAACTGAACCAATCTTATTTGATGTTTTATGATGTATTTATCACAATAAAAACAGGCAGATCTATGCTGAGCACTTTAAATAGCTTTGTTTTGCCACAGTGTCCCGGGAATTAAAGCATTAAGAGCACCCTGCAGAAACAATAAAATAATTTAAAAATATTTTAATATAAAATATATGAAAGTAATATACATTACTATATATTTATAGTATATATTTTATTTCTTTCAGGAGGATTTGAATGTAACCCAGTCAGAGGAGACACAGACAAGACTCCAGTTTTGGTACCAGGAGCAGTGGAAGATGAGACATTTCAAAGTGAGTACTAGTTTAAAAAAAAATCAGAGCTTAAATTTTAAGACTTCCTCAGGTGAAACAGTTTTTTTTGCTCACCTACCTTTTCTTCCTGTTTCATTTCAATATTCAAAATAATCACAGGGGAGACCCAGAGGAAACTTGAATAATTCCTTTCAATTTGCTTATACCTTCTCAGAAATAAGCTAATAATAATATTTTTTGGCGTGGAATCTTTAAATAATTCGGTGTAATGCAGCTGCTTTGACAGAGGAGCCTTTGACTGCAGATCTTGTACTGTGTTTCAAAATGTGCTTTAATGAATTCCTGGAGGCAGCCCTGTGCTTGATGAGGTCCTGAGTAAGAATTGCTCAGAAAGAGATAAAAAACAAATCCAGAGGAGGGATGAGGGAGTTAAGTTCTGCATCTCAGTGTGCACAGCAAACTTTTCACAAATTCCCTAAAAACCAGGGCTGTCCTAAGGTAGGGAACCCACCAAGACCTGAACAGCTTNTACTCCTAAAATTACACCAAGGGGTAAAGAGAACCCAAATATCCCAGGGAGAGGGAGGAGGGGAGTGGTAAAAATCCAAAAGGAGAAGGAAGAGCAGTCACATCAGACAGTGTGAAAACTGAACCAATCTTATTTGATGTTTTATGATGTATTTATCACAATAAAAACAGGCAGATCTATGCTGAGCACTTTAAATAGCTTTGTTTTGCCACAGTGTCCCGGGAATTAAAGCATTAAGAGCANAATAATTCGGTGTAATGCAGCTGCTTTGACAGAGGAGCCTTTGACTGCAGATCTTGTACTGTTATTTTTGTTTCAAAATGTGCTTTAATGAGTTCCTGGAGGCAGCCCTGTGCTTGATGAGGTCCTGAGTAAGAATTGCTCAGAAAGAGATAAAAAACAAATCCAGAGGAGGGATGAGGGAGTTAAGTTCTGCATCTCAGTGTGCACAGCAAACTTTTCACAAATTCCCTAAAAACCAGGGCTGTCCTAAGGTAGGGAACCCACCAAGACCTGAACAGCTTCTTCCTGGAATGCCCCGATTTTAAAACCACCAAAAATTCCACCATGGTTTCCTCTACTCTCAGATCTTATTCTTTGAGCCATAAAAACGGCAAATGGTTCCCAGGAAAACCACTTTCTACTGAATGAATGCTGTGTGCTGGGTATGAAGTGTAATCTGCAATTCTACCAGCTGCAGAACATGCAGGATTTTTAGCTTTCCCTTTTAGTCCTTTTGCACTGAGAAACCAGTGAATTATTTCCCAAAAGTACTAAAGAGGCTCCTGACACCCTCTGCAAGGGATTGGGGGCTGCGGGGTTGGTGCCTGAGGGAAGAATTGAGAAAGTGAGGGAAAAACTGCGAGTTTGACGGGAAAAATGAAAACCTGAGGGGGAAATTGGGATCGTGAGGGGACAGCAGCGACCCTGAGGGGGAAATTGGGATCGTGAGGGGACAGCAGCGACCCTGAGGGGGAAATTGGGATCGTGAGGGGACAGCAGAGACCCTGAGGGGGAAATTGGGATCGTGAGGGGACAGCAGGGACCCTGAGGGGGAAATTGGGATCGTGAGGGGACAGCAGGGACCCTGAGGGGGAAATTGGGATCGTGAAGGGACAGCGGCGACCCTGAGGGGAAACTGGTACAGTGAGGGGATGGCGGCGACCCTAAGGAAAAAACTGGGACCGTGAGGGGAGAGCAGCGACCCTGAGGGGAAAACTGGGACTGTGAGGGGATGGCACCGACCCTGAGGGGAAACTGCGACTGTGAGAGGAGGGTGGCGACCGTAGCGGGAAAACTGGGACCGTGAGGGGAACATTGAGAAACCTGAGGGGAGAGCTGAGATTCTGAGGGGAAAATTGAGACCGTGAGGGGACAGCTGGGACCCTGAGGGGAAACTGGGACCATGAGGGGATGACTGCGACCCTGAAGGGAAAACAGCACCCCTGAGGGCCGGGGCTGGAGAGAGCCTGCGAGAGAAATTGGGACCGTAAGGGGACAACAGCGACCCTGAAGGGAAAACTGGAACCGTGAGGGGACGACTGCGACCCTGAGGGCAAAACAGCACCCCTGAGGGCGGGGGCTGGAGGGAGCCGCCCGATTCCCGAGGGCGCGGGCAGACCGCGGCCCCTGCTTCCGCCCGCTTGGGCACCGCGGCGGCCCCGACTCACGTTTGACGAGCTCCTCGGGTGCGAAGCCCGCGGCACAGCTGGTGAGCAGCGCCAGCGGCCGCGCTGCCGCCGCCATGGCGCCCGCGCCGNTGGTGCGGCCCGGCCGGCGCGTCCCGTTGCCGGGTGCGGCGGTGCCGCCATGGCCGCGGCCGGAGCGGGGCCGGCACGGGCGGGTGGGTTCGGACAGCAGCGGCACCTCCCTCCCCGGACCGGGCTCTCCTGCCTCGGAAGAGCAGCCGGGGCACCCCGGGTTATCCCGCGGCACCCCGGGTCATGCCTCTGCTGAAGGCGGGGCGCGCCCGGTGCTGCTGAGGGGACGGGATGCCGGGGCTCGGCCCTGCCTGAGGGGCTGGGGCGCATCGGAGCACCGCTCGTGCTGTAAATTCTGTGGGTTTGGAGACCTCGGAGGTGTTTAGTTAAAGTAAATACACGGTTCTAACACGGGCTGGTGTGGTCTCCTCACAGGCTGCCTGGAGTTTGTGTCTCCCGTTAAGGCTTTTGAGATCCCTGCCCCGTGAAGCCACCTGTGCGTGTGAGGGGTGTGAGGAAACATCGTTCCTTAAGCGGAGAATCTCAGTCTTGAAGTTTATTGTCATTTCTTTGTGAGGTTTGTGTTAAAATTGGGTTTTTTCCAGCCTTTCTACAATGATTGACTTGAAGTCATTGGCTTTGTATTCTTGTTCATAAGAGTACAGAAGTATGAGAAGTCACATGGATTTTTTTTCCTGTATTTAGGAATAATTTAATTTGAATTAAATCTTACCTAACCCCATGGGTTTGGTTACAGGTATGATTTTGCTTTTTAGATTCGAGAAGACCTTCAGAAGCTTAAAATGGAAAAAAACAACTTGAAAGGAAATGCAGAAGCCGTGGATATTTGTGACTTCAGAAAAGCAACTGAAGTTGGACTGAGAGTAAGTAAAACAGAGCAGACCTAGAAAATTATTCAGTTTTTAAAATCTGTGTTAGTAATTCACTTGGGCCACTTATTTGTTGTCTCTACAAGATCCCTTTCCAATCAGCAACTGATGAGATTACTCAGACATTACAGTTCAGAATGATGGCTCCTTTTTTTTAGGTCATCAGAATTAACTGATCTTGTGCCCATCAGCCAAAATCAGACTTTTAGTCCAACGGAGGCACAAAGTTTATTAACTTTTCAGTCAATCAGAGATCTGGATTGTTTAATGAACCAAGTTAAATAAATTTAATGTCCTTTATATTTTTGTAGTAGGCTGAATGTGTTTTTTTTCTCCAACAGAAACACGCTGAAAATTATTTAAATGTTATAAATGGCCAAGAGTTAACTCTTTCTTCAGCTGGTAATAAAGAAATAAATTCCAAAGAGCCCCCTAAGTGGTAAGTGGAACACATGTTTTATTGCAGCAAGACACAAAAACTGAGGTGATATAATCATGTAAAGCAAGTGGGAGTATTGACCTAGAAAAAGTTCCTTTAGTAATTTGCTATTTTGATTTGAAGTTAAAAAAAAAAAATGCAATTCTAAGTGGCTCCAGCACTGCTCTGCTAGCTCCTGTGATTTTACTTTTGCTAAATACAAATTTAAATAAAAATACAGTCATTGGGTAGAACTGGATGAAAGCAGAGTGGGTTTAACAAGTAAAATCCAAGTCATTTTGAGGAACTTCACTGCCTGTTTCTGTCTCAACCAGGAATGTTCCTCTTGGTGCCTGCCAGAAGCAGCTGGTTTTGCCAAGAGTTGAGCCTGTGACTGTCCAGAGGTGCAGCAGATCAGCCCCACGTGTGTGCCAGGGCTCCCAGGTCTGAAATCACACCCTGATTCTTCTGCCAGGGCCACATTCAATGAGGATTTGGTGTCCTGTGCATCCCATAATGCTCTGAGTGCCCATGGATTCAGGGTTTGGTAACACCTGGAAGTGTTAAAAAATCCTCAGCAGAAGGAGCAGCTGGGACAGGAACCTTCTCCCAGCCCAGGAAAACATTTAAATTGGGAAAAAATTCCAGTATCATCCATGCAGGTGGGGAATTGGCACTTTTATCAGGTGATTTTTTTATTAATAATTCCAATTCTTGTTCTCCTATGTGGCACTTTTTCCCCCTGCATTGATCATCTCCCTGTCAGCCAGAGTTGAGGAGTTTGCATTGGGAATCATCTCCTGTTTTAATTGAAAGGTGCTCAATTCTCCCCAATTCTATTTTTTTTAATAGCACCAGCAGTTTCCTCCCTGCATAACGGTGTGTTATAGTAATAAAATAAATACCACAAAAGCACTGATGAGGTGAAAATTGAACTTTCTGTCTCTGTGCAGCCATGTGGGTAAAAGAGTAATTGGCTTGGATAATAACTTGTGTTCTTACAACCCCAAATCTAAATGAGCATCTCATTGATACATCTGCTTGTAATTACCACCAAAAGAAGAGAGAATATTCAGTGCAGATAAATAAATTAAAGCATTTTTAGTGCACAGTTGTTCAGTAGTTCAAGTGCACATCTAATGATTCTTCAACTTTTTATGGCGTATTCTATTTGTAAAAATTGGAGTTTTCCTGGATTTATTTTTAGGTTTATACAATAGAATGTGCACCAAAATATTTTCAGCTGAAGAAACTTCTACTGCAATAAAAACACAGGGCATCCCTCTGGGTTTTTATAGGTATGCTTAAGGTATTTCTTATAACAAGAAGAAACTTGTAAAGTCTTTCTCTGCCCATTGGGATTGAAATAATCATGAATTTTATTAGCAGAATTGTCAAACTCATTCCATGCAGATCACAGAGTGCATTAAGAACTATGTTTTAATTCTGATTACTAGCAGGGTTTTTTTAATTCCTCATTTACTAATAATCAAGTGGAGTCAATGAGCTGTTCTGGTCCATCAGGGCAGTGATTCCTGAGTTCCAGACCCTGCCAGGGTGGGTTTGATTCGTGTTATCCTCTCTGGGGAGCACAGGGAACCCCTCCCAAAGGATGGGGAGTGTGCAAACCACAGCACACATCCAGGGAATCAAACCTGACTGGGCTTCCCACTCCAAATTTAACCCAAAGATGTGTGGAAATTGCAGAGCTGGGAATGGAATTAATTGAACAAAGTCTAAAAAAAGTGAAATTTGGATAATAGTTCAAGTCCTTACAAAGTTTTCCATCTAAACAAAGGCAGTTTGTTGTTTGCCCAGTCCTGTGTGGAGTCAAATAATATTATTTTTTATAATAATTTTGCAAATTTACAACTCATTAGCCAATCTGCCTCTAAACACTTCAGCCCCAGTGCAGTTATTTTAAGATTATCCCTATTCTATATTTCAGCAGCAGGTGGAAATGGATTTTAAAATTATGCTTGACCCAGAGAACACAGATAAAGCTGATTTAAAGCATCTCAATGATGAGACCAGGCTGCCACTTATAACTAAGAAAAAATCTGCTCCTGTAAGTAACTTTTATTATTTTATGGGTTTGTTATATGCATTGTTTTGCACTATTACAGTTAATATTTATCAGTCCTAAATAAAATATTTACATGAAAGTAATCTCCTCATGATTTCCTGCTTTTTGACATGGGTATTTAAAGATCAAAACATTTTGATTGGTAATACTGGGGAAAAGAAATCAGAAATGTAACAAGTTTTTGTCCCAAGGTCCCAATCCAGCAAAAATATGAATACACATGGGATGTGCATGGTCAGTAATCTCAGGAAAATCAGGCAGAGGAGAAAAACTGGAGCTTGGTGACTTCTGGATGTGACCCAAAGATGCAGGAAGAATTAAAATCCCATTCTTTTCTCTACTGTGGGAATATTCAGATTGTGCAAACTGGAGGTTTTGATTTTTCCAAATTTCCCTCCTGCAAATGCAAATTTTGATTCTGCTGCCAGTTCTGCAATTGTTCTGCGTCAGCTGAATGTAAAGATGATATTTTTAGCAAAGAATGCTTTAAAAAAAAAAGAGCAGGCACAGCCATCCCTCCAAAAAATCAATTATATTCACAAATTTAGCACAGCACTGTGGTCCACACAGCCAATGGTCTCACATGGGGATGCTCTTCTACAATTTAATTTATGTGACAGAAGCATCCTGCAGTAAGCCCAGTGCTCTAGGAGAGATTCTGGGGTGTTTGGTTTTAAACAACAGAAAGAGAATCTGTGAATGGCACAGTTGTGAGCTGCCACTTATATAAAAAATGATTTTTGGAAAGCTGTTGCCCAGACTAAGAGGTGATTTGTCTAACCCTCTGATAATAGAGTTAATTAGGAAAAAGCATCATGGCTAATAGCTTTTTAGAACCACTCTAAAACACTCACAGAGAGGAATATTATCCGACTGCAGAGAGCCATGTGTTTTACCACTCTCCCTGAAACATGCACTGAGCACAGAAAACTTATTGGGGACTTAAATTAAAAGCATTTAATGTGAATTACTCGGGCTCCCAGATACATATTTACACTTGCTGAGGAGCTGACAGGCCTAAAAACCGAGCAGGTATTCCTCTCTAATTTATTCTCTTCAAATTTTTCGAATTTTAGGGCACAGTGTGTGGTTTGAGACGTTCTGCCTTGGCTGGCTGTAAAATATTTGCAGTTGGTATTTGCAAAATCCACTGCCGGGATGTATTTGTGGTTAAATCTGGTGTCTACCAGCACTCGAAGGAGTGGTTATATATTATCTACATGATTATACGTTATCTATATGATTATCAGTAGTAACGCCAATGAATCTGTGTGCAGATTCAGGTTTAAAATGACGTTAATTTGGGTAAAATTTAGATTAAAGTCGCTGTGGGAGTCGGCGAGCGGCCGCCAGGGGGCGCTGTCCGTACGCGTACTCCCCTCAGGTGTCCGCGGGGTCAACGAGCGGCTCCCCCCAAAAAAAATCCAAAAAAACAACAAAAACCTGGAAAAATCTCCCTCACACGAGTAAATTAAAAACTAATTGCTTGTCTCGCGCCATTCAGGCATGTTCCAGGAGTTTTTCAACGAGGGCTGAGCTGCTGAAGGCGTGGTGAGGTGAAAAAGTCGGGGTTTGAGGTGACCTGAGGGGTCAAGCACAAATCTACCCGGATTTTTTTATTATCCTGCCATTCCAGTAGTTGGAAAGATTATTAGTCAGGATTTCATTGTTTCACCAAAAACGATGTCTTTTCTTGCTCTTTTGGTATTATAAAGTTGCTGATGCTGGATTTTATCATAGAAACTAAGAACAATTAACTGTTGCCCTTTTGGACCTTTTTGGGTCTAATAATAATGTTTCATCCTCTGCTAAATTCTGTAGTTATTTTAAAATGAGGACTGTAATTCTGTTTGAAACACACACTGGGCATCACTTTCTTTTGCACCTTACATCTGGATAAGAGATGAAAAATGATGAGTGGATAATTATTAAATATGTATACTTCCCATGGAGTATCCAGCCAAAGGAACAGTAATCTGAATTGCAGCAAAAATAATTCTGATGTACTGCTGCAATGTAGGAAAGATTCACGGCTCTACCTTCTATTTTCATAGGACTGCTGTTCTGTTATAGAATTATACTGGCACTTTTGGGTCCTTGTTTTCTTATGAATGTATATTATACTGTAAACTTAGGAACCTTTTCATTTATTCATGAGGTAGAATTTAATATGGTGATGATTTCTAGCCTTTATGAGTTGCATCTTATCTAGTGTGGCTCTAATGGTGATGGCAGTGATTCTGAGGCTTTTTTTAAGCTCACTTGTTTGAGCACAACCATTCTAATAATATCTTCAATTATTCATTCTTTATTCAGCATTTGCATGCTGCTAATCATTAATGCTTATCCTTGAAAGTGTATTTATTTTCAAAATTATAAAGCAAAGCAGCGCAATTCCTTTCATTTCAAGTGACTGGAAGAAGTCGTAGAAGAAAACCAAGTTCTTTTGGTGCCCCTAACCTGATTGTGTTTTAAACCCAGGCATGTGGCTCTAATTACAGCCAAAGCAGAGTTTTTGGCAGTGGTGGCAGGATAAGACTTAAACAAATTGATGTCACACTACAGTAAATCAAAAGAAGCTCCTTGCATTTGTATTACGGTGTGTAATCATAATAAGCAGCACGGTGATTGAATAAAATCCTCTTGTCACTAAAAATAAAATGGAAATAACTGGTGAGAGAGAGTAAAGTTAACAGATGGGTGCAGTCAGCATCCTCTCAACCTGGAAATGGGAGTGTGAAGGTCACCCCCATCTCTTCTGACAAACGCAGAACGTTTTGTTGGTAAACAAATTAATCTTTTGAAAGGTCACCATTTGTTTTAAGTTTTTATCCAGTTCTTGTCATCTGGAATTGGAGATGGAGTGTCATTTCACGAGGCAGGGGTGCAGCCAGAGCTGCTGAAGCTGTTTGTGTGCATCTCAGCATTCCCTGACAAAACTCTGTGCCTGATTGGGATGCCATGGGCTGCTGCTCTGCAGCTGGCTCCGGACAGGAAGGGAGCCTCATCCCTGAATTCCAATCAGTTGATCCTACAAATCCAGCCTGCTGGAAGCTGGCCCTCTGCCCACCAGTAAAACATATTGTGGTTCAAGGCAGCAATTATCTCCCTCACTCCCTCCCTTCTGTGCTGCTGCTGGTGCCTGTTTCAAAAGGCAGATGTGGGATTGGCCAGAGCTCTCCCTCTGTTCTCTGTCACACCTGTTAGGATCCACGGTTCTGATGGATCTGGATTTCTGGGAGAGCTAGGGAGCAGTAGATCAGGCAAGGGGCAAAGCTTGATTTTTCCAAATATGTGGCAAATGGACAGTTCAGAGCCATCTCTGGTTACTTTAAGAGCTTGGAGAAGGTAAGAATAACACAAGATCTCTTGTTAAAGATGCAATTCCAAATTTTTCCAATTAAACTTGCCTTCTCCAAGCCCTTTCCTGACAGTCTCCTGCACGTGCTGAAGAGTGACCTTAGTTCCATTGATTTTATTTTGCTGTGATTTCTCTTTCCCTTTACAGGGGGAAGTGCTGTGTCCATCAAATCCTGACAGCAACTTCTTAACAACAAATATGACAGTTTGGAGAAGATAGATAGAATGATAAATTAATCTGTTACATCCCTTTTTCCCTATCACTATCAAACCTTCAGATTTTCTGATATTTATTTACCAAATCTCATCTCTCTGTTTCTGCTTTGGTACACAATACTCGTTTTTTCTCTGTATTTAATACCACTCTCTGTTTTCTACTGGAGGAACAAAGACTTTAAAAGATATTCACCAAAAAAAAAACAACAACAAAAAAAGATGTTCTAGTTAAATATTGCTAGGTAAAAAGAAAACAAATAGAGAACTAATCAGAAAAATCCCTGTGGTGTTCCAACCAGTGCCCTATTTAAAATGAAGCAAAAAGAAAAAATAAACTGGGAGAGGTTTATCCACAGGAGAAAAACACTTTAGAAAGGGTAATAGAATTGTTTTTCTTGTGTCCCAGGTTAATTACACTCAGAAGCACTTGAAATGAAAAAATAGTTTTTTAGCACACTCCAAGCATACTTTAAGGCAAGTCACCCTTTGTCTGCCCTGCATTTTAAGAGCTCCCAGCCCTGCAAAAAACTGAATTTTAAAAGTGCTCATGATGAAGCAGTGATGTTAAAAG
The DNA here is from genome assembly GCA_013400315.1 of Bombycilla garrulus. Lineage (NCBI taxonomy): Eukaryota > Metazoa > Chordata > Aves > Passeriformes > Bombycillidae > Bombycilla > Bombycilla garrulus. Next base: position 52,627 of record VXBU01016051.1, on the reverse strand, counting down.
CAAACCATTCTCTTGCAGTATAATATAATAGTTAATATTAATTTCGAGCTCTTATGTGTTGGATTCATTTTAGTGACAGCAGCTCCCCAAATGGAAGCAGTTTGGCAGTTTTGCTTTGGTATCTCCCTGAATTCTTCAGCAGGGAGCCAGTGCAGCAGGAGGAATGTGGGGAGGGATTGGGTGGAATTTTTGTGGGGAATTGTTTTGGATCAGCTCCATGGTTCCACTGCATTGCCTGTCCTGATGGCACTGGCAGTGTAAATGAGAGATTAAATTACATTTCTGTTGCATCAGTCCTTGTTTTAACATCACACCTGCCATGGGCTTTATAGAAATTAAAGGATACAGTAAAAAAGAATTAAATATCTATCTCCAATTTTACAAAACAAACAAAAAGCCCAAGCCTCCAGGCTGCTTTTGAACTCACACACTCCACCTGAATTGCTTTTCCTTGGAGCTTATTACATCTCTATGAACACAATGAAAATAAATGTATTTCATGTGCTGTTTATCATAACAAAACCTCATAACTGGGATTTAAATTAGGATAAAACTGACCAGCAGTAAAATCAGTGCTGCCTTACTGCTCCACCAGCAACAGTCTGGAAAAGGAATCACTGTTTAATTCAATTTCTTGCCTTTTATATATTTTTGTTGTGGCCTCACCAACTGCTGGGGCCAAGGGTGAGCAGGAAAATGTGGTTTATAATTTCCTTTTCTCAGCATCAAGCCACTTAGATGGCAGCTGGCATAAAGTTAACCTTTTTTTCCCCAGTTATTGCTATTTTCTTGGAATGCCAACACATGAGGATTCATCCACCTCCATCCCTTAAAACTGGGATGCTCCATAATGGCCATAAATGAGGGTCTGAGATTTCTCTGAAAGGTTCTCTATGATGATAAAAAGTACAGATTTTTCTCTCCCTCATCTCTTGTGGGCAGTGTTGTTAGACAAATTGGGAGGAAAGATTAGAATAGTTCATTTTGCTCTGTCTCGTTTCCCTCCTGAGAGCTCCTTCTCCCTTTCTAGAAAGTTGCTGGGTGCTGTTATTCAGTAATTAGGACACAGCAGTGTTCCAAGATCCCAGTCATGGCCTGGATTGTACTAAAAGCTTGATGATCACTCATTAAAAGCTAATATTTTAAAGTATTTCTTTTTCCTTCTGTTTCCTTGTCTGTGTATGTATCTTATATTTTTAAACACTGTGTTTACTGTCCTTAAAACTGAGCAAACTTCCTGAGATTCCTTCATTAAATAGTACACAAGACATCAATTAAATTTAATTACCTTTCTTTTAAATTACTGAAGTAACAACAGCAGACAATACTGGAGCATGTTCACAAGTAATAAAAGGAGTGGTGCACTGTTAAATCTTAATGAAACAGCCACGGCAGAAATTATATTTATTATTTATTGCTGCAGGAGTAGAGGAGTGTCTGTGAATCCCAGATCTGCTGTGCTAAAGGAGGTTCTGTCTCTTCCCAGATGTGCACTCAGAAGCCAGGGAAAGGTCCCACAGCCACCACCCCTTGTGCTTTGCCTGCCTTTCACTCCCTGCTGGAAGAGGACACCCCAAAAGGTGAGTCCCAGAGGCCCCAGGTGCTGCTGTTTGCAGCTGATAGTTGGGAATTGAATTTCCTGCCACCTCCAGGCTTCCAAGAATTGTGATTTCAAAGGGCAGGGCTGAGCTTTGGGCTGCTGGCTCCAGGTGATGGCTGATGGAGGGTGTGGAGTGTCCTGCTGAGCATCATCCTGAGCCAGTTCTTCAGCTCACAAGATTCAGCTGCTGCTGCAGAGAAGAAATTTTGTGTGTGGTGGAGGTTCTTGTATAAATAGCAATCAAATTGTCATGATTAATTATTCATTGTTATTAATTGTTCAATCTTAACTAGGCTCAGACTGTTTTAGCAATCAGTTTATAGTCATAATTACATGATTATACTGTGCTTTACAGGAGTTAATTCTCATCTATTCTGCATATTAAATTGCATTGTACAAGCATACAATTATAGATGTACAAACATATTTCAGAATTAGCACTGGTGCAATATCTGATGTGTATTTGTCAAATTTTATAGGCACAGCTCACCTTCCTTCAAAGTAAAATGTTGACTGTGGAAAGACAGGAATCTTTCAATTAAAGGAAACTGCTGCTTTTGCAGTGTTAATGCAGAACTTGGGTCTGCCTTTGCTTAATTCTTTCTTGCCAAGAATTCCTTTTCATTCCTGGCTGGAATTGTTCAGGAGTGTCATCTTCCTGTAGGTCCCCTGAGCCTCGCTGGCCAAAGGCTCATCCTTCCAGCAGCCAGGAGAGCTCTGCCAGCCCCTCCTGTTGTGTGCAGAGCAGCACCTGACCTCAAAATATCAGCTGCAGGTGAGTACAAAGCATTGATGACAACCTTCAGCTTCATCTCAGCTTTTATCTCCCAAGGAAAGAGCTCTGTTGATGCCTTAAGTTTTAGATTTTCTATTTTTCACATTCTGTGCTGGTTTAGGGTGCAGTTCTGGGCTTCATATGAAGGGTAGGGAGACTCTCTATATGAGTAGGGAGACAAAACAATTCCTTTCCAGCTGGGGACAAGGACAAATTTGAGGCCCAAGAGTGGAAACAACAATGAAGGAAGAGAGGGAACAAGGAGGATGGAGCTTCATCACCTGGAGCTGGAATTGGACAATGAACTCCAATTTGCTAATGAAGAAAACCTATAAAAGTGTGAGGCCTTGTGACCAGGGGATCCATTTTGTGCCCATTTGTGGGTGTAAAATATTTATTATTTGTATATTTCTATGTATATAATATATAGATATAAAAGTGTGAGGCCTCCCCCTCATGACCGGCGGCCATTTTGTGCCCATTTGTGGGTTTGCCTTGGGTGCAGCCCAAGGGGTTCCTGCACTGCCCAAGCTGGATCCTTTCAATAAATCCCTTTTTATCCTTTTATTCTACTCAGTCTCTGTTTCCAGGTCAGGCTTTTAAGGCATCTCTGTGATGAGCACTCACCAAATCCTGCAGGGCATAAAGCACAGGAAAATCCTGTGTCTTGCAGTTGGGTAGGAATCAGATTTCTTCATCCTTGGCGGGGTTTGGTTCATTTCTGGGCTCTTCCTGGATTTCTACCTGCACATTTCAAATTTTACGCACCCAAATCTGAAGCTCTGCCCAGTGTTAAGCCAGTGGTGCTGTAAGTCATGACTGTCACCAGCTGATCCTCTGTTTGCCATGGGATTAAATTAATAACTGATAACAAGTGAATGAAACCTGCATAAAATCCACATTTTCTTTGTGCAGGAGAGCTCAGTAGCAGGCTGGACCCCGAGAACAGAGACACCATCACCTTCCCAAAGCCAAAGGAGGCAATTCATGGCACGCATTCCTCTGGTGAAGGTAACATTGCAGCACTCCCATCCAGCAATTCCACGGTTTCAACACGGAAATCAAAGCCAGAGTGGAGGTGTCCAGCTCAGCAGTTGGAATCTGAGGTGCACATTCCCTCTCAGACACAGGTATTTGATGGGATGAATCACTCAGTGAGGGTAATGAGGTTTTTATTCATGTTTTTAATATTGCCTTCACCAGAGCTGCTTTAGGAGGTGACTGTAAATCACAGGAGGGTTTGAACCACATCCAGTAAATAGTAAATACTGAAATAAAATAACAAATGCTTCATGTATTCCTAACTTCTGCTCTTTCAAGTCTTCTACCTAAATTTGTCTATTTGGTTTTTTTTATTTTTTTTTTTTCACAGAATCTTAGAAAATTAGTTTGGAAAGGATGTTAGGAGGTTATCCAGACCTCCAGGCAGAATTACCTGTACCTGTAATATTGCAGACAGCTGTTTTTCTAACCTGTTCTGAAAACTTTGGGTGATAGCAACTCCACAGCCTCCCTGGGCCATCTGTTCCAGTGCTTAACTAACTATCTTTACTGTTATAGAAGAGTTTTTGAATGTTTCATCTCCATTTCCCTCACTGCAGTTAAGCAAATGTGGTGTTTCCCTTTATATTTACAGAAGACTCTGGGGGACTTTGACCTTGACTGCTCGGTGCCTGCTCTTTGTTCTTGATCCTCATGGAAAAGGGAGATTTCTTTCTTTTATGGATAATTACTGTGTTCTGTGACAAACTCTCTGGAGTTTTGCTTCAT
>VXBU01016051.1:40982-43482 GCA_013400315.1 Bombycilla garrulus | reverse complement strand
GAGTCATTAATACAAAACCCAATCCCATTCCCAAGTGTTCTTTGTCCACATCCCAAATTTCAGCCTCCATTTGGAATTTCTCACCCCCACTGGAGCCTGCACCCAGAACTGATGGCACATGGAGGCTGTGATCACAATATATTGAATTTATTTGGGTTTTGTTTTGTTTAAACTGGAAAAAAAATTAATTATATATAAATATATAAAATAAAAATAATATATAAAATAGATATACTAATATAAAAAGCTTTAATCAGCTTTATCAAGTGTCCAGTGGTGGAGTAGGGAATGTTCAAGGTGGATCTGGAGGAATGTGGCTCATCCTGTCCAGTGGGAGGGCAAGGATTCACCAGCAGTGAATATTTCCTCATGAAATCTAATGGGGTCATGCCAGTGGAAGTTAATAAATTGTGAATTAATATGTTTTATTAACCTTGTGAAAAGTACAGTGCTACAGTGCTGGCATGGATCTGCACAGCCTGAGCAAAATGCCAATTTTAACTTATTTAATTGCCTCTTTGTTATCCCTCTCAAATAATTCCTGGCTTTCCAAGTGATATTTGCATGTTATTTTTTGTTATTTATGTGATTTCAGTTCTTAAACCCCAATGTTTTCAAGAGGACAGTTCAGGGTAAGGAAATCAGCTGCATTCTGAGGCTGACATTTGAATGGGTTGAAAAGACCAGGCAGCATTTTTAGTGCCTTAAAATTGGGTGAGAGAACAAAATGAAGCACCTTGAGACTAAAGTTTAAATACTCAGAGCAAGGTTTTTTTCCTAATTATTGTAGCTTAATACTAGAGGATTAAAAAAAAAAAAAAATATTTTTTACTTAGATGAGTTCTCCAAGTGCTTGGTACCACTGTGCTGACTGCAATGTGTAAGTTTGGTAAGGAATGACCAAAAATTAAACTGCTGATTTTAATTTCTCTATTTTCTCATGTTCTGTGTGCAATTGCCACCTTAGAACGCTGATTACTTGTAATAATTGTCTTTGTAATTAGCCTGAAATATCCACTTTGCTGTTTTCTACATGAAAGCACTGAAACACTGAGCAGGTTTTAGCCAAATGAAGTTTTCCCTGATTTTGTGATGATTTTCCATCTCCAGATACATGGAAATGTAAGGATCCTGTAGCTGGATCAGTCAAGTTTTTCTGCCAAACACTGAATATTTATATTAATCCAGATGGATTAAACAAAATCACTGGTGGCAACTGCACAATTCCTTTCAAATTTGAAAATTACAGGCTTAAAAATTATAGTTACAGTGCTGCTGTGATTTCCTGCAGTCTTTTTTGAAGGTGGGCATGGAATCAGCTGGAATTCTGACCTGCAAAGAGATAATCCAGGCTCAGACAGGCTGTCACTCACCTTTCCTCTGCAACAAAGTGAGCAGGTAGCACTGAGACATCTCCTTAATGAAGTGCTTTTGGTGCCTTTTATCTGTGTGAAGGACAAAATTACCAGGATTCTTGCTTAATGATGGTGTCATTTTTTTTTTTCCCCAAGTGTTTACAAAAAAAAAATTAAATAAATATATCCAGCAACATGAAAGACTCCCAGCAAAATGGTCTGCATGGTGAAATTAGAAAACCTTGTAGGGCTGTAACATTCAGGTCTGTATTTAAAATGACAGAAAAACATGAAGTTACATCACTAATAAAATAAATTTAGGAAAATACAGCACTGAATGCTGTGAGATTTTTTTTTTTCCAGATTTTTGAATCCAGAAATCTGATTTTTTTTTTTCCCCAAATCTGTACCAGGAGTTTTCTGACTGCAGTTTGAGGGGGGATTTCCTTGTTTTCCAGGATATTCCCAACACGTCCGTGAGCACATCCCTGATCTTGCTCTCCAGCAGAACCTGCAGATGGGGAGGCTCTGTGACATCCTGGGTATGTGATCAGCTCCTGCCTTTTGATTATTCCCCCAGTTGGGAGTGAAGGAAAACACCCCAAGGTCTTTCTTTTTTTTGGTATTAATATTAAATATGAATTTCTCAATTAATTGAGAAGCTGAGAAGGAATTGTGGCACTTCCTGGCCATGTTATCCATAAAAAATCTATAATTTCTGCTGCTTTATTGTACCTGTGTGCTCAGGTAAAGCAGCCTCACACTGAGAGCTGCTGAGCACCACAAAGTGGTGTTATCCGTAAAAAAATCCATAAAAAATCCATATTATCCATGAAAATTCCTGCTGCTTCCTTGTACCTGTGTGCTCAGGTAAAGCAGCCTCACCCTGAGAGCTGCTGAGCACCACAGAGTTGTGTTATCCATTAAAAAAANGTAAAAAAATCCATAAAAAATCCATATTATCCATGAAAATTCCTGCTGCTTCCTTGCACCTGTGTGCTCAGGTAAAGCATCCTCACCCTGAGAGCTGCTCAGGAGCACAAAGTGGTGTTATCCATAAAAAATCCTGCTGCTTCTTTTGATTATTCCCCCAGTTGGGAGTGAAAGAAAACACCACAAGGACTTTTTTTTTTTTTGTATTAATA